>OU342739.1:23428408-23856822 GCA_910589765.1 Avena atlantica
CGACATGTACTCTTCTGGCGTCATCGAGTACTCAGGATTAGGGTTCCTACCGACAATGTCTTCTTCTTGACCCTCACGCCCCTGTCATCCCAGAAGTGGCTAGCGGCCATGACCTTCTGGTTGTACCACACCTGGGGGGTCAACTTCACACAAGCCCCAAGCAAAGTCCTCTGCCCTTCTCCTGGTCCTCCTCGGCCACACGGTTAAAAGCACTTCAATCATGCATAAGAGTCATGAGTTAGCACGGTGGGGTCATCAAGTATGAACATAACTCGAGAAATATGCCTTACCCAAAACTTGGTGATGACAGCATCAGCAGCTGTCAGAAAGCCCGGGACACGGTTATCTGGTAGTCCGCCCAAGTAGTAGCTAGCTTCCTGTCACCCTCAGGGGTAATGTGATAGCCCGGCCAGAACTTTCTAATCAGAGCTCCAACGAGGCTGTTAGGAAGGCGAGCCTTGGTCCCCGGAGGAATATCCAATTGCTACACAATAATAAACATTAGTACACAGTAATTATTTATGACCAACATGAAAAAAATGTTTTAAATTGCCAAATTAGTACACTTACTCAAGGCCATCTGGAATAATAAGGGCTTTCGCCTCCTGAGTCCTAGGCTCAAACTTCTCGTCAGGGACTCCCGATTCCCCACGATTCCGCAATTTCTTCGGCCCCACCAACTCGCGGCTAGTGGTCCGCCTCCGTATCGGTCCCCGCCCTCCCTCTCGGTCCTCGCCTCCCTCTCAGACTCTGCCTCCCTCTCGGACTATGCCTCCCTCTCGCCCCTGAAAGGATGCTCTGTCAGGAACAACTCAGGAGACACGTCGCCAGAAGCAGAGGGTGGTGGGTCAAAGTCCACGCCTCCTCCCGTGGCACCTCGTCCTCGTCCTCCTCGACCTCGGCCTCGACCCCGTCCTCCGCCAGCAGGAGCAAGATCGGTGTAACGCGGATTGGGATTTGGCTGTCTCCCACTCCGTGTAGCTCTTTTCTTGCGCTGCTTCAGCGCATTAAGCAAGGACGAACTGGTTGCCTTGCCGCTGCTCATATTGTTCAATCACCTGCATTAGTAAGAGAAAACAGTTAAGCACAAAGACATAATAAAATGTATACACAAGAATAAAGGCATAATGCAATTAAGAAAACAGTTAAGCACAAAGACAAAATAAAATGCATTAAAAAATAAATACTCACTATCATTTTCATTCTCATTCTCATTCTCATTCTCACTATCACTATCTTTTGAGTAGAAATCTGGATTCTCATCGAAGGGTGTAGGCTCATCATCGTTGTCATTCTCGGTATGGAGCTTCTCGAGCATACTTATGTCATGTAGATTCACCACTGACTCACCCCGAGTTTCTACATCATTCCCAAGGTCCTCAAGATCAACCGGTTCTAAATCAAAGTGTCCGAAGTCCTCTTGCTCTTGATAGAAAATTCCCTCGTACGTTACAGGGTTAATGTTGTTGTAATCGTCCTCGGAGGTAATCGGTAGGTTACCATGTGGCGATACCTGGAACACGACTTCCCAGCCTGGAGTTCCGCTTTCTGGCATGGGTAGGGCAAATAATAAACTTGGTTAGCTTGGTGAGCAACAACAAAGACGTCGGCTCCGCTATAGGTGGTTGAAGGCCTAACTTCAACTAATCCAATGGAAGGGGTACTTCTCAGTCCACCCCTTGGGTCAAACCAGTGGCACTTGAACACAACAAGATTGAGTTCGATATTCGTACGATTGAAGGTCAGCTCGTATACATTCTCTATCCTTCTGTAGTATCAAGGGAATCGGCTCCTTTGGTGAACACCCCAGTATTTACCGTTTTTTGCATTCGGTCGCCCTTTCTGGTGTGTCTCTGTATGGAAGCGAAACCTATTCACATCATACTTCTCATACTTCATGACGACACTGTTACAACCTTGGGAAACACATTTCAGCTCATCTGACATCTCAACGTTGGGATCAACTCCCTATAGGTACAGGAGGAATTTGTTGCGTTCAGTAGTTACGTGGAATAAGAGCGACAAGTCACATATTGCAAGGTAAGAGGGACAGGTTAGAAATTACTTTTTCCATAAAACAGGAAACAAAGTTTTTTTATTTCCGGGAGCACCCTCTTTCAGTAGAGTGTCCAACTCCATGGGAGAGATCCGTCGGTCCCGGCCACTGTTCATCCGTGAATCGCTAAGAAGGAGAAAATAAGCATTATACGGAGACCGAGTTACTAGCTGCATAGAGAAATAGGGTGTTCACCATTTTACCTAATGAAATCGACCACTTCCTTCATGTTCATAAGCACATAGAGCATTATGCAATCCTTTCTCTTCCTTCGGCAACCTATATTTTAGTCCTTCACGCCGGCCTTGCCACCGGGAAATTGGAATAGTTCGAGATTGGGGTCATTCTTGGGCAGTCGACATTGTAACGAGAGACCGGGTTATGCATAGTGGGAACATCATCGGGGCAGTAGGTTGTCGCGGCGTCTGCCATCTCCCGAAGGCATGTTGCTTCAGCTATGCATGCTTCAATCTTGGCTTTTTTTCCAGTTATCTTTCGAATAAACTTAAACTCTCTCTCAATACAAAATTGCTAACGAAATTGCACCCCCCCAAGAGTGCTCGTTCGCGAGGTGCACAATGAGATGTGCCATCGGAGTAAAGAAGCCTGGCGGAAAGATCATCTCCAAATTGCATAGCAACTCCGGCACCTGAACTTGCAGCTTCTCAATCACTAGAGGACATATCTGCTTAGCACAGAGGGTGTGGAAGAAATGGCTCAACTCCGCAAGCACTTGCCATACTTTTTCGGGGAGATACCCTCGAACCATCACCGCATCAGCCGCTCAATCCATATATGTTAGTCGTGACTCTTGAGCCCGTTGACTTGTCCCGTCAAAAGATTGACTCCCTTACTTATATTCAAACAATAACCGTCAGGGAACATCACGACGTATTTGAGCCACCTAAATGACTCCTTCTTTTGGACATTATCAAGGCAGTAGTAGGCATGCGGCTTGAACCAATTCTTTCGACGGACAGTAGGAGGCTGCATGTGTAATCTCTTCCTATCACAAAGCTTCTCAAACATCGACTCTAGCCTTGACATTATCCTTTGACTTCCCAGGAATGTTCAGGACTGTGTGAAAAAGGGACTCCCCGACATTCTTTTCGGTGTGCATCACATCGATGTTATGGGGAAGTTCGAGGTCCTTGTAATACACGAGATTCGTTAAGGCTGCCACGTGAGTCCAATTATGCGTTACACCATATCCCGCAAATTGATGGCCAGTACCCGGCGCCGCGGGCACGAGAGCACGTATCTCGGCATCAACAGCTGCACCCTCCAACTTTGGTACCTCTTTTACTTCATGCACACTTTGCCCTTCTTGAAGTTCTTTCTATCTTCTCTGAACGAATGATTTCTTTTGAGGTACTGTCGATTCGTGTCAAACGCAACATATTTGCGACCCGACTTTAGCCAAAGGAACTCAAGTCGGTGCCTGCACACTGGGCATGGCCACTTACCAGCTGTACACCATCCGCACGTTAGGGTGTACCCGGGCATGTCATGCATAGTATATTGTAACCAAACTTTCATCAAAAAGTTTATCTTCGATGCTCGGTCGTATGTCAACGTCCCGTGTATCCAAGAGTGGTTCAAATCATCCACAATCGGCTGCATGTAGACACTAAAGTTCTTCCCCGGATACTCAGGTCCTGGAATTATCAGCGACAAAAACATGGTCTTCCGTTGCATTAATACTACTCCGGGAGGGAGATTGAGCGGAATAACATACACCGGCCAGCAGCTGTATGAGGCCGTCGACATACCATATGGGTTGAAGCCATATGTTGCTATCGCAATTCTAACATTCCGAGCATCTTCTGCCCATCGGGGGTATTTGTCATCGAAGTTCTTCCATGCCTTACCATCAGATGGATGTCCCATCTTCTTCCGTCCGTGCCCGTCCTCGTATCTTTTCCCCTTCTTGTGCCACGTCATCTGTTGGCAGTCTCCTTGCTCAAGTAAAGCCGCTGGATTCTTTTTATGAATGGGAGATACCGAAGTATCTTATTAGCGACCTTCGACTGCCTCACCTGACCATCCTTCCCCTTTATCTCTTCATATCTAGAGGCCTTACAAATGGAGCAGTACTTGTCACCCTCAAACTGTTTCCAAAACAAAAGGCAGCCTTTTGGACAACAATCTATCTTTTCATAATCCATGTTGAGCTCCTTCATGAGTTTCTTTCGTTTCGTGAGAGGTTTTAGGCAGACAATGCCCTTCGGGCAACATGTTACCACATGTTCTCAGATTAGCTTCAAAGTGAGAACGGGGGTGGCGGAGTACTAGCACTTGTCGGCTAGACACTGAGAGATGGCATCGAGCTGAGAAATCTTTGCACCCTCGTACAGAGGCCTCTTAGTCGCGGCTCATATCAAGGAAGGCCTTCGCGGTTGGCTCCGGTTCCTCCGGTTCTAGCAGTTCCTCCGGTTCTGGTGATTCCAACCGTGGAGGTGGCGAATTCAGCTGGTCGGCATCGATAAGATCATCTAGCATGTTTCTAATCCCATCGTGCTCATTGCCATTGAGCCGCTGACGCATCACCTCACCTCTGTCATGTTCGTACCGAGCAAAGTCGACTTGCGTGACATAGTTAGACATGTACCCATATTGCAGAAGGTGTTTGTACATGTCATCCTTTCCCTGATGATGACTCTTAGTGCAATGAGCGCAGGGACAAAGTGCCCGAACCATTGCCTTCGAACCACGCGCTAACTCATTCACTAAAAATGAGTGTTCCGTACCCAATCGTCTGTTTTATTAGTCGCACTAATACGGCCACTGTACATCCACCCATTATCAGCCATCCTCTTCTGCTTTGTTGGGAGACAAACAACAAATATAACATTTTATATCAAACAGGAGATTAAATGCTTCATATTTTTACGCATTCATCAACCTACATGTCCAATAGGAAAAGAGGTTCCTAACCAGCCGCCGGATCCGTAGATTGGGTAAGTTCTCCCTGGTTCTACCCCGATCCAAGCAGAATTTTGGCAGCACCTCCCCGCTGCTCTCCCGATACACGTCTCGACAAAAATCCAAGAGGATGTGCATCCGGAGAACAACGAGGAGGCGCCACTGAAATCCTGTCTCGAATCGAGGTAGAGCCAGGGAGAACCAAACCCAACTACGAATCCGCCGACTGCCCGATAAAAGCCATAAGCGTTACGGTCCAAAATATGCGAGACCACTAATGCATATTAAGTCGCGTAATGCTTACGGTCGGGATGACGCCTAGGTGACGCGACAGACTTGGTGATCTAGACACAAAAATAAAACCTAGGTACAAGAGAGGCGAACAGATTCTCACCCTCGGCGGTAGAGGAAGTAGTCGATCACCGAGTGTCGAGGTCGGCGACGGAACTCGGAGACGGGATCGAGGTGTCACCTACACCATCTCCCGCAACGACAGTTAGTCCACCAAGGATGGTCACTCCCGAAACACTACAAAGTCTGTACATTGACATAAAGAGAACACCTTAGTAAACATGCAACACACTCACAGCCCTAGTGTGGCTTCTCTCTTCAACGACCATATGACCAAGCTAGCTTGCCACTAACCAACGGCCTAATCCTAGCAACTCGTGCATGCATATCACTTAACAAATGATATAAACTACTAATAGATGCAACTAATAAATTCTAACAAGATTAACAACAAGATTTAATCTAACAAAATTAACTCTAACAACAATATTTGCTTCTAGAGGGGAGTGGAGGAGGTACCTGCAGAGGGGGGGCCGAGCTCGAGGAGAGGGGGAGAGCTTGGGAGGAGGGGGCCGAGCTCGGGGAGGAGGGGGCGAGGTCGGGGAGGAGGGGAGAGCTTGGGGAGGAGGAGCCGAGCTCGGGGAGGAGGGGGCCGAGCTCGGGGAGGAGGAAGGAAGGAGGGAGGAGGGGAGAGCTTGGGGAGGAGGGGGGCAAGGTCAGGGAGGAGGGGGAGAGCTCTCGGGGAGGAGGAGGAGGGAGGAAGGTCAGAGAGGAGGGGCCGAGCTCGGGGAGGAGGAAGGGAGGAGGGAGGAAGGCGGCTGGCAGCGGGGAGGAGGGAGGGAGGCGGCGGTGGGGGAGGGCCAGGGTGGGAGAGGGCCAGGGTGGGGCTAGCGGCAGCGGCGCCGAGCTGGGGACCGGCTCGGGGGAAGGAGAGGCGGTGGAGGCTCGTGGGAGGGAGGGCTGGCAGCGGCGGGAATGGGGGAGGAGCTGGCGGCGGGAATGGCGCGCGGCTGCTGGCGGCGGGGTCGGGGTCGGGAGCGGGCGCGGGCAGAGAACAGTTGGTGAGAGGAGGAGGGGTCGGGAGCGGGCGTGGGCAGCCCTAGTAGGATAGGGCTACGCCGACGACCAAGCATACGCCGAGGGCAGCCGTCGGCGTAGCTAGTTTTTTTTTCCAGGGTAGAACGTTTTTTTTAAGAAGGGTTTTTGTTTAATATCAAATTTTACAAGATACTTTATTTAGTGTCTACTATTATAGAAGAAACTATATATTATTAATATATAATTTTTTATTTCGTCTTGTGCTCGTTTTCCAAGCAAACCCTAGATGTGGGCTAAACGGGGAGATTCCGCCCTTATACGGGTACGGAACCTTCGTCTCTAGGTTAGAGCGCATGCATGCGAGGGGGGACACATGCAAGCACCTATACCAACCTCTCACCACACTCACACACATATGCTAGGGACACATGCAAGTACTCGTCTGATTCCGATGTTCTTGTGGTCTTCCTCCGCGAAACCCTGATCTCTGTGCACACTCGGATCGTCCACCCCCCTAGACGTTCCTCTGACAGGGGTAGCCCGGCGTAGCTCTCTCTTGTTTTGTGTTTGTTTAGGTCATAGGGTGATGTAAAACCATGTTGGTTCACAAGTTGGGGCACTATCCTACCCGGAACGGGGAGATTCCCCCCTTATACGGGTACGAAACCTTCGCCTCTAGGTTAGAGCGCATGCATGCGAAGGGGGACACATGCAAGCACCTATACCAACCTCTCACCACACTCACACACATATGCTAGGGACACATGCAAGTTCTCGTCTGATTCCGATGTTCTCGTGGTCTTCCTCCGGCGAAACCCTGATCTCTCTGCACACTCGGATCGTCTACCCCCCTAGACGTTCCTCTGACAGGGGTAGCCCGGCGTATCTCTCTCTTGTTTTGTGTTTGTTTAGGTCATAGGGTTATGTAAAACCATGTTGGTTTACAAGTTGGGGCACTATCCTACCCGGTTTCACCTAAACGGGGAGATTCCCCCCTTATACGGGTACGGAACCTTCGCCTCTAGGTTAGAGCGCATGCATGCGAGGGGGGACACATGCAAGCACCTATACCAACCTCTCACCACACTCACACACATATGCTAGGGACACATGCAAGTTCTCGTCTGATTCCGATGTTCTCGTGGTCTTCCTCCGGCGAAACCCTGATCTCTGTGCACACTCGGATCGTCTACCCCCCTAGACGTTCCTCTGACAGGGGTAGCCCGGCGTAGCTCTCTCTTGTTTTGTGTTTGTTTAGGTCATAGGTTGATGTAAAACCATGTTGGTTCACAAGTTGGGGCACTATCCTACCCGGTTTCACCTAAACGGGGAGATTCCCCCCTTATACGGGTACGAAACCTTCGCCTCTAGGTTAGAGCGCATGCATGCGAGGGGGACACATGCAAGCACCTATACAAACCTCTCACCACACTCACACACATATGCTAGGGACACATGCAAGTTCTCGTCTGATTCCGATGTTCTCGTGGTCTTCCTCCGGCGAAACCCTGATCTCTGTGCACACTCGGATCGTCTACCCCCCTAGACGTTCCTCTGACAGGGGTAGCCCGGCGTAGCTCTCTCTTGTTTTGTGTTTGTTTAGGTCATAGCGTGATGTAAAACCATATTGGTTCACAAGTTGGGGCACTATCCTACCCGGTTTCACCTAAACGGGGAGATTCCCCTTATACGGGTACGGAACCTTCGCCTCTAGGTTAGAGTGCATGCATGTGAGGGGGACACATGCAAGCACCTATACCAACCTCTCACCACACTCACACACATATGCTAGGGACACATGCAAGTTCTCGTCTGATTCCGATGTTCTCGTGGTCTTCCTCCGGCGAAACCCTGATCTCTGTGCACACTCGGATCGTCTACCCCCCTAGACGTTCCTCTGACAGGGGTAGCCCGGCGTATCTCTCTCTTGTTTTGTGTTTGTTTAGGTCATAGGGTGATGTAAAACCATGTTGGTTCACAAGTTGGGGCACTATCCTACCCGGTTTCAGCTAAACGGGGAGATTCCCCCCTTATACGGGTACGGAACCTTCGCCTCTAGGTCAGAGTGCATGCATGCGAGGTTGGACACATGCAAGCACCTATACCAACCTCTCACCACACTCACACACATATGCTAGGGACACATGCAAGTTCTCGTCTGATTCCGATGTTCTCGTGGTCTTCCTCCGGCGAAACCCTGATCTTTGTACACACTCGGGTTGTCTACCCCCCTAGACGTTCCTCTGACAGGGGTAGCCCGACGTAGCTCTCTCTTGTTTTGTGTTTGTTTAGGTCATAGGGTGATGTAAAACCATGTTGGTTCACAAGTTGGGGCACTATCCTACCCGGTTTCACCTAAACGGGGAGATTCCCCCTTATACGGGTACGGAACCTTCGTCTCTAGGTTAGAGCGCATGCATGCGAGGGGGGACACATGCAAGCACTTCATGTGGTCGTGGTGAGTGCTATTGAGAACCACATGCGATAATAACACTTACAAACATATAGAAATTTCTCGGGGTGTGAGAAGATTCGCAACGACATTTCATGTGGACGTGTAGACTGCTATTCAGAGGGTACGAAATTATCCAATTAATAAAAAAAATATAAATAATTGATACAAATACAGAATAAATGAAAAATACATAAGGCTACGCCGAGGGTGACCGTCGGCGTAGTTTGATGGTACGCCGAGGGTGGCCATCGGCGTATGCTATGCCGAGGGTCGCCGTCGGCCTAACCGACGACACCGTTAGCGCGCCGTTTGTGCTGGCCGGCATGTGCATACTACGCCGAGGGCCTCCTCTACGCCGAGGGTGACCGTCGGTGTAGTGCATACTACGCCGACGGCTGGGCTACGCCGAGGGCTGGCCTGTTGGACTGGCCTGATGCGGTGCTATGCCGACGGCCCCGACGTTTGGCCGTCGGCGTAGCGGACGGCCGTCGGCGCATCTAACCATTCATGTAGTGCCACCACATGACTAGTGTCGAGAATCTCCTCAAAGCTAGCTAGCTAAGGGGGCTGTTTCTGCATTGCCTTGAATAACATTTTTGTTGGATTTGCTACCACGTACGTGTGTGAAAGCATAGCTAGCTTTGGGTTGGAACCGGAAAGAGAGACTAGGTCCTGTCCTGTCCGGTTAAAGAATACTTGAGGGGACACAAATTGAACTCGAATCTTATTAATTGTTGTGCCGTCTTTGCATCAAAAGATGAAATTAGTTACTAGTTGGCATGATCCGAACGTGCATAGCAAAACTGAGAGAAGCAGGGGATAAGAAGAAGTGCAGTGACACGTGCCAAATGATAATCGCGAGCAAGAAAAAGTGAGAGAGTGGTGGATAAAGAGCAGTAGTCGTAACTAGCTCAGCATCTCTAGGTCAAGAGATACACCGATACATGATTACATGATCATTTTAAGTGCTGAATATATATTGCTAGCTTTTCAGCAGTGACGTACAGTTTATTTACGAATCAAATGTCTAGTTACTGGAAGGAGGTGTTCTTGAGGTGCTCCGGCGCGTCCTGGTAGGAGTGCTTCCTGGCCATAGAGAGGATGGTCTTGTCGGCGACGATGAAGTAGGCCATGCCGGCGACGGTGGAGATGATGAGCGCCTGGCCGGTCGGGTTCAAGTGCGCCTTGGCCCACGGCAGCATCCTCACGCTCGCCAGCTGAAACAGGACGGCAGATTAGTTAATGGTATAGAGGCCTTATACTACTATGAAGATGGCTGGCTCGGTTGCTGCTGTACTCACCGTGGGGACTGCGGCTGCGACGGTGGCGACGACCGCGGCCTTGGCTCCTGCCATGGCGGCCTCTGCAGTTTCAGATCAACAGACATGTTAATTTCTCGATCAAGTTACTTTCAGCCCAGAAGCTGCAGCCGTTGGTTGGCCTGGTCGGAACCGGGTTGGTTACCTCTGGAGCAGCGCTTGGCGACGGCGAGCCTCTGGTCGAGGTAGGCGCGGGTCACCGTGGACATTTCGAGCGCAGAGCTAGCTAGTAACAGCAGCGAACTGTGCTTGCTAAGATGGGAAGTAGTAGCAGTGTGAGTGAGATGAGTTGGGCAGAGCGAGGTTCTCCGGCCGGATTTATAGGTTCAGGTAAACCGCCCAACCCGGGTGCGCAGAGGAGGAAGACGATACGGTGGGAAGCAAGACCGTGGTTTTGGGGCGGGGGTTACCGGCGGGCGGGGCACGGTGGTCGGCGCCGAGGCAGATCACATGACTCGTTGGGTATATAAAACTTTGGCACGTGCGGTGCCTCGGCTCTGGTTCTTTTTAGCTCGGAGCAGGCGCTCCACTACAAATCTACAAGATAAGCGGGGACATCGATCGGGTTTTGGTCGAGCGTGCTTAGCTGTAGCGTGCACTCCGTTATGGTCGACCGCTCCGGCCAACCCATCCTAGCTAGCTGCTAGAGTCGGCAATCCAATTCCGCGAGCGGTTCAGTACTTTTGGCTAGCGATCTTTAGAGCATCTCTAACCCATTTTCTTTCGGCGGGACCGTATCCTTTTATTTGCTCATCTAATCGTCCGCCGCAAAAATAGTTAGAGGAACAAATATGGGATACCGGTTCCTATAATCTCCTCCTCTCTTCCAAATTTGCTCGGTCGCCAATTTGACTCCTAAATTTTCAACCCCCCCCCCCCCCCCCCCAAAACCGTCGGAAGTCGTCGCCGGCGCCAGGATTCTTCCCTCTCCTTGCCAAAATGTCATAAGAGCTCGGTTCCGCAGCCCTGCCGGACTTTCCCGCCAACACGACGTCGTCGGAATCGACCCTAGCAATGGCTCTGATGCCGCGGAAACGGTTGGGCACCACCGGCGTGGCACAGTCGATGGTAGCGGCCACCAAAATGACCTCCAAGGCCACACAGACGACGGGGAAGCTCAGACGGCCTCCCCTTGCGCGGGTGCTGAGCCGGCCGCAGGCGCGGAAGCCGACGAAGGCCATGGTAGCCCATTCGCAAGCGGCGGAGGAGAAGAAGAAGAGGAAGGCAGCAGCGACCTCCACACCCAAGACGATGACGAAGGGCAAGCCCAAGACGGCCTCCAAGGCCACCCGTCGTCCTCCTCGCTAGCCACTGTCGCACCTCAACGAGGCGCCCGCGAGGTGATCGATGAAATACTCGGGCCGACTCCGAGTGCCACCAAGGTGAGCGTCGCCGAGTTCATGTCCCAACTTGAACATTCTCACCAGCAAGGCCTCGACGACCTCGACCTCAACTTTAGCGACGACAATAAGGTGGGCGACGAGGATGCCGCCGAGGAGGTCGGGGAAGAGGAGGCCACCGAGGATGCCACCGAGGAGGCCTAAGAAGGGTTGACTGAGGTGGAAAAGAAGAAGATCAAGGGCAAGAACACGCCCAAGGCCCCGAGCAAGAGATCCGCTAACTATAGCGAGGAAGAAGATGTTGCTTTGTGCCACGCTTGGATGAATATCTTGCCCAATTATTCCGTTGGCGCCGATCAATCAAAGGAGAAGTTCTGGGGGGAGAATTGAGGATTACTACCACAAGGTGGTCATCATGTCATCCTACCGTACCCAAGGCTCACTTGGTCATCGTTGGGGCTTGAGCGTTGCAACAGTTTGGCCGGAGCCGTGGATTATGTCACCAATGCACCACCGAGTAGGGTGCCAATCACCAAGTGGGGGTCCTTGTAGGGGTTCGTAGCATGGAAAACAAAAAATTCTACCGCATGCAAATAAACAAGCCAAGATCTATCTACTAGATTGTAGCAACGAGTCGATAGAGGAACTCACCCTCGAAGATTCCAAAGCGGTTAACAAGAGCAGATTCTCGTGGGTGATGTAGTCGTACTCTTGCCGATCTCAAGATCGCGTAGACGATCCTTCCGGCGCTGCGTTCCGGCAGCGCTTCCGCAGTCGGTCACACGTTCGGTACTCGATGAAGACCTTCCTCTCCCTTGTTCTAGCAGGCAGCGGAGGTTGTAGCACTCTCCTCGCGATTCCGGCAGCACGACGGCGTGGTACCGGAAGTAGAGGGGAGATCTCGCAGGGCTTCGCAATAAGCCGGAGCGAGTATGGTGGACTATGAGAGAGGCCTTGGAGATCTAGGGTTTAGAGGCACCAAGGGAGGAGGCTATGCCGGCGGCTAGGGCTTGGGGAGAGACCCAACTCAGTGGCTAGGGCAAACCCTAGGGCGGCGGCGACTTGTGGTGGCCGGCGGCTAGGGCTAGGGTTTGGTGGAGAGAGGTGTAGGGAAGAGGGGGCACCCCTGCCCCTTCTTTTATAGGTGGGAGGGCGCCGGCCAAGGGGAGGGAGTCCTCCCCCAAGTCGGCCTCCTTGGCCGGCGGGTGGAGGGAGAGGAACTCCTCCCCAAGTAGGTTTCCTACTCTCCCTCCACCAAGCAAAACTGTCGTTTGACTTTTCAAATTGGCGTTTGACTTTTCAAACTAGGATTTGATTTATCCATTTATTTTGCTCAGCCATGATACCTAGTACATGATGCAACCATTCCATATTGTCATGACACATTCATGTACCCTTCCCCTCCGGAGTGCCGGACCTTCCGAACTCTTCTAGAACATTCCCGATGAAAACACCGGAATCATTCCCCAACTCCGAAACAGGACTTTCCTTATATGAATATTATTCTCCGGACTATTCCGGATCTCCTCGTGATATCCCGGATCCCATCTGAGACTCCGAACAACATTCGGTCTCTTACTCATCATTCCATAACTACTCAATAACATTGAATCCTTAAGTGTGTCTCCCTACGGTTCGTGAATTATACGGACATGATCGAGACACTTGTCCGATCAATAACCAATAGAGGAATCTGGAAATTCATATGGCTCCCACATATTTCTACGATTACTTTGTGATCGAATGAACCACTTACATATGATACCAATTTCCCTTTGTCTCATGATAGTTTACTTATCCGAGGTTTTGAACGTCGGTATCTCTGCATACCTAGTTCAACCTCGTTACCGATAAGTACTCTTTTCTCGTTCCCGTGATATGTGATCCCTTGTGAGCCAGTCACATGCTTGCAAGCTAATTGGATGACATTCCACCGAGAGGGCCTAGAGTATATCTATCCGTCATATGGATGGACAAATCCCACTGTTGATCCATGTGCCTCAACCCATACTTTCCGAACACTCAATGCCACCTTTATAGCCACCCAGTTACGGTGTGGTGTTTGATGTCATCAAAGCATCCTTTCGGTGATGGTGATTAACATGATCTCATGGTCGAAGGAATTAGGTTACTATGTATCAGAAAGCTTATAGGAAATGAACTATATTAAATGACTTGATCTTTATGCTACGCTTAACTATAGGAGTATGTCTATCACATCATTCTCCTAATGATATGACCCTGTTGTTAATAACATCTCTATGTTCATGATCAGGAAACCATGATCATATATTTGATGGGTTTCGCGATATAGTAAATTAAAATTTTCTACGGATGCGAACAAAGGGAAAGACAAGATCTAATATAGGAGATGCAAACAACGAGAGAGATTGGATTAGATCTTCATACCCTTGAAGATTCGCACAGCGGAACGTTCGTCGGAATGTGGGTGATGTAGTCGTACTCGCTTCTCCTCCTCGCGATCCGATCCGATCTAGCACCACAAGTGGCGGTGCCTCCGTGAGATGCACACGTGCAGCACCTCGACGTCTCCTCCTTCCTCGGACCAGCAAGTATGGTGGAGAGACGGATTGGATCTACAACACGATAGCGTGGTGTATATGGTGAAGAATTTCTGCAGCAGGGCTTCGCCTACAAACAGTCGGGAGGGAGAGAGGAAGGGCAGCAGGGCGGCTAGGGTTGGAGGGGAAGGTGTAAGGGGTTGGTGCGCCCCCACCCCTCTTTATATAGAGCGGGGGCGCAGCCCTAGCCCCTCCCCCAAGCCCAAACCGGCGGCCCCAAAGGATAAGGAGTGGGGGGCAAGGAAACCCACCCTTCTAGAAGGTCTATCTCGAGTTTAAACCTCTCTTGGCCGGCTGGGCCCTATGGGGCCTTGTGCCCCTGGCCCAAAGCGGCCAGGGCACTCCCTCATAGGCCCATGCCCACTCCCGGAAGGTGGGGCCACGTTGGTCCCCTTCCGGAAGGTTCTAGAAGCTTCCGGTACAATACCGATTAATCCGGAACAATTCCGAACTCCAAAACTGCACTGCCTTATATGAATCTTATTCTTCGGACCACTCCGGAACCTCTCATGATTTCCCGGATCCCATCCGAGACTCCGAACAAAAACTCATAAACCAATTATCCAATCTATCCTAGCGTCGAGACACGTTAAGTGTGTGACCCTGCGGGTTTGAGAATATGCAGACATGATCTTCTATCAATAATCAACAGCGGGGTCTGGACACCCATATTGACTCCCACACATTCATCGATGATCATATCGGATGAACCACGATGCCAGGATTCAATCAATCCCATATATATATATATTCCCTTCGTCTCGCGATATTTTACTTGCCCGAGATTCGATCGTCGGTACCGTCATACCTAGTTCAATCTCGTTCACAGCAAGTACTTTACTCGTTCCGTAATCCGATATCACTTTCTGATTAACTCCTTAACCACATGCTTGCAACCGGTGTTGATATCGATTACCGAGTGGGCCCGAAGTATATCTCTCCAACTTGGGAGGGACAAATCCCATCTCGATACATACAACCCAACAGATACTTTCCGATCACCTGAGAGACACCTTTATGATCACCCTCTCATAGGATGACGTTTGATGACCTCAAAGCTTTCTTCCGATACCAGGGAGTTATATTATCTCATGGTCTAAGGAATACAATATTTGACATAAGAAAAGCTTCGCAAAGACGAACACGATGACACGATCTAATTGCTTCGCTTAATTTGGGTCTGTCCACCATATCATTCTCCCAATGATATGATCTCATTATTAATCGATAACTCATGTCCATGGCTAGGAAACCTTAACCATCATTAATCAATGAGCTAGTCCATAGAGTCATACTAGGGACACGGTGTTGTTCACAAACCACACAAGTATTAAAGTTTCCGCTTAATACAATTCTAGCATGGAATATAAACATTATCATGAACAATAATTATAATAATAACATCTTTATTATTGCCTCTAGGGCATAATTCCAACAGTCTCCCACTTGCAATAGAGTCAATAATCTAGTTTACATCTGGCAACAATCTCACACCCATGGCACTGAGGTGCTGATCATGTTTTACACGTGGAAGAGGTTTAGTCAATGGATCTGCGACATTCAGATCTGTATGTACTTTGCTAATCTTCAGATCTCCATCTGCTATATAATCTCGGATTATATGAAACTTGCGGTTGATATGCTTGGTCTTTGGATGATATCTTGGTTCCTTAGCGAGTGCTATGGCGCCAGTGTTGTCACACAATATCTCCAGTGGGTCCAATGCACTTGGAACCACGCCAAGCTCAGTTGAAGTTCCTGATCCAAACTCCTTCACTTGACGCTTCTGCAGCAACCATGTATTCCGCTTCTACTGTAGATCCCACGATCACGCTTTGCTTGCAGCTTCTCCAGCTCACAACTACTCCATTCAAAATATACACGTATCCTGTCTGAGATTTAGAATCATCCTTGTCGGTGTCAAAACTAGCGTCGACGTAACCTTTTACGATGAGCTGTTCATCACCCCCATAGACTAAGGTACTTTAGGATGTTCTTCACGGCTGTCAGTGTTCCACTCCTGGATCACTTTGATATCTGCTCGTCAAACAAAGAGCATTGGACACATCCGGTCTAGTACACAGCATGGCATACATGATAGAACCTATGGCCGAGGCATAAGGCACTTTGCACATAGCTTCCCTATCATTTACCGTAGCTGGACACTGAGCCTTGATCAATATCTTACCTGACAACATAGGCACCGAACCTTTCTTTGCCTTATCCATTCTGAACCTTTTCAGAACTTTGTCTAGGTATGTACTCTGGTTTAAATCTATCAGGCGTCTTTGTCTATCTCTATAGATTTTGATGCCCAATATATAAGCAGCTTCACCAAGGTCTTTCATTGAAAAACACTTGTTCAAATAACTCTTCACATCGTTAAGCATGTTGATGTCATTTCCAATAATCAATATGTCATCCACATATAGTACCAGAAATGTCACCGAGCTCCCACTCACTTTCTTGTAGATACAAGCTTCGTAGCAATTTGGAACAAATCCAAAGCTCTTGATCACTTGATCAAAACGAAGGTTCCAACTCCGAGATGCTTGCTTCAGTCCATAAATGGAACGCTGAAGTTTGCATACTTTATCAGCATCCTTAGGATCGACAAAACCTTCGGGTTGCATCATATACAACTCTTCATCAATGTTGCCATTGAGGAACGCAGTCTTGACATCCATCTGCCATATTTCATAATCATGAAACGCAACAATTGCTAATAAAATCCGAATGGACTTAAACATCGCTACGGGAGAGAAAGTCTCATCGTAGTCAACACCTTGAACTTGTCGAAAACCTTTTGTGACAAGCCGTGCTTTTTAGATGGTAAAATTACCATCCGCGTCCGTTTTCTTCTTGAAGATCCATTTGCACTCAACGGCCTTTCGGTCGCTAGGAGGGTGCACCAAAGTCCATACTTGGTTTTCGCTCATGGATCCCAATTCGGATTTCATGGCTTCTAGCCATTTCTCAGAGTCTGGGTTCATCATCGCTTCCTCATAGTTCGTAGGTTCACTGTCTTCTACTAACAAGACAGTTAAGATAGGGTTGTCATACCACTCAGGAGGGGCACGCGACCTTGTCGACCTGCGACGTTCAGTAGCAGCATCGTCCGAAGCTTCATGATCCTTGTCATTAGCTTCCTCTATTGTTGGTGCAGGCGGCACTGGAACAACTTCAGGTGCTGCGCTACTCTCCAATTCAAGAGAAGGTTCAATAACCTCGTCTAGATCTACTTTCCTCCCACTCACTTCTTTCGAGAGAAACTCCTTCTCAAGAAAGGAACCGTTCTTTGCGACAAACACTTTGCCTTAGGTTCTGTGATAGAAGGTATACCCAATTGTTTCCTTAGGGTATCCTATGAAGACGCATTTCTCCCCTTTGGGTTCGAGCTTGTTCGGCATCAACTTCTTGACGTAAGCTTCGCATCCCCAAACTTTAAGAAACGACAACTTAGGTTTAGCACCAAACTATAGTTCATACGGTGTCGTCTCAACGGGTTAAGATGGTGCCCTATTTAAAGTGAATGCAGCGGTTTCTAATGCATAACCCCAAAATGATAACGACAAATCAGTAAGAGACATCATTGATCGGACCATATCTAATAAGGTTCGATTCCGGCGTTCAAACACACCATTGCGCTGTGGTGTTCCGGGTGGCGTGAGTTGTGAAACAATTTCGCTTGCTTTAAGATGCGTGAGAAAATCATAACTCAAATATTCGCCCCCATGATCGGATCATAGAAACTTAATCTTTCTGTTACGATGGTTCTCCACTTCATTCTGAAATTCTTTGAACTTTTCAAACGTTTCAGATTTATGTTTCATTAAATAGATATACCCATATCTACTTAAGTCATCGGTAAAAGTGAGAAAATAGCGATATCCACCGCGCGTCGAAACACTCATCGGTCCGCATACATCGGTATGTATGATTTCCAACAAGTCCGTTGCTCGCTCCATCATACCGGAGAACGGGGTTTTGATCATCTTGCCCATGAGGCATAGTTCGCATGTGTCAAATGATTCAAAATCAAGAGACTCCAAAAGTCCATCAGAATGGAGTTTCTTCATGCGCTTTACACCAATATGACCTAGACGACAGTGCCACAAATAAGTAGTATTATCACTATCTACTTTGCATCTCTTAGCCTCAATGTTATGGATGTGTGTTTCATCCCTTTCGAGATTTAGAAGAAATAAACCATTCACAAGAGGTGCATGACCATAAAAGATGTTACTCATATAAATAGAACAACCATTATTCTCCGATTTAAATGAATAACTGTCTTGCAATAAACACGATCCAAAAATAATGTCCATGCTCAACGCAGGCACATAATAACATTTATTAAGGTTTAAAACTAATCCCGAAGGTAAAACTAAGGAGTGTGTGCCGACGGCCAACACATCAACTCCTGATCCGTTGCCAACGCGCATCGTCACCTCATCCCTCGCAAGCCGCCGTCTATTCCGTAGCTCCTGTTTCGAGTTACAAATATTAGCAACTGAACCGGTATCAAATACCCAGGCATTACAACGAGGGCTAGTAAGGAAAACATCAAAAACATGTATATCAAATATACCTTTGATGGTGTCAGCCTTCTTGTCTGCTAAGTACTTCGGACAGTTGCGCCTCCAGTGACCCTTGTCCTTGCAATAGAAGCACTCAGTGTCCGGCTTAGGACCAGACTTGAGCTTCTTCTCAGTAGGGGCAGTGCGCTTGCCGCCGCCCTTCTTGAAGGGCTTCTTTGCTCCCTTACCTTTCTTAAAGGTGGGCTTGTTGACCATCAACACATGATTATCCTTTTTGATGTCCACTTCCGCGGCCTTCAGCTTTGCGAAGAGCTCGGTGATCGTATCAGTGGAACCAATCTGATTGTGAGTCACTACAAAACTTTTGTAGCTGGGAGGGAGTGATTGCAGAACCCTGTCAATCTTGAGCTCCTCTGGAATCGTGCATTCAAGTTGCTCAAGGCGTTGAGTGTAGCCCGTCATCTTAATGGCGTGCTCACTAACGGAACTCCCTTCCTCCATCTTGTAGTTAAAGAACTTCTCAGAGATCTCATATCTCTCAGAACGGGCCTGAGTCTGAAACATGGTTTTCAGCTCTTCGAGAATCTCAAAGGGCCCGGGATAGTCTTCAAAACGATTTTGAAGGTCCGGTTCCATAGCAAACAACATGGTGCTCTAAATCACACCATAGTCATCTTTGCGCGACTGATAGACAGCTTTCTCATCAGCCGGCGCAGTTGCAGCAGGGGGGTCACCTAACGCTTTCCCAAGGACATAGTCCTTTTGACCGCCAGAGAGAATGATTCTTAGATTGCGGAACCAATTGGTGAAGTTAGACCCATTCTTTTTAAGCTTTTCCTTCTCAGCAAAAACGTTGAAATTGAAGTTGGACTTGGCCATGTGATCTACAGTATTTGCAAGTAAAATTTAGACTATGTTCATGATAAATAGTTCAACTTAATCAAATTACTAGATGAACTCCCACTAAATTCAACATCCCTCAAGTTGTTTAGTGAACATGATCCAAATTCACCACACCTAATCCGATCATCACGAGAAGAGATGTGGTTTCAATGGTGGACAACGAAGTGTCGATCATATCATTCATATGACTCATGCTTAACCTTTCGGTTCATGTGTTCCGAGGCCATGTTTGTACATGCTAGGCTCGTCAAGTTAGACCCAAGTATTTCCGCGTGTGCAAAACTAGCTTGCACCCGTTGTATGTGAGCGTAGAGTCTATAGCACCCGATCATCTTGTGATGCTTGGACACGACGAACTTTCGCAACGGTGCATACTTGGGGAGAACACAGTTTTTATCTTGATCTTTAAGTGAGGAATCATCTTATAATGCTACCGTCGTGATCTAAGCATAATAAGATACATAAAAGGATAAACATCACATGCATATAACTTTATGTGACATGGTATAGCCAATCTTCGCTCAATGATCTCCATCTTGTGCGTTCCGGCATGATCTCCATCACTCCACCATGATTGCCTCCACCACGAATAGCAACTACAACTATTGATAACTACTTAGCGATAAAGTGAAACTATTACATGGCGCATAAGAAGTTGACACACAAGTCATACACAATTATAAAGACAACCATATGGCTCCTGCCGGTTGTGTACTCATCGACATGCAAGTCGTGAAACATTACAAAACATGATCATCGCATACATTATACACATCACATCTTGGGCCATACCATATCACAGAAAACACTCCCTGCAAGAACAAGTTAGACGCCTCTACTTTGTTGTTGCATGTTTTACGTGGCTTATGGGAGTAGATGCTAAGAACGATTCTTACCTACGGAAAGCCACAACGGTGATATTATGGTTGCCAAACTCCGGTGTTAATCCCATGACAACTATAGTGAGAGAAACTGACATCCACCAGCCGCATGTGTGGAACAAGCCACACGTCAAGTGCGGAGCCGGTCTCGCGAACGACGTCGCGTAAGGTTGGCCTGGACCGCTTCAATCTCACTATCCCGCGTCATAAGAAGAACACAAACAAGAGGCTTGCAACAGAAAACATCAACGCCCGCAACAACCATGTTGCGTTCTACTCGTGAAACACATCTACGCATAGATCTAGCTCTGATACCACTGAGGGGTTTCGCGGCATAGTAAATCAAAAATTTCTACGGAGCGAACAGAGGGAAAGCCAAGATCTAATCTAGGAGATGCAAACAACGAGAGAGATTGGATTAGATCTTCATACCCTTGAAGATTCGCACAGCGGAATGTTCGTCGGAACGTGGGTGATGTAGTCGTACTCGCTTCTCCTCCTCGCGATCCGATCCGATCTAGCACCACAAGTGGCGGTGCCTCCGTGAGATGCACATGTGCAGCACCTCGACGTCTCCTCCTTCCTCGGACCAGCGAGTATGGTGGAGAGATAGATTGGATATACAACACGACGGCGTGGTGTATATGGTGGAGAATTTCTGCTGCAGGGCTTTGCCTACAAACAGTCGGGAGGGAGAGAGGAAGGTAGCAAGGCTGCTAGGGCTTGGAGGAAGGTGTGTGTAGGAGGGAGGGGGCGCACCACCCCTCTATATATAGAGGGGGGGCGGCCAGCCCTTGCCCCTCCTCCAAGCCTATCTCTAGTTTAAACAATTTAAACTCTCCCTTATCTAGAAATCCTATCTCTAGTTTAAACGATTTAAACTCTCCCTTATCTAGAAATCCTATCTCTAGTTTAAACGAGTTTAAACTTATCTAGGATCGGCTGGGCCCTATGGGGCCTTGTGCCCCTGGCCCAATCTGCCAGGACACTCCCTCATAGGCCCATGCCCCCTCCTGGAAGGTGGGGCCACGTTGGTCCCCTTCCGGAAGGTTCTAGAAGCTTCCGGTACAATACCGATTAACCCGGAACAATTCCGAACTCCAAAAACTGCACTGCCTTATATGAATCTTATTCTCCGGACCATTCCGGAACCTCTCGTGATATCCCGGATCCCATCCGAGACTCCGAACAAAAATTCATAAACCAATTATCCAATCTATCCTAGCGTCGAGATACGTTAAGTGTGTGACCCTGCGAGTTCGAGAATATGCAGACATGATCTTCTATCAATAATCAACAGCGGGGTCTGGGCACCCATATTGACTCCCACACATTCATCGATGATCATATCGGATGAACCACGATGCCAGGATTCAATCAATCCCATATATATATTCCCTTCGTCTCGCGATATTTTACTTGCTCGAGATTCGATCGTCGGTATCGTCAGGGGCGGACCTACCATAGGGGCGAGCAGGGGCGGCCGCCCCAGGTCTCTCGGCGTGGAGCAGGGTACCCCATGGCTCATCCCCTCTATTTTCTACCGAAGGTAGCAGCGCCATATAACTGCAGCAGGTCTGCTTGTGAATTTAGTCGAAGGGGTACGTAGAGGAGGAAGAAAAAGCTGGGGTTAGGCTATATTGGGCTTAAGTGACAATAGGAAAGTCCCGTTTGTGGTTTATTTCAGCTAGCCAAACACGATTGATCGGGTAGTGTGATCAGCCGATCAGGAACGACTGTTTGGTTCGATCAGTGCCTAGACCTCCACCGTTCCCAATTCCCGTCTCCTAGTTCCCAAACTTGGAAGAGGAGGCTTACCTAATCGCGTTACAGCTAGAGGAAGAGGAAGGGGAGGCAGCGGCAGCAGCTCCGATGCCGGCAACGACAAGAGATGGCGCATGCGAAATCAACCGCAAGCGGGCACACGATGACCACAACAAGTAGCAGCAGGTATTCTTCCCTGTAGTCTTGTGGCGATTCACCTTTGTATGTTGACAGAGTATTCAATTTGGGCATTTAATATTGTAGGAAATTCTACAAAGTGTTCCTGTTGTATTTCATCTTGGTGATGTGATCACATTTTTCTGTTGGCTGCCAATGTGTCTCACGCAACAAAATTCCATGTTAGTAGGTTCCCATGATTTTTCATGTTCTTATTAGTTTTATTTCATCGATCTTGACAATTGAATATTTTGTGTATCATTTACCATGTGATTTCTATCTAGTAGAGTTGCATTTGTTCGTAATTTTTTCCCCGTAAATGTTCGCCCCGGCTAAACAAAATTCCTGGGTCCGCCACTGGGTATCGTCATACCTAGTTCAATCTCGTTCACAGCAAGTACTTTACTCGTTCCGTAATCCGATATCACTTTGTGATTAACTCCTTAACCACATGCTTGCAAGCGGTGTTGATATCGATTACCGAGTGGGCCCGAAGTATATCTCTCCGACTTGGGAGGGACAAATTCCATCTCGATACATACAACCCAACAGATACTTTCCGATCACCTGAGAGACACCTTTATGATCACCCTCTCATAGGATGACGTTTGATGACCTCAAAGCTTTCTTCCGGTACCAGGGAGTTGCATTATCTCATGGTCTAAGGAATACAATATTTGACATAGGAAAAGCTTCGCAAAGACGAACACGATGACACGATCTAATTGCTCTGCTTTGTTTGGGTCTATCCACCATATCATTCTCCCAATGATATGATCTCATTATCAATTGACAACTCATGTCTATGGTTAGGAAACCTTAACCATCATTGATCAATGAGCTAGTCCATAGAGGCGTACTAGGGACACGGTGTTGTTCACAAACCACACAAGTATTAAAGTTTCCGCTTAATACAATTCTAGCATGGAATATAAACTTTATCATGAACAAGAATTATAATAATAACATCTTTATTATTGCCTCTAGGGCATAATTCCAACACTTATGCCTCCTTGGTACAAGTCCAGTTCCTTCGCTGCGAGATCTTATTCGACTCTTCCTCGGCCTACTTGCTGCTCTTTTCAGAACTGGAGGGCATAGATTGAAACCAGGGTCCACTATATCCCATTGTTGTTTTCCCTCCAAAGCAGGTAAGGCATGTGCACATGTGGCTTTGAACCTTGCAACAGAGTAGTAATCATGCACATACTGTTGCATGTTCCCTGCTTGACCTAAGAGAGTAGTGATAAAAAGCAAGGAATGAATGCATGGCAACCCAGTTATCTGCCATTGCCTACAACTGCAAGTTCTAGCTTCTAAATCCACTGGATATCTCCATTCCCTCTTCTCTTTATCCAAAAATGATACATCTGCTGTGGTAGCCGAGCAACGAGTCATGTCCATTTCCAAGCCTCTTGTTTTCTGCTTCAATTCATTCATCACGGAAGGGATGATAATGTGGCCCATGAATTTTGCCTCGGCTATTCTTGCACGAACAAGAAACTTCTGAACATATTCTATACGTATCTTGTCAAGCAAATCTTCCAAATAAAGACCCTTCAGTTTCCGGATCGTTGAGTTGAAAGATTCTGCAATATTATTGTGCACATAGTCAACTTTTCTCAGTTCACTGAATTGGCTTCTTGCCCATAACTTGGAGTGGTGTGTTTCCAAGTATTCCTTCACTTTATCATTTTTGTATAACTGCCTCATGTGATAGTTGTGCTTCTTCACACTGCAAGTCAAAGATGTTGGCCACAAATTGTCGGCATAGACCTTTCCTTTGAATTTCTTCCCAAAATTTGCAGCAAGGTGATGCATGCATTCCCTATGCTCTACTCCAGGGAACACATTGTCCATGGACACTTCTAAACCCTTGCAAGCATCAATATGAATTACTAACCCATTGGGATGTGAAATAGCCCGACGCAGCAAAAACCAAGTCTAGCTCTCCTCAGATTCTGCCTCAATCACACCGTAAGCAACTGGAAATACAAAGTTGTGTCCATCAACTACACAAGCTGCTACTAACTGTCTCTTTAAACCTCCCTATGAGAAAGGTAGCATCAATAGCCAAATAGGGCCTGCAGCCGTCCAAAAAACCCCGGCGGCAAGCCTCAAAGCAGACAAAAGCCCTCCTAAAGCATTCCTTTGTCATTGTCACTCCCCTCAATGTGTACTCCACGGAGTGGTGGTCAATATCTACAATACTACCTGGACTGGTCTTCTCCACCTCAGCCTTAAATGAGTACAACAGTTTAAAACTGTCCCACCAATTACCATAAATAGAGTCCATAGCATGTTGTTAACCATTGAAAACCCTCATGTATGGTACCTCTATCTTGAAATTTTCTTTGAGCTTCTTTTGCAACTCCTTTGTACCCACTTGATGGTCTTTTGTCACCCACTGTTTTACTTCTTCCGCCACCCATCTTGACTTGGATCTACTGATTGTTTCCTTTCTAAGGGTTGATTCCAGGCATGTGTGCCTAAAAGGGTTCACTTTGACCTGAACATTCGTGCTATTTCGCATTTTAGATGCGTGCATCCTCCATGGACAGTCTTCAGTTAGACAGTGAACTCTGTAACAGACAGTATCGCTCTTGTCAACTTCAAATGTACGCTCTGCCTTGATGCAGTATGTCACAAGTGCATTTCTACACTCACTCATGGATGCAAAGATGGACCCTTGTTCCATCTGAGGGTTCTCAGGGTCCCATTCAACAGGTGCAAGGTCTTCCTCCTCGCCCTCCTCATCATCAATCACAAAAGCGTCATTGTCACCCTCATCTCGGTTTTCAGCTCGACATGGCCATCGTAAATTCTGAACAACATCAGAATATAACCTCTCTTCATCATCTACGTATTCAGGCTCCACTTCTCTTGGAAGCCTGCTGCCGGTGCCCACGCTTGACGAGCCACCACGTCGACATGCACTAATTGAATCTCCCCTAGCTGAACTGGTCTAGCTAGACCTGCCATTATGTAACACCCTCAGAATCGGACCTATGCAAGTTTTAGCGAAACCCGCCAAACCCGCATAGAAACGATTCAAAGGTGCCCACCAGGCACTTTCGTGCGGGTGGAAAACGAAGTAATAACATTACACAACAGTCCTCGATGGGACCCACAGAACAGATATATATATATACAACGCGACTCCATGAGTCAAGAATACAGATATAATATACAAAGATCCAAATCACCTTGAAAATGATAGAGCGCCCGACTACGGGCAAGATGCAAATGGGGCTAAGAGCCCTGAAGAATAACCAATGGCGTCCATAACCCTGCCCAGGCCAAGCCGGAAGGGTAACCCTGCTAACAACGTCGATCTCAAAACCTGCTTAAACAAAAGGGGTGCCGACAAAGGGCAAAGGAAAAAGAGGAGCGTCAGTACTGAGGCCAGTACACGGCGAGGCTAGAATTCGGCGGTCCTCGCCTACATAGGTATGGTCGCGACTCCATCCCGCACTCAAAGCATTACCCTGTACACGAACAGATAGATTATCTTAGGATTTAGACTGAAGATCTCGACAAACAAGGTTCAGGGACAAAGGGGTGATGCAGACTCTGCATCGGATCTAGCGTAGATGATGTCGTCACGTCGGAAAACACCGGAAGGCACAAACAAGGAACAAAGAATGGTACCACAGTAGGCGAACTCCTCAGGCAGCATGAACACCGGATGGTAGAACACCGTTATCAGAGGGGGAAGCGAAACCTGCTTAAACAAAAGGGGTGCCGACAAAGGGCAAAGGAAAAAGTGGAGCGTCAGTACTGAGGCCAGTACACGGCGAGGCTAGAATTCGGCGGTCCTCGCCTACATAGGTATGGTGGACTGAAGCGGCAGCGCAGCATGCACTAAACAACCTATAGAGACTCGATACAACTGTCGGCTATCAGAGAGGGATAAGAAAGAGCTATTCGGATCCAACCTGAATCTTACACCAAACAATCCCATCCTGGTATTTCCCCCTCGAGACCAAACGAGGAAGTCCACCGAGGAACTCACACAGTTGGCAGTTTTATTTATTCAGTTATCGTTGCAGCAATTACTGGTCAGGTATAGATAGTCATCCCGATAAAAATAAGCAGTGGGCACTTTTATTTAATCATTCCATTATAGTGGCAACACTTACTAGTCAGATACAATTAGCATGAGATAACCCAAAACCCAGCAGTTGTTGGTACTTTTATTTAGTCATTCCGTTATAGTTGCAATACTTACTAGTCAGATACAATTGTCGCAAGCGACAAACCAAACAAGCAATTGTGGGCAGTTTTATTTATCCATTACATTATAGTGAAGCTGATTACTAGTCATTATAAAGTCAAATTTATAGCACTACTTTAGTTATGCTTGTCTATGATTGAGATACTGTGCTCCAAGTCGTCCATAACCGCGGACACGGCTTTCAGAAAGTTTTAACCCGGCCGGGGTGCACAAATAGCAACACACACTCGATCAACCTCGGAAAAACCAAATCAAAACCCAACGAGGCCTTCACGACAAAGCAATCACAGGATTCAGAAATATTTCAGGGGCCACCCCTTGGAGTACACCCGCAACGAAGTTAGCTGACTTTGAGACGGACCCGAGGTTTGTGGGGCCGGCTGTAAGCGACTGGGAACCCAAAACTGGGCTTGTCGATACCGCGTAAACGAGTCACAATTCCTAAACAGTACAGTGTGCTCCTCGCACAATCGTAAATAAAGCAGTAGCATGGCATAAGTACAGGATCGTAAATAAAACCTCAAACTAGTTTGTGGCCCCAAGAAATAAGACTGAATCAAGCTCTGGCTCAGGGGGGTCCCATAATCCTCCCGGATGTGGATAGCGCGATAAATCAAGGAACAGGTATCAAGCACTCGGGGTCCTACGGGACACAAGTGGACGGTTAACAACCAAATAACATCTATTGCCCACCTGTGCCTCTGCTTACTTACTGCAATTTTAGTTGTTAAACAGGAATTAAAGTGAACAATAAATAAAGCCAGGATCATCTCCAACATCAAACAGGTGGCAATACTCCAACAACTGTGGTACATGGCGACACGCAACAGCACTTGAGCAAGCGGCTACGACGCACGAGTCCAACTATCTACCAAACAACAGGTAACACGATGTGTCCAAGGCAATATAAGGCTGCAAGGGATATCACGGGTACGAAAACTAGAGCATCGCAACACAGATAGCAATAGATCAACAGGAGGGAATAAATACTATAAAAGTAAGATAGGTAGAAAGGGGGAGATGCTCGCCTGAAAACATTGCCGAAGATTCATCCGAAGATCGGGCGAAGCTCACATCAACTCAACGGACTTATCCGCGAAGAAGCAAATCACTAGAATAAACACCGGATGCAATATTTAATACAACGGCAGAAGATCGGCATGCTTATGATATGATGCATGACATGGCAAAGGTGCGATGCAAGTAGGCCATATTAAGCGGAACCGGCGTCCCGACAACTATTCAGGTGGTTCAAGTTATTTAGGTACCCCGCAATTTAAATGTTGCATTATCAAGACAAAAGATAGCACCGGTTCACTACACAAATTTAAATGAGGCCAATATAAGACTAGATTTGCCCGCATATGGGCCCCATATTTAATTATATGGTGAATCGGCCTAAGGCCCCCAAACCACATGACAATATGCATGCGAGATGAACAATTAATATGCAACAAGTTGTATTATATTATAAAAATAGGGTTCAAGAGTGGGGTCACACATTGGGGTTCAGCAGATCTTGGGGTTCCGGGTTCGGGGTTCGGGGTTCGGTCTCAGGGTTCAGGGTTCGACGGGATCGGCCTCGGACAACGGGAGTAGATCTTGTCGCATCCAGAAAAAGGACTTGGCGTTCCGCGGTGAAGTGCTTGTCGTTCCGGTGGCGGTCTTGGCGTTCTTCAGGTTCGGGTGCGGTTCTCGGCGAACTGGTCGGTTCCCTGTCGGAGGCCTTGGCGCTTCGGATCGGTCTACGGTTCGGGCCTCAGGGTCTTGGGGTTCGCATCCGTGTGGCGATCTTGTCGTTCCGAAGATCTTGTCGGTCCGCGTACCGGGAAGTAGTACTTGTCTCATCCGGGGTGAAGTACTCGGCGTTCCGGGGACGGTCCTGTCGCATCCGCGGTCGTCGGTTACGGGTTCTCCGGGCCCCCATGTAGGAGATCTTGTCGTCGCGTCGAAGAACTCGGATTCGGGGTCGGGTCTTCAACGTCTCGGCCATCGGGTTCATGACGACATTATCGCCGTGTCGAAGGCATCGGTGTTTCCGTGACGAAGATCTTGTAAAGGGTTCGGTCGGGTCGAAGTTGATCTTGTAGTGGCTCCACTTTCGATGACGATCTTGTTTTATTTGTTGGGGCCTTCGGAAGATCTTGGCAAAAACAATGTCCGAGACCTGACGACGACGTGATGCAAGTGCTCTTGCAACCGGGAGGAGACGCATCTGTTCCAGATACCGCGGATTTTATTCAACGGTTATTATAGCATCACACCACCAGGACACCTCCAACCACAAGTACGGTTCATCCTCAAGTCAATATGAACGCGGGATGACGGCAGCGCCTGGCAACGATGGTGGAAGGAGGGTTCCCGACGGCTGACAAAGGACGGCAACAGCGACGATGGGGGCGCTGACGCGGGTCGGATACGGTGGCGGACGGTCTGGATGGAAGGAGATCCCGAGGAGGTAGACGGCGAGGTCGGGGCCGACGGCGCAGGCGAGACTGCCGGGGGCGATGACGAATCGTCGGAGGACGGTGCAGGGCAGAGGTGCTGAGTTGGGGCAGAGGCGGCAAGGCCCCGCGATGGTGGAGGAAGCTCAGTAGGGCCTCGTCGACCGGCGGCGGAGGAAGCCCAGGTCGGGGACGGCGGATGGCGGCGCGAGGCAGACGCTGCACGCCGCGCCGGCGAGGGAAGAGGAGGTCGCGGGGTCGATGGTGGTCGCCGGCGGGCGGCGGGGAGGCGCAGAGGGAGAGGAGCGTGGCGCGGGCCGGCCGGAGAGGCGGGGAGGTCGACGGGGTGGCGGCGAGGAGCGTCGGGCTCGGTGCCGCGGGGAGCGGCCGATGGAGGAGGACGGCGAGGAGGCGCACGGGACGGCCATGGAGCCGGGGCGGCGAGCTCGCTTCGGCGGCGGGGACGGGGAGCCCGGGGCGAGGCTGGCGGCGCGCGGAGGGGGCGGAGGGGAACCGAGGTGGTCCGGCAGGGAGAGACGGGGCTGGCGAGCGGCGGAGGCGGTGAGGGCGCGACGGAGGGGTGCGGGCGGAGGAGGTCGAGGCCGAGGCCGGAGGAGGGGCGGCCTGCGGCGGCGCGAAGAGGAGGAAGGCGCGGCGGCGGGGTGGCTCCGGCGGGCGGGGCGAGCGGGACCGGCGGAAGGGGGAGGCCGGCGGAAGGGAAAGGAGGGAGGAGGCTGCGGGGTGGAAGGGAGCGCGGGGTCCGGCGAGCTCGGGCCGGGGTGGCGAGAGGGGGAGGGGGCGGCCGCGGGAGCGCCTGAGCAGAGGAAGAAGGTGAGAGGCGGGGGCGAGCGCGTGGACTGGGTCGCGTGCGAGCGTGGGGCGCGTGTGTTGTGGGTCCCAGGCGGGCCAGGAAGGTGGGGTGGGGCTGACGCGGTGAGGTTGGGGTGGGACCCAGGGAGGGAGAGGGGAGAGAGAGAGAGGGAGTGGCGGGCCCAGGGGAAGAGAGAGAGGTTGCGGGGTCAGGCGGGAGTGGGGACAGGGGTGGGACCAGGCTGTAAGGGAGAGGGGTAGGAGGGAGCTGTGTGAGAAAGAGAGAGAGGGGGGAAGGGGGATTGGTGAGGTGGCAGGGTGGGTAGGGATTGGGGGAGAGGGTGAGGTGGCGAGCTGTGAGTGGTGGGTAGAATAGGATTGGGTGGGGATAGGATTTAGAGTTTAGGTTTTGTAAATATGTGTTTGTTTGGTTTTGTTTGTTTTAAAACAAGGCTACTTTGCAAATAGTGTTTAGGTAAATAAAATATGTGATGCGATCGGGGTTTTGCATTTGAAATAAAGAGGGTTATTTGTATAAAGCAAAACTAGGCTTTTCGAAATAGTTCCGGGCAAACAATGCATGATGATGACGATGCAATGCACAAAAACAACGCGATTTTCTAGTAGTGGTTTTTGCGGGATGCCACACATTATGACGAGATGAATCTGCCCGAGATGATCCAACTGCCGGCACAACCACATCATTTTGCAGCCTCACTTGAAATTTCCCTTTCTCCTTATGCTTAGCAAACATGATAGCGAGCTTCCATCATTGGTAACTGTCACCCATTCACTACTCCCATCATAGTATTTGAATTCCACTTCATCATGCAAACCCCAAGGATACGGGCCGCAAATTATCTCTGCAAATTGTCGAAAAATCCAATTACAATCCATTGGCAGCAGATAATCAAACCCTCCTTGGAATTTCTTTTGATCCATTGCATCCACTATGAACCTCTCCCTTCTAATGTTCACCAAGAATGCAAACCGCAACTCCATCCTAACCCACAAAAAACAGAGACACAAATGAGCACAACAAAATAAACCGCTCGGTAAAATCAAAACGGCAGTTGCACTGCGCAATAAGGCTATATTTCAACAAGACTTACCCCTCAGGAACCCAGTCGTGGACGCGACGGGTCTCCGGCCCGACGCCTGCCTCGCCAAGGTCGTCTTCGCCGTTCGTCATTTCGTCGAGCAGGTTGTGGGCGCACTGGCGGAACGAGAGCCTCACCAGGTTGTGGGCGCACTGACAGCGCAGCAGCTTCCGCTCGAGCAGGTGTCGGTGACGGTGGAGCAGGTAGCCACGCGGGATGGCCGCGGTGGCGCAGGTGCTGGCGGCGCTCGTGGTGGTGGCCGGATCGGGGGCGGAGGGTGGTGCTGAATCAGGGTCCGTTGGAGCAGGTGCCGGTGGCGGTGGAGAAGGTAGCCACGCGGGACGGCCGCGCGCAACGACACAGGGGCTGGCGGCGGCGCAGGGGCTGGCGGCGCTGGTAGTGGTGGCCGGAGCGGGGCGGGAGGGTGGTGCTGAATCAGCGGTTTGGCGGGAACATGGGTTATCGTTGGCTGCGTCGCTGTACGGTCCCACCTTTGGACCCACTTTCACTAACGCCACCAGACGGAATCCTCCCAAAGCTCGCCGTTTGAAGTAGTGGCAAAACTGAGCACAATTTTCGTCTAGTGGCAAAACTGAGTACTCCGCGACCTCTAGTGGCAAAGCAATAATTATCCCTTTCTAGATTCGTATGTTTTATACTACTCCCTTCGATCCATATTAATTGCTTTGATTTGCCAAAATTTGGATAAACCTATATACTAAATAGTGTTTAGATTCATTCAAATCTAGGCAAATTTGAGTCAATTAATATGGACCGAAGGAAGTATATAGATACATACAAATCTAGACATACATGTGTCATCTAATGTTGGCTTAAAACCCTCTCTTCCTTCCCATCTTTGAATTTTAGCTAGGTGTCTTTTGTTTTTGAGACTTTCAGTTTCGTCAGTTAGGCTAGTTTCTGTTAGCACTTCTTGTTAACGTGTTGGAGGTTGCGATTTGTGCACTTTTGACAAAGTAGTAGCTCCTCTAGAAGAAAGTTGGGGTGGTGACGGTAGGGGGCCCGAGAATATTTCAAAGCCAGGGCAAACTGTAAATTTAAAAGCTTAAAATGTAATTTTAGTCAAATTTCCATGAAAATGTGTTTTGACGGTCAAACGGAAGCATTGCCAAGTGACCGGGCTAGCTAGAGGGGCACTGGGTCTGCCACTGGTTGGTCGGTGGAGCTCGTTCGTCGGACGTATTTCCCTTTTCCATGAATAAAAGGAAGAACAAGAAAAGTTGTAGAACTAGAGTGTAGCACAAAAACCTCTTGTGTTCATCTCTCTCGATCATTCGTTTTGATTTCACGATAACATCTAATTCGGGATTGAGGGAGTACTATTCATCTCTCTCGAAATAGGCTTTCGCCCCGCTTTATAAATAAAGCAATCGTCTAACACAAAGATCACAGTACAAAGACACACACACACCACATGCTGGGGCCACAGCACAAGACGGCCCAACTCGGACACCACCCAACGAAGACAAGAGAGAACGCCTCGCCAAGGAGGAGGACGCCGAGGACACTAAGGCGAGCTACGAGGGAGCCGCTGAGCCGCCTCCAAGAGACGGTGAAGGGTCGCGTCCAACCTCGCCTTGTCCCGTTGTCTACACAACGGGTACCAGAGCTGCAGGGAAGCCAAAAAGTGAAACACCGAGTCAGACGAACGCCTAGGGAGAAACTTCTCAATGACCATCTTATTCCTAATGTTCCAGAGGGACCACGACATGGCCGCGAACACAAGCCAGAAGAGTCGACGACCCTTCCCAGCTCGGTTTGCTTGGGTTTCTAGGAATTCACCAAGATCTTGGGCCAACCAATCCGGGCCCAACGCCTCTCTGGTGAAACTCCACAGAAACCGGGCCGCGGGACAGGTGAACAGTATGTGGGTTCCCGTTTCAGGGACCCCACATAATGGACATAATCCGTCCCCCGGCCCATGTCGCTTGGCCACCTCCACTCCCGAGGGGAGCCTATCGCGTAAAAGTTGCCAAACAAAGATTTTTGTCTTCAGCGGGAGCGGTGCTTTCCAGAGGTGCTTGGTCCAGGGGAGAGTGTCCTGGCCAAAGAGGGCCCTATAAGCTGAGCCAACCGAGAACGATCCGGACGGGGAGAGAGTCCAAGAGACGCTATCGGGACCACTAGCCAAGGAGGCCGGGAGCTCCGCCCTGAGTTCCCTCCATGCTACAGTTTCCTCCGGGCCGAAGGTACGGCGGAACGAGATGTTCCATGTACCTCCCAAAGCCGCGTTGGATACCCGTAGCGCTGGGTCAGAACAGATGGCGAAGAGACTCGGGAAGGCCTCCTGAAGCGGGCGCTCACGGAGCCAGGGGTCAAGCCAGAACATGGTTCCCTCTCCATTTCCAATGGAGAAGGCGATACCATGCCTGATCTCCCGCTTGATCTCCTGAATGGAATGCCAAAATTGGGACCCCTCGCTACGGTCACAGTCCAGAAGGGGCCGACCGCGCAGGTATTTGGCCTTGATGAGTTTGAGCCACAGCCCGCCATCATCACGCAAGATACGCCAGACCCATCTAAGCATAAGGGCCTTGTTGAACTGGCGGGATGCAAGGATTCCTATGCCCCCAACCTCCTTGGGGGCGCAGATGTCCGCCCACTTGACCATGTGGTATTTTTGGCGGCCCAAAGAGTCTTTCCAGAAGAACCTCGATAACTCCTTGTCAAATGTCCCATGTACTCCCTCGGGGAGGAGGTACATGCCCATCATATACATGGGCAGGCTAGACAGGCAGGAGTCGATCAGGACAGTCTTGCTCCCCTTCGAGGTAAATCTGCCACGCCAAGGTTCAGACCTCGAGCGCACCCTATCCGCTAGCGGGTCCAGGTCCCTGATAAGGATCCTGGTGTCGCGGATCGGCATCCCCAGGTAGGTAATGGGGAAGGAGGCGAGCCGACAATTGAAATTGTCCGCTATCCTCAGTTGCTCGTCCTGAGAGAACCCTAGTGCGATGATCTCGCTCTTATCAAAATTGATACGGAGGCCAGACATTTCCTGGAAGCAAAGGAGTAGGAATTTGAGGTTTGCAATGTCCAGCGCCGAGCCTTCAATCATGATCATCGTGTCGTCTGCATACTGGAGCTGGGTGACGCCGCCCCCTGAGATAAGGTGGCCTACCACCCCCGAGATGTGGTCGGCCGCCTTCGCTCTCTCAAGCATTTCCGCGAGGGCATCAACAGCAGCGTTGAAGAGCAGGGGGGACATGGGGTCCCCCTGGCGAACACCACAGGAGGGCCGAAAGTAAGGCTCTATCTCGCCATTAACATTAATTGCGTTGCTCCCGGTCATGACGAACTGCATTATCCAGGTGATCAGGCGGTCGTCCAGTCCTCGCCTAGTGAGGACCTGACGTAGGAACCGCCAGTCCAGCCGATCGTAGGCCTTCTGGAAGTCCAGCTTCAAGAAGATGCCCTTCATTCGTTTGGACTTGATCTCGTGGATAATCTCATGGAGAGCCAGGATCCCTTCATGTATAAATCTGCCCTTGAGAAAGGCAAATTGATACTGGTGGGTGAGGCGCTCCATGACCGGGACGAGGCGAGAGGCGCAAACTTTCGCGAAAAGCCGTTGTATGACATTGAGGACCGTGATGGGCCTGAATTGGCGAATCTCCGAGGCCCCCACAACCTTAGGGATCAGCGTGATAACTCCCAGATTCAGTCTTCCCATCACGAGGGTACCTGTGTAAAGCTCCTGGAACAAGGGCATGACGACTGGTTGGAGTTCTGCCCAGAACTCCTGGAAGAAAGAAACCGGGAGGCCATCAGGGCCTGGGGCGGAGTTGGCCTGCATGGCCTTCACAGCCCGCGCCACCTCCTCTGGCAGGAATGGGAGGGTTAGCTCCGCATTCTCGTCAGCTGTGACTCTGGCCCCACTAGGCCAAAAGTCGTCGGCCAGCGCGACCCCCGTAAGGGGTCCTGCCAAGAAGAGCTCCTTAAAAAAGGAGTAAACATGGGCGGAGATCGCCCCCGGCTCCTCAAGGAGCAGCGTCCCGTCCCAAAGGCAGGGAATAGAGCATCTCCTACGGCGGCCATTGGCCACCGCATGGAAGTATGCCGTGTTCGCATCCCCCTGGAGAAGCCAGTTCTGGCGGCTACGTTGTCGCCAGAACAGCTCCTCCCCCTTGTAGATCTCGACGAGAGAAGTCTCTAAGGCATAACGGTGGGACCACTCATCAGCGGAGAGGCCCACCGAGTCTGCCGCCAGGTCCAGAGTACGAATCTCCTCCAGCAACGAAGCCTTCTGGAGGCGCGTCGCTGCACCCAGGTTGGCCCCCCACCCCTTCATGAATTGGCGGGCCAGCTTGGCGCAGTTGTGCCAGACGTCCACCGCGTTAAAGCGTCTAGGAGGAGAAGCCGCCACCCACTTGGCTTTCACTGCATCCACGAACCCTGGCTGTTGGAGCCAGAAGTTTTCGAAGTGGAAGCGATTCAACCGTGGTGGTGAACTCCCCCCAGTCGAAAGCAGCAGTGGGACATGGTCTGAGCCTACCCTGGTAATGGCGCGGAGGGAGCAGAGGGGGAAGGCGACCTCCCAGTCCACCGAGACCAGGACCCGGTCCAAGACACTCCTGACCGGGTCCACCCGGTTGTTCGTCCACGTGAAGCGGGCCCCCACTCTCGTGATCTCTCTAAGAGCGAGATCAGCGATACAATCTTTGAACATCCGCATGCGCGGGATGTCTATGTTGTGGGAGCTCTTATCCTCATGGGACCGAATCAGGTTGAAGTCTCCCGCCACCACCACCGGTGTGGAGCAGCGGTCGACCTTCGCCTTCAGTTCCTCGAGGAAGGCTGGGGAGCGGCTATGGTCCGCGGGGCCATAGACAATGATGACCTCCCACCGGAGATGGGATTGTCTGTGGGTGAGTAACATGCTCACAAAGAATTCCCCGCGGTCCATATCGTCCACCTCGAAGGTATCCTCCTTGGCACCAAGGAGGATGCCCCCAGAGTGTCCCACAGCCGTAAGCCAGGTCCAAGCGAACCTGTGCCGCGACAGACCCTGGAGCTCAGAAATCTGGAAGTCTTGCTTGATTGTCTCCTGGAATCCAACGATGTCAACGTTCTCCTGGCGCATGTAGTCTCTAATCTGGCGCCTGCGACCGTCATTACCAAACCCCCGGATGTTCCAGATGAGCGAAATGACAGCCGGCCAACTCATCGGATAACCTACTTGGGTTTGGTCCCCATATGGGGGACAGATCTTGTCTTCCGGGATGACGAGGGCGTAGAACTCGGTCTAGGCGGCCTCCCTAGGGATCCCCCCTCTAGGGGGGACTCCTGGGTGGCTGCCGAAGGGCGCTGCTGAGGAGAACCCACCATCCCGGAACCGGGATCAAGTGTCCCAGTCCCAGGCGGTGTCGAGGTTTCCCCCTGCTGGCGCGCAGCACGTGCACGCGCAGCGGCGAGGGACCCCTCGTAAATCTCCCTAGCTCTAATCGCCTCAATCTGCTCGAGCCTCGGGCCGCGTTCCCCACGAAAGACCACACCACAGTCAGCCGCCACACGTGCAAGATGCTCGAGAGGGAAGTCATCCAAGACCGAGAACCTGGAACCTGAAGAGGTGGGAAGGGAGGCAGAAGGGCAGGGGGGCGGGGCTTTCATGGGGGTACCTGAGTCAAGGTTGCGAGCCGCAGTCCTCTGGGACGCCAGCTGGGACACCGTGGGCACCACCCCTGGGCTCTCCGCCCTGACCCGCGCCAGCCGAGCACTCTGGCGCGAAGGAGGGGGCACCGGGCGGGGAGGGCGAGGCAGCCGAGTCTTGGGGCCAGCCGCGGGAGTGGTGGGGAAGACCGTTGCTGGCTCGTCCGGGCGCGGCGCCGGGGTCGCTGGGACCAGCGACGGGGACCCCCGGGGCGAAGCTGGCGTAGAGCCCGGGGAGAGCGAGTAGCAGAGGACTCCTGGAGAGCGAGGTGACGAGGGGGCGGTGACCACCATCCCCACACTCCCGGAATCCCTGTCGGACTCCACCTGAGGCCCCTCAGTCGCCTCGCCGGGGATCTCCGCGGAGAGGAGGTCCAGGGCCATGTGACCAGTGAACCCCTCAGACTGTCTGAAGTTGGAACCGTACTGAGCGAGCTGGAGGTCGGGGCCCTGCGAGGGAGGCAACAGGGGCAGCTGGTGGGAGGCCGACGAAGCAGCAGCGGACGGGCCCGTAGCAGGAGGGGCCGGGGGGGAGGGAACCGGAGTCTGAGACTCCCCTCCCAAGTTGTCGTCGTTAGAGTCCTCTCCAGAAGAGCTCCCCCCTCCTGTAGAGTGGTCACCAGAGGGTGGGACCGAGAGGGGAGGGGGAGGGATATCGTCATCCGTCTGGTCCTCGTCCAGCTCCACTGTCAGGATCCTCCCCTCCGTACCGAAGTAGAAGGGAGGAAGGGGCCCTGGGAGTAGAGCTGGGTCCGGGCAGAGCACCTGCATGCGGATCGGTCCCGCCCCCAAGCGAGAGGTCTCGTCCACCACGACAAGCTTACCCACCGCCTGGGAAACCAACTCCAGGATGGGCAGTGACCGAACCCGCGCCTCCTCCGGGAAGCCGAGGATCCGCACCCACACCGCCGAGAGGGTCGAGGTCGTCGCAGGGTGGGCGATCGAAGGCGTGATGGAGATCTGGACCTTGCTGGACGGGAGAGTGAGGGAGGTGCTGCAAGCACTGATGGAGAGTATCTCGGCAGACGGGAAGGGCACCGCGAACTGGGTCGGGGAGATCTCCCGGGCACTCCAGGTATGACCCGGCATCATCTGCCGGAGCTCCTCCTGGATGAACTCCGCGGAGATCACCACCGAGGCCGGGATCGCCTGTCCCTCCACCACAGTGACCACAGCCAAGTTCCGGGGAACCGACATCGCGACCCCCCCCGATGTCGATGTAGTAGAACCCCCCGACAATGGAGTGTGCGAGGTACTCCAACTGCTGGGAGGCCCGGCGCGGGGGGGCGACACCACGGAACGAGGTGCTAGAATCAGGGGCCGTCGCCAACCTCTTCTTCTTCTTCTTCTTGTTCTTCTTCTTTTTCTTCTTCGCCGGTTCAGGGGGGCCCGGGGGAGAGGCGCGATGGGGGGAGCGAGGCCGGAGACCCTCCCTGCACTGGCGCCACTCCGGGACAAACCTGCCCGCCACCGCCGAAGCCCTCTCCCTATGGAGCAGGTCCTGCCGGAGCCGCTGCTCCGCGCGACGTCCCTCCGGAGACGGGTCACGGGGCGGCCCGGTCCAGCCAGCCCGTCCCTGGGGACCCTGTCCCCGCTGCCCGTCGCGGTGCGGCGAGCGTCCTCGTCCCTGGGCGCGGGAGGGGGAGGGGGAGCGGCGCGCGGACCCCTGCCGGGGCGGGGAGCGGCGCCCCGGCGCTCTGTAGGTCTGCTCCCGGGGCGGACGCGGCGGGGAAGCACGGAGCGGCGGCGGCGACCGTCGGGCAGGGGACCTGCGGCGCGGAGGCAGCGGGCTCCTGCGCGGGGGCGGGGGGCTGCGCGGCCGCTTGCGAGTAGCATCGGCGTACGTCATGGCGGGGGGAGGGGGAGAAGCGGCCGGCGGCGGGACAGAGGGAGGGAGGACGCTGGAGCGTGGCGGCGCCGGGGGGAGAGGCGGACAGACGGGTGCGGGGATGGTTCGATGAAGCCAGGAAAGAACCCTAAAGGGCCGGCTCCCCGTTACGGCCCCGGCGCGCCCCACGCGGTCTCCACGTCGGCCCACCACGGCCCCAACGCGGCCCAGCCGCGCGTCCTGCCCGCGCCAGGCCTGGATCGGGATTGGGCCGGCCACAGGCCCAACCCCCACCCACGGCCCAGCCACAGCGCACCCGAGCGGGGACACCGCCTCCAGTGCGCATGGCGCCGCCGGGGAGGAGGTCGCCGGCGCCGGCGCCGACGAGGGTGGGGTCACCAGGGGGGCCCCGATGATCCCTCCGTCGCCGCGCTAGCAGCCGCGTCCCCCTGCCTCAGGGTTGACCCGCGGGAAGACGGCGGGTGGTGGCCGGCGGAGCAGCCACGGGGAGGGCCCGAGCGGGGCGCAGGAGGGTGGGGAGGAGGCCGTCGAGCCTGCGACGGGGTCCTGGGGGACCGGATGTGGCACGCCGCCGCCAGGAAATCCGCCAACGTGGGGGAGGGAGGGGGGAGCATCGCCGGGCGGCCTCCGCCGCCACCGCCTCCGCCTCCTCCTCCTCGGCGGCGACATCGGCCCAACAGCGCCCGCTGAGGTCCTCCGCGGCCTGCGCCGGGGCGCGCGACGGCGACTGGGGCGGGGCCATCGCCCGCTGGCCGTCCACCTGCAAAAAACCAGCGGCTTTCGCCGGGAGGGGAGGGGAGCCGCCTGCGGGAAGACGACGTCGAGCAGAAGCCCCCGCCGGGAGGGCCGCGGCAGCGGCTAGGGCGGCGAGCAGGGCCCCCTTACCAGCCGGCGGAGGGGCGCGACGGCGAGCGCGGGGCCTCGCAGCCGCGAGGGTCCGTCGTCATCTCCGTGGTCGCTCTCCGATGTACCTGTACCTAGCCGCTCTCAGGCGATGTCCAAGAGATTTGTCCTCACCAGGTGACTTGACTGCATCACTATTCATCTCTCTCACTCTCATAAGCGCTAGTGCTGATTCAGATGTAATTAACTGTCAATGTGGTTTAATTGGCGACCGCGAGGATGCTGTCGTGGGCCAAGCCGTCGCCGGGATGGCGTACTTTGTCGCCGCCGACAAGACGATCTTGTCTTTGGCGAGCAGGCACTCCTACAAAGAGCGCCCCCGAGCACCTCAAGGTCAATGAAAAACCTCCTTCGCTAGAGCCTCTGCTCTTCGCCATCCGGCATTCTTCAGGCCATGAGCTAGCTAGTGTTGCTGCTACTGCAGACACCGCCGTCAGCGTCCCAATAACTACCGCTGCTGCATATTTTCCGCCGAAATACTCATAATAATTAATATGTTGTACTCCAGTCTCAGAGAGAACGGTGCCTTGTGCCAAATGTTGTAATCCATTGTATTTTGCCGGCCTTTCCATTAATCTCGAAATAGCCTTTTGACCAGCTTTATAAATAAAGCAACTACTCATACATAGATTCGGTACTCTCTCGTTTACTAGATTTTTAAGGGTCTCTCTAATGTTCAGCTGACTTAAATCTCAGTCAACTGACTATCAGCAGCATGCATGTGGTAATTATTGCCCTTCTCAGGATGTTCGTCGGCGATAGGTTTTAGGTTAGACAGTGCTAGGCGTCCTCCGCGGAATTTGTGGTTTTTATTCCCGGGTCCCCAGCCAACCACGTGTCCTCTTTTTGGATTCAAAATCCCGTTTTTGCTATATTTTCTCCGCTTTTGCTACAGCAGAAAACGGTTCGTCCACGAGAAAAATAAAAAAGACAGATCTCGTCGGAGACTTCACCAGAGACCTCGCCGGAGACTATGTAGCATAATATTTGTGCTAATGTAGCAAAATTGACTCCGTCTTAGACTCGGCGGAGAATTTTGCCGGAGATCTTGCCGGAGACCTCGTAGCAAGAAGTTTTCGCTATTATAGCAAACTCAGAAAACAGATGTAGCAAAATAATTATACTAATGTAGCAAAAGCCGACTTCGCCGGAGACATCGCCGGAGCAAAAACTTATAAGAAAAAAATGCAATGTAGCAGCGCCGCTCGCCGCAGGTAGCAACTCCAAAAGCTGTATGTAGCAGGGCCGGCCGTCTTGTGTAGCAGGGCCTCTCGCTGAATGTAGCAGCACTCCTCGCTGAATGTAGCAGCACTCCTCGCTGAATGTAGCAGCACTCCTCGCTGAATGTAGCAGAAGCAGCCATCACTCGTAGCAGACTTTGCCGGCGCATATAGCAGAAGCCGCCCCGATCGCCAGACGCCGCAGCCACTCATAGCAGACGGCACAATCACTCGTAGCAGACGCCACCGCCGCTTGTAGCACCCGCTTGATTCCGCTTGCAGCAGGGCAACCCCCGGAGCAGGAAGCGAACATGGTGTTCACGGAGGCTGCGAGAGATGGGGACAGCTTGAAGGGCGGCGTGATGGGAAGGAGCATGAGCGGCGCTATCTGGGGACAAGGGTGGCACGCTGGGAAGGAGCACGGGAGGAGCACGGGCGACGTGGTGAAGATAGGCATGGACGACGCTCGGGGAAGGAGCTCGTCGGAGCGTCTCGGGGGCGCCGTCGGAGCGCGTGCGGAGGGAGACTCGTGTCCCTGGCCCTTTGCCTGAGGACGAGCTCAGGCACCGGCGAGCCCTCCCCTGGCTACTGATCTGCTACGTAGCTCACAGCATGAGGTCGAGCCCCCATGGCGAGGGCGGGGCATGCGGCAGCGCATGCTGAGACGAGCAGCGACATGACAGCGGTGCTGCGAGGCGGCACAGCGGCGGCTAGGCGGGAGGGACGACGGCAGGATCGCGGCTGGAAAAGGAGACGGAGCTATGTGTTGCGGAGAATACGGAGGAAGGTAGAAGAAAAGGAAGAGATAAGGCAGAATCCACACAGGCTGTACGTGCTCGTGAAAATGGTTCGGTGTGATCCGGGGGACAGAAGTTACCGATCCTCGGGGAACACAATCATTTTCCTTTTAGGTATTCTAGTTCATTTTGATTTCTTTCAGACGAAGAGCTGTATGCACACCTGGCCGGCCTACATATAATTAACTCGCTATCTCATGCAGGCAGCATATTGAATAGTCGGTGTAGCAACGTGTTTTGATTACTGACTCGTTTACTCGCTGCATTCAATACGTATTGTTTTTTTCGGGTGCATTCAATACGTACTGTTAATATTGATATTATACTCAACGCTTATTTTCTGTTTTTGGTAAAATAAAATAATAGTTCAAGTAGCTATAAAAAAAACTGTGAGGCGAGTTTGCTAATTCTAAACTACTAGAACAAATGTACCCACTTGCAAGTGAAAAATACTAGTAGTAAACAACTCCTAACAACTTCATAAAAAATCTTACCTACGATCTTACTTGCAAGTGCGAAATTCTAATTGCAAGCTCACTTGCAACTCGAAATCTCAGTCGTATCCACACTTGGAAAATGTCAGTTGCAACCACACCTGCAATCGAAGAAAATCTCGGTTACAATGCACTTGCAACCGAAATATCTCACTTGTAACCCGACTCAAACTTAAAAAAACTGAGTTATAATTTCCAAAGAATGAAAAATAGGAAATCTTATTAATAAATTAGAAGAACAAAAAAGCTTATTCAGGAATTCTGATGTACTAGTTTAATTCTCAATCAGTATGATATTCTTTTTAAAAAAAATCAATTGCAATTCTAGTTGCTACTAGAGAAAATATAAACCAGTTGTAAGACCAATTGCAACTCACCGAAGACACGAAAATCATAATTCAAAAAATATAAGATTGACTAGCTCTTAGTCAATTTCATATAAAATTCAAACCCAGTTATAATTCTAGTTGCAACTAGGAAAACATGAACAAGTTGCAAAGTTGCAACTCTGATTGCAACTCATAGGAAGCAAAAAAAATGCAGATTCAAACATCTTATGTACTAGCTTAATTCTCCATCAATATGATTTGAAATTCAAAAAAAACTTGTTGCGATTTCAGTCAATGATATGAAGCATGAAAGTTGTAATTGAGAAAATGATGGACTAGCTCTTAGTCAATTTGATGCCAAACTCGAACTCAGTTTCAACTCCAAATGCAACTGGAAAACATGAAACGGTTGCGGATATAATTGCAACTCATATGCATGAAAAGACACAGAGTTAAGAAATAATATATACTCGCTTAATTCTCAATCAATATAATATAAAATTATAGAAAATCTCGGTTGCAATTCGAATTGCGACTGGAAAAATATAAATCAGTTGCAAGTTCGATTGCAACTCATATGAAGCACAAAAATCAATTTGACCAAAAATATGATGGATTATCTATTAGTCAATCTGATGTCAAATTCGACCTCTATTTCTATTCCAGATGTAATTGAAAAAACATGAACCAGTTGCAAATCCAAATGCAACTCATAAAAAGCACAAAACATGAAGATTAAGAAAATCTGATGTACTAGCTTAATTCTCAATCAATGTGATATAAAATTTTAAAAAAACTATATTGCAATTCTAGTTGATACTATAAAAATATAAACCAGTTGCAAGTTCAATTGCAACTCATATGATGCATGAAAAAATCATGATTCAAAAAATGTGATGAACTAGCTTTCAGTTCATTTGATATTAAATTCAAACTCGGTTGCAGTTCCTTTTGCAATTGAAAAATATGAGCCAGTTGCAAGTCCAATTGTAACTCATAAGAAGCACGAGAAAATGCAGATTCAAAAAATCCAATGTACTAGCTTAATTCTCAAATCAATATGATATAAAATTCAAAAAATCTCGGTTGCAATTCATGTTGCTACCGGGAGAAATATAAATTAGTTGTAAGTCTAATTGCAACTCATAGAAAGCATGAAAATAATAATTCAAAAAATATGATGGACTAGCTTATTCAATTTGATATCAAATTCAAAGTCAATTACAGTTTCAGTTGCAATTGGGAAAGTTGCAAGTCCGATTGCAACTCATAGTAAGTACGAAAAAGCATGATTCAATAAATCTGATGTACTAACTTATTTCTCGATCAATATGATATAAAATTTAAAAAATCTTGGTTGCAATTCCTGTTGCAACTAGGAAAAACATAAACAAGATGAAACTCCGATTGAACTCATAAGAAGCATGAAAATCATAATTCAAAAAATATATCATGGACTAGCTCTTAGTCTTATATTTGATATCAAATTCAAACTCAGTTGCAACCGGAAAAATATGAACAATTTGGAAGTCCGATTGAACTCATAAAAAGAATGAAAAACACAATTTAGGAAATTTGATGGACTAGATTTCAAAATGCAATAGCATACAATTGCTAATCTCCATGTCGAGCTAGCAACCTCATAGGGAATTCAGTTCCACTTTGTGTTGCACGATGACAAATATTATGCGACTGATGACAAATAGGACATAACGGTCCAAGATTAATTGTCTATTTTAAAACAAAACAAAATGATAAAATAACAATATAAAAAATAAAACAAAGATCTAATAAACAAATATGTGCACGAAAAGACAGAGAGTCAAGAAATCTGATATGCTCGCTTAATTCTCAATCAATATAATATAAAATTATAGAAAATCTTGGTTGCAATTCCAATTGCGACTGGAAAAATATAAACCAGTTGCAAGTCCGATTGCAACTCATATGAAGCACGAAAATCATAATTCGACCAAAAATATAATGGATTAGCTATTAGTCAATCTAATGTCAAATTCGACCTCTATTGCTATTCCAGATGTAATTGGAAAAACATGAACCAGTTGCAAATCCAAATGCAACTCATAAAAAGCACAAAACATGAAGATTAAGAAAATCTGATGTACTAGCTTAATTCTCAATCAATATGATATAAAATTTTAAAAAAACTCTATTGCAATTCTAATTGATACTATAAAAATATAAACCAGTTGCAAGTCCAATTGCAACTCATATGATGAATGGAAAAATCATGATTCAAAAAATGTGATGAACTAGCTTTCAGTTCATTTGATATTAAATTCAAACTCGGTTGCAGTTCCAGTTGCAATTGAAAAATATGAGCCAGTTGCAAGTCCAATTGCAACTCATAAGAAGCACGAGAAAATGCAGATTCAAAAAATCCAATTTACTAGCTTGATTCTGAAATCAATATGATATAAAATTTAAAAAATCTCGGTTGCAATTCATGTTGCTACCGGGAGAAATATAAATTAGTTGTAAGTCTAATTGCAACTCATAGAAAGCATGAAAATAATAATTCAAAAAAATATGATGGACTAGCTTATTCAATTTGATATCAAATTCAAAGTCAATTACAGTTTCAGTTGCAATTGGGAAAGTTGCAAGTCTGATTGCAACTCATAGTAAGCACGAAAAAACATGATTCAATAAATCTGATGTACTAACTTATTTCTCGATCAATATGATATAAAATTTTAAAAATCTTGGTTGCAATTCCTGTTGCAACTAGGAAAAACATAAACAAGATGAAACTCCAATTGAACTCATAAGAAGCACAAAAATCATAATTCAAAAAATATATCATGGACTAGCTCTTAGTCTTATATTTGATATCAAATTCGAACTCAGTTGCAACTGGAAGAATATGAACAATTTGGAAGTCCAATTGCTACTCATAAAAAGAACAAAAAACACAATTTAGGAAATTTAATGTACTAGATTTCAAAATATAATAGCATACAATTGCTAATCTCCATGTCGGGCTAGCAACCTCATAGGGAATTCTGTTCCACTTTGTGTTACACGATGACAAATATTATGCGACTGACAACAAATAGGACATAACGGTCCAACATTCAATGTCTATTTTAAAACAAAACAAAACGAGAAAATAACAATATAAAAAATAAAACAAAGATCTAATAAACAAAAATGGGCATCACAAAACAAATAAAAAGGAATTTATAATTTTTACACACATCGAATTCAAAACAATTAAAGGGCAAAGAAATCAAAATACCTCAATGAAAATATATTACAACTACACTTGGTAAACAATACGCGAACTCTCTGCCCCCTTCTCTTTCACTAAACTGCAACCTGAAAAGCCCCTACTCTTTAAGTAGGGTCGCGTCTAGTGCACCTAAAATATATGTATAAGCGACCTCTCAGCCTCTTCTCTCTCTAAATTTCAGCCAAGTATTATGTAAAAATAAGAGGATGACAAAACGTAGGAACAACATACAAAAATGAGCGGCAAAAAAAGTTAACTATGTGAAATTTTCAAGCTAGAAAAATTCAAAAAGCCACATCCACACAATATTTTTGAGCGGACCGATTTATAGTAGACGTTGCTTACCGATCAAACACCAAACTGCGTGACACTGATAAAACACGTCAACGAACCCATAATAACCAACAAACAGCGAAACATGACCGAACAAAAACAGCTAGAACAAAACAAAGAAAAAAAGGAAAAAGGCCACTGTAGCCTGGTACATGGCCAACAAACAGCTAGTGCAAAAGGTACTCACGCACACAAGGCAATGATAAAACGCACGGGCCATGACACCAAAAAAACAATTCACGTGACAAACTACGGGCCAAATGCAAGGACATCACGCGGGCACCAATCTTAACGTACGTGGGCAAATCAACAGAAGAAGACCTGACTATGCCCTAAGATAATTCCCAACTAGCTGAGAATTAGCAAATCCTGATTTTTAAACACGTTGATGCATCACGTGTACCGAATTACCAACGAACAGCAGATTGCCAAAATAAAGAGTGCGATAAGTAATGGTCAAAAAGAATGACATAAAGGTTTGAAAGAAAACATGCTCTATCGCATTATTTGAATGTAGTACTAGAACATTTTTGTTAATTTGTTAATTTGAAAAATGACATAAAGGTGATGACTGGACGTTGGGCAGCATGCACTACATTTTTGTTAATTTGAAAATGGGCGTTTCAGCAATGAGATGCTGGATCAGGACGCCAGGCTCCGGCTCGGCGTAGCTTATTGTTGCAATTTCATGAGTGCATAGCCCTCACATGTCTTACATATCTGAATTTGTTTTATGAAAGGTAGATATCTGAGTTTGTTAACTTTTTACCACACAGACGATGTGATATTTTAATGATTGTGGCGATGTGGCAGCCAGGTTTCAGAGACCAGCACCCATGCGCCGCCAACGGCTCGTGGTTTCAGATAAGTGATTGTAGACGAGTCTTCAGATTTCGAAGATAGGTCAATGTGCGGCGATCGTACAAAAGATGCGTTCATCACGTGACAGGTCTCTGTTTAGTCTATGTACTCCACAGATTGACCGACACATCCATGTTGCCAACATTAACCCTAAAATCCAACCAAATGTCTGAAGCTGCAGGCACGTGTACACGTTCCAATCTTCCAATCTGGCTAGCTAGTTAAATTTACCTTTAAGGCATTCATGATGTATTCTAGGAAAAAATTTAGAAACTTTCCAAAAACAAAAAGACAAGTACACCTATTCTGACCATTCTTATGCGTATGTGTGTGAGTCAATAAGGATGTTCCTCACGAAAACGACCCGAACCCCCACCCTCACCTCCTGCCCTCCGTCGTTGTCGTCGGGCGCTGCCCGTGTGGTGCCGGCGGCGGCCCGTTCTTCCCCGCATCGGACGGGAGGGTCGGGGCCATCCTTCTCAGCGGCGATGCTCCTGGGGTGGCGGAGTTCGCTGAGGGCTAGGGCTAGGCGGGTGGCGGGGCAGCGCTGCGCGGCTGCGGCAGGCAGGGCACAGGGCAGGCTACGCCATGGCGGCCCAGATCGGGCCCTTTTGGACCCCATCTGGGTAGTGCGGGCCAGCCGGTTCTTATCTGCCCGCTCTGTAGATCGTGACGGGCAGGTTTGATGGGATCCATGGCGACCTTGGCCGGCCTGTTGCAGCGTAGCCGCGGACTTTACGGGCCCGTCGGGGCTCGGCCGGACCACCATGGGACTGGTATGCCTTCGCGGAGGCTTTACGGGTCCGCTGGGCCCGAGCAAACCTATGGAGGTCTGGTGCGTCTATGGCCGCGTCCAATCGACTACCGCCTACGGTGGAGGAAGTTCCCTCCCATGCGGCCGTGGCACCACGGGCCTTGTTTCATCCCTACCCGTGCGTCGATGTTGCAGACCTCGCGACGGCTTGCTCTGTGAGATGATGATGATGGATCAGGCTCGTGGGCAGCAAGTTTGGTGGTGGCGAGGCCTCGCCCTCGCGGGGCTCCTGTGCAACGGATCGCCTGAGGGTTGTGGATAGGGTTTCTTCGGGAAAAATCCTTGTCGGCTCGACCTACACCGATGCAGTGTCGCCTGTGGGTGGCATCTTTCCTTCCTGGAGGGCGTCGTGGTTACCCTTCATCCACTTCCCTCTGTGTGTCGGGGAAACCCTAGGGTCAGTCTCTGGTCTAGGCAGCAGTGGTCGCCTTCCCTCTTGAGAGTGCTGCGTGGTGCTTGACGAGTCGGGGCTAGGAGCATGGTAGGAATGCTTCGGTGGGCGCAGCGGTTGCGGTCTTTCTCGTTTTGTTGAGCCGACTCTGTCTCCATTTTGTTTTTCTTTGTTTTCTTTCGAGCATGTGTGTGCTGCTGTCCCAGCATCTTGTATCGTCTTTAGTTTGTTTTTGGGTGTTGTGCTGTTTAGCCCAGCAGCGGTCTTACTGGTGGTTGCTATATTTATATAGTTGGGCATATGCTTGTTTCGAGATAGTCATATTCATCACAACAATTTGGTAGCTAGCCTCACCTTAGCAAAAATTTGTAGACCCGGACAAATGTGGCAACTAGGTGAGTAGTACCCAACATTAATTCCAATAATAAGCATATCGACGATATCAAGATCCCAACATGAACATACGCATAGGCATGAGCTAGTCCAAGTTCCTTTATTCAGTAACCGTATACGTACAAGAAAAATCAAAGTTGCTAGAAAAAAACTAGTACAAAAATGGTATAACCATGTACAAATGAATTATGCAATCATCTCCCGGGACGATGCTGAAGTAAACCAAACTTATGAGAGAATCGGCCCTCATAATCAATTTTTGTTCTGCCCATAAGGCCGGAAAATGCTGACATCTCTATTGTTCATCTCTTGAGAGGGCCTCGCGTTATCCATTTCCTACACGGTTCACATGAAAGAAAATGAGTCCAAGTTTCTTGACTCAAATACTCACAGAAAACCAATATTTGCATGATTTTTAAGGAAACATGTAGGTCTAGTACACAATCAGAGATCAGATAAAAATGAAAGGCAACTTTGATGACCCTTTTGCAATTTTAGCCGACGTTTTCTTTCCCAACCTCATGTTGGATGGCTGCTGTACCGTTTGATACTAGTCTGACAACTTTTAGGTTCTTTTTTATTCAGAGGATATTCATAAAAGTTTGTAGGATTCAAATCCTTAATTAGGATGTTTCTCTACGGGTGGTTGTTCGATTTGTTGGATTGAAGCCCATATGAATTTTTCATGGTGAATCCTTTGAGCTACATTTTATGGAAAATGTAACATCTACTCAAATCTCACCGTAGATCTCCTTTGTTTTCTTATGGTGGAATCGAACAGACTTTTATGTATATGGAATCTTGTAGGGATGAAATCGACATGACACTATAATCCTGCATTTTTCCTACTCACATGTTTTTCCTATCATGCGAATTAAAGAGGCACTAAGTGGCCACGTACCAATTAAACTTTTGTGTGGGTGAACGTCGTCCTAAGTTGAGGGCGGCACCCGCATAAAAGGAATTGAAGTGCAGTTCACATTTGATGAGAAGGTGTCAAGAAAGGGAAGGAATCAACGAGAAAGTATGGATGGTTGCTTTATTTGTAAAACTGAGTGAAAGCCTATTTCGAGAGAGGAAACAACGGGAAATATCTTACATCGTGGACGGCCTCCCGGAGAAGCTGGAGTTGGTGCTTCGACACCGTGCGGACCTGCAGAACAATAGAATTTTGTTATTAGAGACAACTCACAAACCATAGAATGTAACATGAAGAACCATGCACGCAGCTAGCTAGTTGCCATTTTGATCACCAAATTAAAGTAAAGAGAAGAAAAAAACCGTAGGAAGATTCTTTCTGAATAATAACTCCAAAACGAGCCGATGCAAGTTAAATTGTGGCATTTCTTCGAATTGTGGATTAGCTTACTTCTCAACGAAACGAGAATTCTACATTAAAGTGACGTAAACCCACGTTTGAGAAGGTATAGTTTAGTGCAACCAAAAAATCTTGAAAAAAAAAGTTGCAACTAGTAGGAAAATTTCAGTTTAGAATGAAAAAATAAACCCAGTATGGCTATACCCTCTTGAGGATGGTCCAGATGACCCCTTCGGTGCAGGGCGGCGCGGTGAGGGAGCCGACGTAGCGGTAGTAGACGCTGGCCCTGCCCCTGGCGCCCATGGGGTCCACCACGCCGACCTTCTCCTCCCTGTCCTTGTGCCCCGCGATCATGGCGAGGTAAGGCTCCAGCTGCGTAGTACGTGCAACATGCATCGTCCAAGACTTGAGCACCAACTCAACTTTGCAAACATATATATTCAAGCCTTGGCCTGATCGATATATATAGGAAGCAAAAATAATATAGCTACGTACCTTGTGCAGGAAGGCGTCGTCGGCGCCGATCTGGTAGTGGACGGCGACGACGGCGGTCTTGTTGTGGGCGCTCTGGTGCACCATGTGCAGCTCCATGTCGTGCCTGCGGCCGTCCACGGTGTGCTCGGCGGGCCAGTGCCAGTGCAGCTGCTGCAGGTGGTAAGCGGTGCCGTCGATGGAGACGCTCCCGGCGTCGCCGTCGAACCTCACCATGACGTCGTGGCCGCTGTTGACGATGGCGGCCTGGGCGGGGCGGTAGGAGTGGTTGAGGTGGCCGAGGCTGCGCGCGAGGGAGACGCGCGAGCTGGAGAGGTCGATGGGCGACTGCATCTTTCCCTCGCCGCACGCGGACCACTCCGGCTTGATCTCGCCCCAGCGCGCCGGCCCGTTCTCGGCGTCCGGCGAGTAGCCGAACTCCTCCTCCTCGTCGTCGTGGCCTGCATTGCATGGGCATCATTAATTAATTAATTAATTAAGAGGCATGCATGATGGGGGCTTGGAACGGAACCGAAGGAGTAGGAATGTCTGTGGGTGTCGGCGGAGAGCTCACCTGTTTGATGTTTGGCCATGGCTGCCGGGACGGCGGCGGACAGAAGGACGGCGGCGGAGAAGAGGAGGAGCGCCGCCGAGACGGCGAGACCAGCTGGACGCATGTTCGATTTTATGGTCGTCGATATATAGTATATCGCCTGCACACCGGCCGCCCTGTTGCCCGTGCGTGCTTGTGTGGTGTGTGTCTGTCGTCGATCGGGCTCGTCTGCTGGGCTGGTCGTCCTACGTCGAGTAGATATTGAACAACCGGGGACAAGCTGGTGCGGTATATATAGATCGACAGGGTAGTCGAGAGAATGAGGCGCGGGGGGCAGGTGTGGCCGTGTTAGCTCGTTGGAACGATTCCCACATTTTTAACTCGTATCGATGACTGCGTCCTACAAAATGGCAATGCACATGCATCATGCATGCATGGGAGGTGAACCCTTCCAAGTTGGAAAATGCCCTGTTTACAAGTAATTAAGAATAATTACAATCTACTCCATCCGTTTCAAAATATAAGATGTTTTAGATTTATTAAAAAAAATCTAGACTTGTTTTAGTATGTAGATTCACTCCAAAACTAAGTGAACCTACATACTAAAAAATAGTCTAGATATATATATTTATTTTATAAAGATAAAATATTTTATATTTTAAAACGGAGGGAGTAGCTGTCATTTCCACCATACCAAACTAGTAGTACAAAACTTAACTATCTGAGCCCAAACATTCGAACTTCCAAAATGGGATGCTTTGTTTGCGTGTCACTGCCACGGGAAGAGACACGGTCTAATTTTTCTCTATGCTTGCGGAAACGGTCATTTTTCTCGATCGCTCCCACGAGGTTTCTTACTCGTTTTGGAGTTTGGACCGGGCGATCAGGGAAGGAGCCAGGAACTGGAGATTGGTTATTAGTTGGGGTGTCCGGGTAATTCTTCACCACTGCTAAACTTATCTAGACTATCGTCGTGTAATTGTGGACAAAGGTCAGCATCCCTCGCGGTTCTGTTTAGTTTAAAGACGTGTCTAATTTGACAACGACACTAGTGGAAACGGGGCTATAGGTCCTGGTTGGTACGGGGCTTTAGTCCCGGTTGTCCAATCGGGACGGGGCAATCGGGACTAAAGTCCTAACCTTTAGTCCCGGTTGCCCCACCAACAGGGACTAAAGGGTGCACACGTGGCAGCGGTAGAGGGCGAGGGGGGTGGAGCATTAGTCCCGGTTCGTGACAGGAACCGGGACTAATAACCTTCTGCCGCGGCAGAGATTTGGCTCATTTCTCTGCCGCGGCAGATAATTCATTTTGGCACATTTTGTTGCCGTGGCAGTATTTTCGCCACTTTTTGTGCCGCGGCAGAGAATTCATTTAGGTTGTTTTATTGTTTATTTAGTGATTTGCACTTATCAATGAAGGAACCTTATATTACATCATGATGACAATATTATATTCAATACACGGATCGAGTTCATACACTACATACAAAAGTTGCTATTCGATGCTACCGGCCAATTTCTTCAAAGTTGCTATTTTTACAATTCCTATTGTCTATACACAGCCGAGTGTATTCCCCTTTTGGGTCTAGGACTTCTGCATCCAAGAATCCCGCCAATTCCTCCTGAATTTCTCGTACGCGATCATTTGGCAGAAGACCGTGCCGTAGACGTTCGATCTGATTTAAAAAAGGAGTCAGCCTATATGAATGAAACTAAACACAATTTGATTGTAATTAAAAACTATAGAAATTGTTTACGTACGTGGAGTTGCTCTAAATTTCTGCCCTTCTCATCGCACGTCTGCCAGATGAACTCGCAAACATAGTATCCACATAGATTGTTACCTGGTTCCTGCGTCAGGCACTTTACGAGAACAGAGTTCAATCAAAATAATAATCAAGCATGATAATAACTGTATCAAAACTAGAATCAAAGAGATGCGCGGATATAGCTAGTGGTGCTTACATCTAGTGGTTGAAATGTAAGCTCCTCTTTTCAAACACCCCTAGCCTTGTTGGTGAACCGTTTCCAAGCGCTGCCCGGTGTAGAAAACGAATAAAATAAGTTATTAAGTACTTGATATCATAAAATTCACGAACGTTGCCGATATAGTGTCGTAATGATTAGAATTACCGCTGGAGAAGTATCTGCATGTCCTTCCACGTCTCAAGGGGTTTATGTTTCCAGTCCATGACTAGTACACGCCCTTTGTCAAGTTGAATGATTAACAGAATATAGTGGAAGCTGCAAATGCATAACTAATCAATTATATACTTAACATCGAGTAAGCGAAATAGAGAGTGTATACAAGACAATAACACTCGCTCGAAGTTGTAAGGAAATAGTATTTCCCTTTTGGTTTCTTAAAACCTTAACGCGTGTACTATATTATCCTCCGTATCCCGGGGGCTTATTTTGAGATTAGCTTCATGAACCCAATATGGGTCAATGAAGCCAATGTCATAGATTTGTCCTCTGATGTATTCGAGAATCTTCATTCTGCATATTATAGTATGATTATATACATGCAATAAATAAAATAATATAGCTGGAGACTAAATTAATTACAGAATTAGTACTTACAGACAATAGGCACTTATGATCGATTTGTCCAAGGCGTCTTGATTGAATAATTGAAATAGTTCATCAAATTCAATGGATATCATGTCATCCTTTTCTTTTCCATGATGTTTTTTTGTAACCCTCAGCACTATCCAGTTAGCCCCGGCCCTTGTGGCATGCATGTACCAGTTATGCAATCTTCGCATTTTTGTTGGAAGATTGTTTATCTCCTCAGGTTTGACGAGAGGTTTGTCGTACTGGTATTTGTATGCTACTTCACTCGCGGGGAAGAACTCTAACTGGGATAAGTATTTGGCAATACTCATACCTTGAGCAGCGGCAGCTTCTCCGTATTGTGCAACTACCTCTGGATCATACTGCTCTTCGGCCCCATATTTGCTCGACCCCACATTGGTTTGGGAAATCACCTTGAGAGGGGCGCAAGTCTGTTTTGCTTGTTCTCTGAGCTGGGCAACAGATTTCTCGCTTGCATCAGTACTGCTCTTCGAGGCTTTTTGTGCCGCATGTGACTTGAGAATAGAACGCTCATAGTCTGATGACAGCTTTGGCTCGGGTTGATGAAGAGTCTTTAGCATTTTCAACACTTTGGCTTTTTCTTCTTTGGTGCTGGGGAACACTGGCTCTTTCGGCCGCCTCAACTTAGCGAAAAACGCTGTCGTTTCCGCATCAACGATCGCCGCAGTCTCCTCTTCAGTACAGTCATAAGCTCTCTTGGGAGGAACCTTTGGTACTTTTGGAAGAGGCTCTTGTTTACGTTTCGGCGATCGCTTACCACGAGGCACAGTAGCGGTACGCTTACGCTTTTGACCCTTAGGCGTCGGCGATGTCTCCCGCGGTGATGGCTGCGCCGGAGATTGGTGAGGCGCCGGAGCCGGGTGAGGCGACGAAGACGGCTGCCGCGGCGGCGACGACCTCGCTGGAGACGGGTGAGGCGGCGGCGAAGATGGCCTTGGCGTGTGATTTCGAAGCACGATACATTCCTTCGGCCATAGAATGGTGACATTTTTTGCATCTCCCAGCACAGTCACATCCCCTTCACCTGCAGGGTAGTGAAGATCCATAACTTCAAAGGTGGGCATGATTTCATCCACGCCGACAACTGCGTAGCCCTCTGGAACCGGACGACAATGGTAAGTTGGTGTGGGTCCAATTGGTAAGGCATAGCCTACCGCCACCTTCATTGATATGTTCACAACTTTGACATGTAGCTCGCAGTGTGTCATCTCTGTGATATCATCCACTGGGTAGCCAACAGGAGCCATCGTCGGTGCATCATCGTCATCGCCATTGTCATCACCCGGGACCTCGGTGGAAGCCACACTGCTTTTTCGATTATTCGATAGGCCGGTAGCATCGAATGAAGTGTGCTGCTGAGATGGGCCGGTAGTACTTTGCTCTTTAAGTGCGTTAATTTCATCTTGTTGTTGCTTTAATCGTTCTTCAATTAAACGCATTCGCTCTTTCTGACTATCTGCTTCAACTTCCACCATGTCCTTTCTCCTCTGACGGCTTCTATCAGGATATTTCTTGCTCTCTTCTGGAAACCCAGTCCTCCATGGTTGGGAGCCTCTTGTGCCTCATGTTCGTCCATCATGTTCCTTATTTCCAAGGGCGAGTGTGGGCTCATCATTCTCTCTATCGGGAATGAAGTCCCCATCTTTAACAGCCTGTACTGCTTTTCTGATCCTCTCAATTGGCAAGGGGTCTTCTTTATGTCGTATGTTATATATACACCTCCCTTCCGAGTCCAACGTGCCCCCATGCCCGTAAAACCAATTCCTTGCACGTTCTACCCAATCGTCTGTCTCTGGGTGATCTTTTTATCACGCAGTTCATTCTCAAGTTTCTCCCACTTAGGAATGCCAGCCCTGTAGCCACCTTGCCCCATAGTATGGTGATACTTCTTGTTAGCAACATTCAACTTATTCGTTGCAGACATTTTCTTAGCTTTTTCTGATGTCTTGTATTACACAAACTCAGCCCAGAATGGTTTTATCTTCTCAAACTGAATATTCTTGAAATCGGGAGTCTTCTCTTTCACGACATAGTCAAGGTGCAATCTTTTCTTCCAGTTGGTGAAACACTGGGCCATCTTCTTCAAAGCCCACTCCCTGACCTTAGCCTCCATGGCTCTCCCATGTTGTAAGGCGTCCTCAACTGGATCCTCCGCATTTGGATCCAGCTCTATCTTCGGTAGTTTGAAATTAACCATGAGCCTCTTCCACAGTAAATCTTTGGCGTGGTTAGGGACAAATAAACATGTTCCCTCTTCATCCGCATTAGCAGGCCTATTCCAATTTCTAATGGTGATCGGGATTAAGTCCCTAACGATTACTCCGCATTGTGCCACAAATTTGGTTGCGACAACTTCGGGAGCTGTCGGTCTGCCGTCTAAAGCGACATCTTCGATCCTGAACCTCTCATGGTCTTCCAACTTTTTGGTTGGGCCTCGTCCGCTCTTTTCAGTAGATTCCTTCGATTCGGAGGGCTAAAAGAAGAAAGATCGCCGTTACTATTTCTATATAGATAGCAGATGATTAATTAATGAATTGATTTATATTACAAGCACCTTGCCGGAGCGGTCGTCTTCTCGATTACACAAGGCATCGCCTTCTCCCTCGCGGAAGGCAACACCTTCAACCTCAAACAAGTTGTCTACTCCGGTAAAAAGAGGATCACCCTCACCGGAGTTGTTCAGAAACGTTGATACGTCTAAATTATCTTCCCCACGGATCACACCTTGGATCAACTCTTCCTTTTCTTCGTCTCTGACGTGTGGGTCCATATTTTCTGCATAGGTGGAAAAACGAATAAGTCAAAGCGGCTAAAGGAGAAAGTTAAGTACGGTGTTGAGAGATATAAACCCTAATTCAGAGAAACCCTAATATATACATACACAATAATAAAAATGAAGAGAAACCCTAAACCCTAAACCTAGCTACAAAAAGGAAACCGTGTAGTAGATAGGTAACTCTAGCTAAAATTGACTAAAATCAATATTCCGGAGTTCCGAGGGGTGTAAAACCTAGTTCGGAGAAACCTCGGATGCATATGAGAGGGGAACATGAGTATAAGGCTACAAAAGGGAAATTATCCAGCAGATAGGTAACACTAGATACTAACAAAATACTTGACTTGATTATAGTTCGTCAAGTATTGTTCGTCGATCTTCTATGGTCTTGATCTCGGTCTTCGATCTCGATCTCGATATCGTATTCTACCGAGAAGAACCAAATCACCGGAAAGAAATGGAAACAATCAACACATGGCATTGATGCAATGCTCAAGCAATGATGATGATATGACAAGTTAATGTGCATTGGAATGTAACCCTAAAGCATGCTCGACAAGTTAATCGGGGTTCCGAGGGGCGCAAACCCTAACTCAAGGAACTCCGGAATCACCTGTTAGGGTTACTAGGGTGTTCTAATTAAACTTGTCATTTAATTTGTTGAACAATGCATGATTATAGCATAGATAGATAGTACTCATTTTTCTGAACATTTTGGTATATTATTTGTATTTTTCTGAATTACAGATTAAAAGTTATTAAATTTACAAGTTTTATTCAAATTCTGAAATTATTAAATCAAATGTTTAAACCATTCGCACCATAGTAACAACTATCCATAGTGGCTGACTGGTGGGACCAGGGCCACCTGTCACGCAAGCAAAGGGGAAACAGGGTCATCTGTCACCAGAGAAGGAGCTAGCCCTAGAGGCTGACTGGTGGGACCAGGGCCACGCGGATGCCACCTAGACGCCACGTTGGGCTCGCCGGAGACACGTCAGACGGCGATGGTAGGCAGCGGAGGAGAGCAAGCGGGGCTGCGGGACTTGGCGTGCTGGAATCGGCGCATCCAGGCGGACTCAAAATTGGCGGCGCCGCCCTCTGTTGGTTGCCGGAGCAGGTGGTACAACGACGGCCGACGGCGGCGAACGGGATCTAACGGCACATGCATGAACTACAGCGAGAAGGGAAGGAAGGAGGCATCCAGAAGGTTCGCTTGCTCACCCTGAGCGCGTGAGGTTGGTCGGAGAGAGCGCGGGAGGTCGAGGTTGAGCGAATCGACGCCGGCGAGCACGGTCGGGGTCGAGGAAGACGGAGTCGTGGGCGACGAATGGTGCGCGCACGGACGGAGGCGGCGGTGCTGGCGGATGGAACGCGCGGGCTCGGGCAGCCTGACGGCGTCGGGGGCGGCCAGCTCGGGCAGCATGCCGGCGTCGGGGGCGGTTGTGCGCGCGTCGGTAAAGCAGAGAAGTGATGGGGAAGGGAAGAAGAATAGGAGGGGCTAAAGGGTTATAACCAAAGGACCTTTAGTCCCGGTTGGTGGTTCCAACCGGGACTAAAGGGTTATACGTCCCGGTTGGAGCCACCAACCGGGACGTATACTCCAATATTTTCAGCAGACCAAGGGTTGGCGCGCAGTGGGTCTTTAGTCCCGGTTGGTGGCTCCAACCGGGACATATTCCCCTGTTTTCAAAAAAATTCAGGTATTTTCTCTCTGTTCCCGCCTTATTTTTTATTTTGGGGTTTAAATTTGTATTGTTTTTTAAATGATAATTAATTTGGAATTTAGAAAAACTTTAAACATAAAAAGTGTTTGGATTTGAATAAATAATTCAAAACCATTTTCTGTTTTAAAAAATAATTAATGTAACCATTTAAAATATGAACCATTTACAATTAAAAATGAATTAACTTATATTTTTTTAATATCAATTTGGAATTTAGAAAAACTTTAAACATAAGAAGTGTATGGATTTGAATAAATAATCCAAAACCATTTTCTATTTTTAAAAAATAATTAATGTAACCTTTTAAAATGAATTAACTTATATTTTTGAATATTAATTTGGAATTTAGAAAAACTTTAAACATAAAAAGTGTTTGGATTTGAATAAATAATTCAAAACCATTTTCTGTTTTAAAAAATAATTAATGTAACCATTTAAAATATGAACCATTTACAATTAAAAATGAATTAACTTATATTTTTTTAATATCAATTTGGAATTTAGAAAAACTTTAAACATAAGAAGTGTATGGATTTGAATAAATAATCCAAAACCATTATCTATTTTTAAAAAAATAATTAATGTAACCTTTTAAAATGAATTAACTTATATTTTTGAATATTAATTTGGAATTTAGAAAAACTTTAAACATAAAAAGTGTTTGGATTTGAATAAATAATTCGAACATGATAGGTCATTTTGTGAAGGTTTTTTCGAAACCACATATTGCGAGCATCGTTAGAACTTGCATTGGATCTCTGAAGAAACCACATATTGCGAGTCTAAAAATGATTTTTCCAAAAAATCACGGGCGATAGATCATGTACCTGTAGTACAAACCGGACCCACTTCCTACCGATTCGGCAGACATTTGTCCTTTTTACCCGGGATGGACGAAAAGGTTTGAGATGTACCGGTTGGGGGATAGTCCATGTAAGGTGGTCTAGTATTTTAGGAAAATGGGACGGTAGCATTCTGAAACGGAATTTTGGTGGTTACTTCACAAAACGACCCGTTTTTTGCGCTCGGAAAATGGAAAAGGGCTTTTCCGTGCGACAAAAAGGAAAACTTCCTCCTGCAACATTGTTCTCCATACCAATGTCCACACACATGCATAATATGGGCACAACATCACAACTATGCCGTGATTCAGCACATAACATCGGTCATTTGGACTGAAAGCCATGAAACCTCGAACATGATAGGTCATTTTGTGAAGGTTTTTTCGAAACATGATCAATATACCAAGTCTGGTATTTTTCCTATCAACTATGTAACAAAATATGACACCACGCGAAGGATTTTCATTGTTCGGATTTTTTTTGAATTTATTATGCTCGTTTTGAATTATCTGAATTTCTAACTATGGTCGAACCGGTGTGCATGAAGATAGGGGACGAGAATCGTTAGAACTTGCATTGGATCTCTGAAGAAACCACATATTGCGAGTCTAAAAATGATTTTTTTCAAAAAATCACGGGCGATAGATCATGTACCTGTAGTACAAACCGGACCCACTTCGTGCCGATTCGGCAGACATTTGTCCTTTTTACCCGGGATGGTCGAAAAGGTTTGAGATGTACCGGTTGGGAGATAGTCCGTGTAAGGTGGTCTAGTATTTTAGGAAAATGGGACGATAGCATTCTGAAACGGCATTTTGGTGGTTACTTCACAAAACGACCCGTTTTTTGCGCTCGGAAAATAGAAAAGGGCTTTTCCGTGCGACAAAAAGGAAAACTTCCTCCTGCAACATTGTTCTCCATACCAATTTCCACACACATGCATAATATGGGCACAACATCACAAACTATGCCGTGATTCAGCACATAACATCGGTCATTTGGACCGAAAGCCATGAAACCTCGAACATGATAGGTCATTTTGTGAAGGTTTTTTCGAAACATGATCAATATACCAAGTCTGGTATTTTTCCTTTCAACTATGTAACAAAATATGACACCACGCGAAGGATTTTCATTGTTCGGATTTTTTTGAATTTATTATGCTCGTTTTGAATTATCTGAATTTCTAACTATGGTCGAACCGGTGTGCATGAAGATAGGGGCCGAGCATCGTTAGAACTTGCATTGGATCTCTGAAGAAACCACATATTGCGAGTCTAAAAATGATTCAGCACAATATCACAAACTATGCCGTGATTCAGCACATAACTTGAAGGGTTTCGCGGCATAGTAAATCAAAATTTTCTACGGAGCGAACAGAGGGAAAGCCAAGATCTAATCTAGGAGATGCAAACAACGAGAGAGATTGGATTAGATTTTCATACCCTTGAAGATTCGCACAGCAGAACGTTCATCGGAACGTGGGTGATGTAGTCGTACTCGCTTCTCCTCCTCGCGATCCGATCCGATCTAGCACCACAAGTGGCGGTGCCTCCGTGAGATGCACACGTGCAGCACATCGACGTCTCCTCCTTCCTCGGACCAGCGAGTATGGTGGAGAGATATATTGGATCTACAACACGACGGCGTGGTGTATATGGTGAAGAATTTCTGCTGCAGGGCTTCGCCTACAAACAGTCGGGAGGGAGAGAGGAAGGTAGCAAGGCTGCTAGGGCTTGGAGGAAGGTGTGTGGGGGGGAAGGGGCGCACCACCCCTCTATATATAGAGGGGGGGTGGCCAGCCCTTGCCCCTCCTCCAAGCCTATCTCTAGTTTAAAAAATTTAAACTCTCCCTTATCTAGAAATCCTATCTCTAGTTTAAACGATTTAAACTCTCCCTTATCTAGAAATTCTATCCCGAGATTTAAACGAGTCAAATCTCTCTAGAATCGGCTGGGCCCTATGGGGCCTTGTGCCCCTGGCCCAATGCGGCCAGGACACTCCCTCATAGGCCCATGCCCCCTCCCGGAAGGTGGGGCCACGTTGGTCCCCTTCCGGAAGGTTCTAGAAGCTTCCGGTACAATACCGATTAACCCGGAACAATTCCGAACTCCAAAAACTGCACTGCCTTATATGAATCTTATTCTCCGGACCATTCCGGAACCTCTCGTGATATCCCGGATCCCATCCGAGACTCCGAACAAAAGTTCATAAACCAATTATCCAATCTATCCTAGCGTCAAGATACGTTAAGTGTGTGACCCTGCGGGTTCGAGAATATGCAGACATGATCTTCTATCATCAACAGCGGGGTCTGGGAACCCATATTGACTCCCACACATTCATCGATGATCATATCGGATGAACCACGATGCCAGGATTCAATCAATCCCATATATATATTCCCTTTGTCTCGCGATATTTTACTTGCCCGAGATTCGATCGTCGGTACCGTCATACCTAGTTCAATCTCGTTCACAGCAAGTACTTTACTCGTTCCGTAATCCGATATCACTTTGTGATTAACTCCTTAACCACATGCTTGCAAGCGGTGTTGATATCGATTACCGAGTGGGCCTGAAGTATATCTCTCCGACTTGGGAGGGACAAATTCCATCTCGATACATACAACCCAACAGATACTTTCCGATCACCTGAGAGACACCTTTATGATCACCCTCTCATAGGATGACGTTTGATGACCTCAAAGCTTTCTTCCGATACCAGGGAGTTGCATTATCTCATGGTCTAAGGAATACAATATTTGACATAGGAAAAGCTTCGCAAAGACGAACACGATGACACGATCTAATTGCTCTGCTTTGTTTGGGTCTATCCACCATATCATTCTCCCAATGATATGATCTCATTATGAATTGACAACTCATGTCTATGGTTAGGAAACCTTAACCATCATTGATCAATGAGCTAGTCCATAGAGGCGTACTAGGGACACGGTGTTGTTTACAAACCACACAAGTATTAATGTTTCCGATTAATACAATTCTAGCATGGAATATAAACTTTATCATGAACAAGAATTATAATAATAACATCTTTATTATTGCCTCTAGGGCATAATTCCAACAGTCTCCCACTTGCACTAGAGTCAATAATCTAGTTTACATTTGGCAACAATCTCACACCCATGGCACTGAGGTGTTGATCATGTTTTACACGTGGAAGAGGTTTAGTCAATGGATCTGCGACATTCAGATCCGTATGTACTTTGCTAATCTTAAGATCTCCATCTGCTATATAATCTCGGATTATATGAAACTTGCGGTTGATATGCTTGGTCTTTGGATGATAACTTGGTTCCTTAGCGAGTGTTATGGCGCCAGTGTTGTCACACAATATCTCCAGTGGGTCCAATGCACTTGGAACCACGCCAAGCTCAGTGATGAAGTTTCTGATCCAAACTCCTTCACTTGACGCTTCTGCAGCAGCCATGTATTCCGCTTCTACTGTAGATCACGCGATCACGCTTTGCTTGCAGCTTCTCCAGCTCACAGCTCCTCCATTCAAAATATAAACGTATCCTGTCTGAGATTTAGAATCATCCTTGTCGGTGTCGAAACTAGCATCGACGTAACCTTTTACGACAAGCTGTTCATCACCCCCATAGACTAAGAACATTTCTTTAGTTCTATTTAGGTACTTTAGGATGTTCTTCACGGCTGTCCAGTGTTCCACTCCTGGATCACATTGATATCTGCTCGTCAAACTAAGAGCATTGGACACATCCGGTCTAGTACATAGCATGGCATACATGATGGAACCTATGGCCGACGCATAAGGCACTTTGCTCATAGCTTCCCTATCATTTACCGTAGCTGGACACTGAGCCTTGCTCAATATCTTACCTAACAACATAGGCACTGAACCTTTCTTTGCCTTATCCATTCTGAACCTTTTCAGAACTTTGTCTAGGTATGTACTCTGGCTTAAAGCTATCAGGCGTCTTTGTCTATCTCTATAGATCTTGATGCCCAATATATAAGCAGCTTCACCTAGGTCTTTCATTGAAAAACACTTGTTCAAATAACTCTTCACATCGTTAAGCATGTTGATGTCATTTCCGATAATCAATATGTCATCCACATACAGTACCAGAAACGTCACCGAGCTCCCACTCACTTTCTTGTAGATGCAAGCTTTGTAGCAATTTGGAACAAATCCAAAGCTCTTGATCACTTGATCAAAACGAAGGTTCCAACTCCGAGATGCTTGCTTCAGTCCATAAATGGAACGCTGAAGTTTGCATACTTTACTAGCATCCTTAGGATCGACAAAACCCTCGGGTTGCATCATATACAACTCTTCATCAATGTTGCCATTAAGGAAAGCAGTCTTGACATCCATCTGCCATATTTCATAATCATGAAACGCAGCAATTGCTAATAAAATCCGAATGGACTTAAACATCGCTACAGGAGAGAAAGTCTCATCGTAGTCAACACCTTGAACTTGTCGAAAACCTTTTGCGACAAGCCGTGCTTTATAGACGGTAACATTACCATCCGCGTCCGTTTTCTTCTTGAATATCCATTTGCACTCAACGGCCTTTCGGTTGCTAGGAGGATCCACCAAAGTCCATACTTGGTTTTCGCTCATGGATCCCAATTCGGATTTCATGGCTTCCAGCCATTTCTCAGAGTCTGGGCTCATCATCGCTTCCTCATAGTTCGTAGGTTCACTGTCTTCTACCAACAAGACAGTCAAGACAGGGTTGCCGTACCACTCAGGAGGGGCACGCGACCTTGTCGACCTGCGACGTTCAGTAGCAGCATCGTCCGAAGCTTCATGATCCTTGTCATTAGCTTCCTCTATTGTTGGTGCAGGCGGCACTGGAACAATTTCAGGTGCTGCGCTACTCTCCAATTCAAGAGAAGGTTCAATAACCTCGTCTAGCTCTACTTTCCTCCCACTCACTTCTTTCGAGATAAACTCCTTCTCAAGAAAGGAACCGTTCTTTGCGACAAACACTTTGCCTTCGGTTCTGTGATAGAAGGTATACCCAATAGTTTCCTTAGGGTATCCTATGAAGACGCATTTCTCCGCTTTGGGTTCGAGCTTGTCCGGCATCAACTTCTTGACGTAAGCTTCGCATCCCCAAACTTTAAGAAACGACAACTTAGGTTTAGCACCAAACCACAGTTCATACGGTGTCGTCTCAACGGATTTAGATGGAGCCCTATTTAAAGTGAATGCAGCGGTTTCTAATGCATAACCCCAAAATGATAACGGCAAATCAGTAAGAGACATCATCGATCGGACCATATCTAATAGGGTTCGATTCCGGCGTTCAGACACACCATTGCGCTGTGGTGTTCCGGGTGGCGTAAGTTGCGAAACAATTCCGCTTGCTTTAAGATGCGTGAGAAAATCATAACTCAAATTTTCGCCCCCACGATCGGATCGTAGAAACTTAATCTTTCTGTTACGATGGTTCTCCACTTCATTCTGAAATTCTTTGAACTTTTCAAACGTTTCAGATTTATGTTTCATTAAATAGATATACCCATATCTACTTAAGTCATCGGTAAAAGTGAGGAAATAGCGATATCCACCGCGCGTCGAAACACTCATCGGTCCGCATACATCGGTATGTATGATTTCCAACAAGTCCGTTGCTCGCTTCATTATACCGGAGAACGGGGTTTTGATCATCTTGCCCATGAGGCATGGTTCGCATGTGTCAAATGATTCAAAATCAAGAGACTCCAAAAGTCCATCAGAATGGAGTTTCTTCATGCGCTTTACACCAATATGACCTAGACGACAGTGCCACAAATAAGTAGTATTATCACTATCTACTTTGCATCTCTTAGCCTCAACGTTATGGATGTGTGTTTCATCCCTTTCGAGATTTAGAAGAAATAAACCATTCACAAGAGGTGCATGACCATAAAAGATGTTACTCATATAAATAGAACAACCATTATTCTCCGATTTAAATGAATAACCGTCTTGCAATAAACACGATCCAGAAATAATGTTCATGCTCAACGCAGGCACATAATAACACTTATTAAGGTTTAAAACTAATCCCGAAGGTAAAACTAAGGAGAGCGTGCCGACGGCCATCACATCAACTCTTGATCCGTTGCCAACGCGCATCGTCACCTCATCCCTCGCAAGCCGCCGTCTATTCCGTAGCTCCTGTTTCGAGTTACAAATATTAGCAACTGAACCGGTATCAAATACCCAGGCACTACAACGAGGGCTAGTAAGGAAAACATCAATAACATGTATATCAAATATACCTTTGATGGTGTCAGCCTTCTTGTCCGCTAAGTACTTCGGACAGTTGCGCTTCCAGTGACCCTTGTCCTTGCAATAGAAGCACTCAGTGTCCGGCTTGGGACCAGACCTGAGCTTCTTCTCAGCAGGGGCATTGCGCTTACCGCCGCCCTTCTTGAAGGTCTTCTTTGCTCCCTTACCTTTCTTAAAGGAGGGCTTGTTGACCATCAACACATGATTATCCTTCTTGATGTCCACTTCCGCAGCCTTCAGCTTTGCGAAGAGCTCGGTGATCGTATCAGTGGAACCAATCTGATTATGAGTCACTACAAAACTTTTGTAGCTGGGAGGGAGTGATTGTAGAACCTTGTCAATCTTGAGCTCCTCTGGAATCGTGCATTCCAGTTGCTCAAGGCGTTGAGTGTAGCCCGACATCTTTATGGCGTGCTCACTAACAGAACTCCCTTCCTCCATCTTGCAGTTAAAGAACTTCTCAAAGATCTCATATCTCTCAGAACGGGCTTGAGTCTGAAACATGGTTTTCAGCTCCTCGAGAATCTCAAAGGGCCCGGGATAGGTTTCAAAACGATTTTGAAGCTCTGGTTCCATAGCAAACAACATGGTGCTCTTAATCACACCATAATCATCTTTGCGCGACTGATAGACAGCTTTCTCATCAGCCGGCGCAGTTGCAGCAGGGGGGTCACCTAACGCTTTACCAAGGACATAGTCCTTTTGTCCGCCAGACAGAATGATTCTTAGATTGCGGAACCAATTGGTGAAGTTAGACCCATTGTTCCTAAGCTTTTCTTTCTCAGCAAAAACGTTGAAGTTGAAGTTGGATTTGGCCATGTGATCTACAGTATTTGCAAGTACAATTTAGACTATGTTCATGATAAATAGTTCAACTTAATCAAATTACTAGATGAACTCCCACTAAATTCAACATCCCTCAAGTTGTTTAGTGAACACGATCCAAATTCACCATACCTAATCCGATCATCACGAGAAGAGATGTGGTTTCAATGGTGGACAACGAAGTGTCGATCATATCATTCATATGACTCATGCTTAACCTTTCGGTTCTTGTGTTCCGAGGCCATGTCTGTACATGCTAGGCTCGTCAAGTTAGACCCAAGTATTTCCGCGTGTGCAAAAACTGGCTTGCACCCGTTGTATGTGAGTGTAGAGTCTATAGCACCCGATCATCACGTGATGCTTGGACACGACGAACTTTCGCAACGGTGCATACTTGGGGAGAACACAGTTTTTATCTTGATCTTTAAGTGAGGAATCATCTTATAATGCTACCGTCGCGATCTAAGCATAATAAGATACATAAAGGATAAACATCACATGCATATAACTTTATGTGACATGGTATAGCCAATCTTCGCGCAATGATCTCCATCTTGTGTGTTCCGGCATGATCTCCATCACTCCACCATGATTGCCTTCACCACGAATAGCAACTACAACTATTGCTAACTACTTAGCGATAAAGTAAAGCTATTACATGGCGTATAAGAAGTTGACTCGCAGGTCATACACAATTATAAAGACAACCATATGGCTCCTGCCGGTTGTGTACTCATCGACATGCAAGTCGTGAAACATTACAAAACATGATCATCGCATACATTATACACATCACATCTTGGGCCATACCATATCACAGAAAACACTCCCTGCAAAAACAAGTTAGACGCCTCTACTTTGTTGTTGCATGTTTTACGTGGCTTATGGGAGTAGATGCTAAGAACGATTCTTACCTACGGAAAGCCACAACGGTGATATTATGGTTGCCAAACTCCGGTGTTAATCCCATGACAACTATAGTGAGAGAATCTGACATCCACCAGCCGCATGTGTGGTACAAGCCACACGTCAAGTGCGGAGCCGGTCTCGCGAACGACGTCGCGTAAGGTTGGCCTGGACCGCTTCAATCTCACTATCCCGCATCATAAGAAGAACAAAAACAAGAGGCTTGCAACAGAAAACATCAACGCCCGCAACAACCATGTTGCGTTCTACTCGTGAAACACATCTACGCATAGATCTAGCTCTGATACCACTGAAGGGTTTCGCGGCATAGTAAATCAAAATTTTCTACGGAGCGAACAGAGGGAAAGCCAAGATCTAATCTAGGAGATGCAAACAACGAGAGAGATTGGATTAGATCTTCATACCCTTGAAGATTCGCACAGCGGAACGTTCGTCGGAACGTGGGTGATGTAGTCGTACTCGCTTCTCCTCCTCGCGATCCGATCCGATCTAGCACCACAAGTGGCGGTGCCTCCGTGAGATGCACACGTGCAGCACCTCGACGTCTCCTCCTTCCTCGGACCAGCGAGTATGGTGGAGAGATAGATTGGATCTACAACACGACGGCGTGGTGTATATGGTGGAGAATTTCTGCTGCAGGGCTTCGCCTACAAACAGTCGAGAGGGAGAGAGGAAGGTAGCAAGGCTGCTAGGGCTTGGAGGAAGGTGTGGGGAATTTAAACTCTCCCTTATCTAGAAATCCTATCTCTAGTTTAAACGATTTAAACTCTCCCTTATCTAGAAATTCTATCCCGAGATTTAAACGAGTCAAATCTCTCTAGAATCGGCTGGGCCCTATGGGGCCTTGTGCCCCTGGCCCAATGCGGCCAGGACACTCCCTCATAGGCCCATGCCCCCTCCCGGAAGGTGGGGCCACGTTGGTCCCCTTCCGGAAGGTTCTAGAAGCTTCCGGTACAATACCGATTAACCCGGAACAATTCCGAACTCCAAAAACTGCACTGCCTTATATGAATCTTATTCTCCGGACCATTCCGGAACCTCTCGTGATATCCCGGATCCCATCCGAGACTCCAAACAAAAAATCATAAACCAATTATCCAATCTATCCTAGCGTCGAGATACGTTAAGTGTGTGACCCTGCGGGTTCGAGAATATGCAGACATGATCTTCTATCAATAATCAACAACGGGGTCTGGGCACCCATATTGACTCCCACACATTCATCGATGATCATATCGGATGAACCACGATGCCAGGATTCAATCAATCCCATATATATATTCCCTTCGTCTCGCGATATTTTACTTGCCCGAGATTCGATCGTCGGTACCGTCATACCTAGTTCAATCTCGTTCACAACAAGTACTTTACTCGTTCCGTAATCCGATATCACTTTGTGATTAACTCCTTAACCACATGCTTGCAAGCGGTGTTGATATCGATTACCGAGTGGGCCCGAAGTATATCTCTCCGACTTGGGAGGGACAAATTCCATCTCGATACATACAACCCAACAGATACTTTCCGATCACCTGAGAGACACCTTTATGATCACCCTCTCATAGGATGACGTTTGATGACCTCAAAGCTTTCTTCCGATACCAGGGAGTTGCATTATCTCATGGTCTAAGGAATACAATATTTGACATAGGAAAAGCTTCGCAAAGACGAACACGATGACACGATCTAATTGCTCTGCTTTGTTTGGGTCTATCCACCATATCATTCTCCCAATGATATGATCTCATTATCAATTGACAACTCATGTCTTTGGTTAGGAAACCTTAACCATCATTGATCAATGAGCTAGTCCATAGAGGCGTACTAGGGACACGGTGTTGTTTACAAACCACACAAGTATTAATGTTTCCGATTAATACAATTCTAGCATGGAATATAAACTTTATCATGAACAAGAATTATAATAATAACATCTTTATTATTGCCTCTAGGGCATAATTCCAACATAACTTTCTGCCGATTCGGCAGACATTTAGTCCCGGATGTAGTCACAAACCAGGACTAAAAATATTTTCCGCCATTTCCCACCTCTTCCCGCCAAGTTTTCCCGCCCTTTCCTTTCTACTAGAGCTTTTAGTCCCGGATGTAGTCACTAACCGGGACTAAAGATATTTCCCGCCATTTCTCAAAGCTTCACGCCAAGTTTTCCCGCCTGACGAGGTTTAATCTCGTCAATGCCCATTGTTATGGACTTGGGTTTTGGAGAAGATGGGGATGCTGGAGATCGTGGCACGGTTAACAGACAAGCAACCAGGGGGCACGAGATTTACCCAGGTTCAGGCCCCCGAAAGGAAAACCCTACTCCTGCTTGTCTGCTCTTTGATTACGGCGGAACCGAAGGTTACAGGGTGCACAGATTCGATCTGGCGTGGATGCGTGTGCGAAATTATGAGTTGAGGTGCCCTAGCACGTGCCCTCCTGGCCTTTATATAGACTTAGGCAGGTCCCAGGCGTAGTCCTAGTCGGTTACAAGTTCTGGGGTTTTACCCTTTTGAATTTCCTATCTCCTCTAGTCTTGCTCTCCAAGGATTCGAAGGCGTCATGGGCCTTGGCCACCCGAAAATCTTCATGGGCCAGCGTATATCTGCTGTGGGCCTTCCTTGGGCTGGACCAGGTATGCTGAAGTTATGTACCCGTAGGGTATAACTATGTCAGTAGCCCCCGAGTGTTCAGTTGAATCGTAGATTCGGCTGAGGACTCTTCCATCTTTCGGGTGCAGCTATTCATTAATAGTATATGTGTGCAAGGATTGTTGATGCGTGTGCCTGACTCACCCGACGGATCAGGGTCAGTTAATTGTCTTAGGACGAAACGACACGATCTTCTTCAGGTTCGGGTCCCTCAACCCGGACCTGGAACATATGCTGGCGTAATTCGACTCAGGCCACAGAGGACTTACAGAAGTGGAATTCCAGTGATTTTAATTGGTATACCCAACGCGTCCGTCGAGATTTTTCATCGTACCTGCTGGTACGGATTCATACTAGCAGAGCGCAGTCAGGTGCGTTGCCAGGCCATCAGACGATATCTGTAGGTCTTATCTTTGCGTCGCAGACGCAGCATCCGAACATTTATCACCTCGGAGGTGTTTCGGGTGGCCAAGGAGATTGTTGCTCACTTAGAGTTTTGTTGGGGCAGAGTTGCCAAAAAGTTTTTGCGTGCTGATCCGAAAGATCGCAGTCGAAGATTTCATAGGGTGCGCGACCAGCGCTCCCTATGGGAGCTACCCCCAAGTGTCTGTTCGAGTCGTAGACTCGAACGGAGACTTTTTTAGTCCAGGCATTGTTTCAGTCATTAGGTCCGCAGGACTCGAAAATTTTCGGATGCTTAAATCCATCCTCCCTATGGGAGTAGCCCCCAAGTCCGTAGTGGAGTCGTAGACTCGACGTAGGACCCAGAGAAGTAATTTTGTCCTCATTTGTCGATCGGGTGCGCGGCCAGCGCTCCTGATAGGAGTAGCCCCCGAGTATTTAGTCGAATCGTAGATTCGAGTGAGTACTCTTAGCCGTGGAGCCGAAGTGATGCTAGTATAGCTTTTGATGACGTCAGTGCTTACGATCGATGACCCCAGGCATCTGCTACGCCAGAGATGACTTGACTGGACGAAGCGTGGGTCCTACTTGCTGACTTTTAATTGACTGGTCACGCGCTGCGTGGAGATGATTACGGTGCCTCCTCGATTTTCGCGCGTAGTGGACGGCGTGGTAAGGACGGTTCGTTGTGGTGTTGACACGTGTACTTCCAGATCTACCGTTGGCGTTAGGTCTTCTCGATGGACGGCCAGCGTGCGTCGTCTTCGCTGTTATAATCCTGGGTGAAATCGTGGTTTGTTTTTCACCGCACCAGTTCATCTTCTCTCTTCCTCTTTGTTTTTGAGCGATTCTTACTGCGCATTGAGCTTTTCCTCCACATTTCCTTTGTCCTTCGTCCTTTCTAACGGCACCACCGCTGTAGCGCCATGGGGAAGACGAAGAAATCCTCATCTGCGGTTGGGACCAGTGCCGCCGGAGGCAAGAAGGGCACCGCCGCTGCGCACGTCACCGATGGTGGATGGCGGCGATCGGAAACGCGGGAGAGCGATCTCCGTAAGCTGCGCGAGCGGAGCCTGATCCCGCAGGACACGACGTCCGTCAAACTCCCCGGCAATGAGGTAATCCCCCGTCCCCCATCTGGGTATCGGGTTATGTTTGTTGCCTTCATCTTGCGTGGGTTTTCGTATCCAGTCTATGACTTCCTTCGTGGACTGCTCTTTTTCTATGGGGTTCAACTCCATCATCTGTCTCCCAACTCCCTTCTTCACATTGCGTGCTTTTTCACGCTTTGCGAGTGTTGGCTTGGCATTGAGCCGCACTTTGGCCTCTTCCGGAAGCTTTATTCCGTGAAGAGGCAGTCTGGTTCGGATGGTGTGTATCCCATTGGGGGTTTCATCATCTCCCTCAGTCCCAATGTGCAATTCTTTTCCTTTTCCATGTCCGAATATGTCCAATACTGGCGGAGGAAATGGTTTTACATCCGTGACTCCGTACTGCCTGGGCAAGATTTTGGTCTCGTTCCTTTTGACCCCTCCCAGTTGATTGAGAAGAAAAGATCCTGGAAAACCAAATCTTAGACGGTGAGGTGGCGGAGATAGAGGCCCTATACCGTCGAGTGGAGGATCTCCAACTGATTCCTGAGAAGGAGGTGAACGGTGTCGACGTCATCCGAACGTTTCTTTAGCGTCGGGTGCAGCCTCTCCAAGCGAGGGCGCATCCGATGTTTCTTTACTCTGGGCGCCGTGATCCGACGAGGGTTTTGAGTGAGAAAATCTCCGAGGTGGAGCTTGACAAGGCTCTTCGCGCGCTGTTGAAGTTCAAGGCCGACGAAGAAATCCCGGGGAAGTCGCAGACTCCTCCCTTTTCTTCGACGCTGGCCGTACCGAAGGTGTAGATTTGCGCACGTAGTGCTCCCTTTTTGTTTTTGTCGGCTGTGTACTTTTTCCTTTGTTTGCTAACAAAGTTCCTTTTCCTTTTACAGAGCTTCAAAGTGCCGGGCATGGCACCACCATTGCCCTAAAGGTATCCGAATGCCCCGGATAATGAAGTGGTGGACTCCGTGTCCGAGCTACCGTCAGCGCGGTCTCCAGCGGAGGATGCCGACGAGTCGAGTGAGGACCATTCGCGCGAGCGATCACGGAGCTCCAGCGAATCTTTGGATGCCTCGACTCCTCCGACTCCCAGGAATCCTCTGGGCCTTGAGCGTCATGATGATGTTCATGGGGGTTCTTCCTCTCCCCTTCCTGCCATTCCTGTGCGTGCTGTCGCGCCGCACCCGCCAGCCAAGCGGAAGAAGGAAGAAAAGAAGGAGGAGAAGAGGGAAGAAAAGAGGGAAGAGAAGAGGGCCCGAAGGGCTTCTCCCATCTTCGACCTGAGCGTGTTGGGCTCGTAAGTTTCCTTGTTGCCACTGCTATCTTTTGTTCCTTTGTTATTTTTGCACCTGTGTTGATTGGCTTCGTATGCAGGCAATCCTCCGACGGCTCTAGTGATGGTGGGCAGGAGATGATGGGGGAGTCGAACATTGCGTCGCCTCCTCCTCAGACGGTGGCGACTTCGGGTGACGTTGCGCCAGTTCCTCCTGTGCAGGAGAGGCTGGAGGTTGCGCCCCAGAATTTCGCAGGCGGGCCTTCGGGTTCGCCTTCGGAGCACGTAAGTTTTCCTGCTTGATGTTACGGGGGGAGCCCCCGAGTGTCTTTGAGTGTTGATGTTGTTTTTTGCTTTGTGTTGGGCGTAGCCCCCAAGTCCTGTTCTTACTTCTATTGCTGTTTTCTGCAGCCTTTTGTCCAAGAGGCCAAGCGACTGGTGGAGGAGCGCCTGACGCTGGAGGCGAAACTGCGGCAGCTTCAAGGTATTCGTCTGCCTCGTAGTACTTCTCTTGTTTTGTCCTGGTCCTGTTCTTTGATGTGTGCTTGTTGTAAATGCAGCGGAGCATAACGACTCTCTCCGTGAGGTTGATGCTCTGAAGAAGAGCCTTGGCCAATTGGAGCAGAAGGCCGAAGCTGCCGCTGGTGCGAAAGAGCGCCTTGAGCTGGAGCTGACGAAGGCAGCGAAGCGAAGGAGCGTCTACAGCAGGAGGCTGCAGATCGTGAGGAGCAGCTGGTCACCGTTGCGGCTGCTCGTGAAAAGGGGGTGGCAGATAAGCTCATGGCTGCTGCCAAGGCCATTTCGAGTGTGTATAAGCTTTCGGACTTGTTTCTTTTTTGACGGATCTTCTTTTTATGCTGCCTTTCTTCATGTCTTTCTTATGTTTTGTCTCAGATGCCGCAGGCATCGAGTTCGACCGCGGTGCTCTGGAGCACGGGAGTGCTCTGGATGATGCCACTGTAGCGGTCGAAGACCGCTGCAGCACCGTCGTCAACTGCCTTGCCAAGGCGAAGGAGGTCCTTGGTCGCTTCTACCAGGAGCTCTTCCCGAAGGGCGCCTCCCTTGAAGATGTGGAGTCCTTGGCAGAGGCTCTGTCAGGCGAAGCGTCTGCAGCGTATAAGCGCAAGCAGAAGGGCATCGGGGCGTCTGTCGGGCTAGCGATGGCCATGGCGGCTGGGGCGGAGCTGGACCTGCCCAGATCACTTCTCGGATGCCGACGGCTGCGGATGGATCCGAGGTAGCTTTCGCCGCCTACTCCGCTCGCTGCAGACGATATGGGCCCAAGCTCATTGACTTATTGTCTGAGTACGCACTGCGGCAGCAGGGCGAGGCCAAAGCTAGGCAGTCTGGTTCTGAGGCGACTCAGTGCCCTGAACCTTAGGCGTAGTAGACGTAGGGTAGTTTGTAGTCTTATTTTGTTGTAAATATCTTTTGTAGTACCATCCTTGTGCCACGTAGTGTCCTTATATAATTTAGTGAATTCCTCCGAGTTGTGCTTTATCCTTGGCCGAATGTCTGTGTGCCTTCTTTTCCCTGCTGCTATAGGTTCCTTCGGGTGCTGACCTAGTTGATACTTCATCCGAAAGACCCTTGCGAGCATCTTTGGATGATTCGTCGCAGCTCGCTTTTCTTCGAGATCGTGTACGCAGCTTGGAGAGAGATTTGCTTGGGTTACGCGGTCGCGCTAACGTTTGGAAATCCAAAGCAGACCGTGGTGCAGCCAGAGAGGAGTATTTGATGGCGGAGCTGGGTGGGCTGTCCGAGCAGCTGCAATGTAAGTTGATCCTTTTTTTGGGCTGTAGCCCAGTTCTTCGGGTGAGCCTGCTGGCCTTACCCTTGTTTTGTGCAGGTGTCAATCTTGCTCCGAGGGAAGAAAAGGAGCGTATTGCTGTTCGAGTCAATTGCTTGACTCAGCAGGATATGGAGGCCAGAGGCTTCTTCTGGATGGATCGTGATCGCGCCGTGGTTCTGGCGACGGTGCAGGATCGCGTCTACCAGGTGTCGCGGGTGCTCCTCCAGGTGCAAACATCACTTTCCTCGGTGCTGCTCGTCATGTTTCCGTTGGACGCCATGCCGACGACCCTTGCAGGTCTTCTGACGAAATTTCGGAGAGCCAGTAATGTGAAGGAGCTAGTGCGGAAGCAGCTCGTCGCAGGGGTGAAGGCTGCCTTGTCTCTTGTTAGGGTGCACCGCCCTGACGTAGATTTGGCTGTTGTGGCGACTGGGCCACCTCCTCGACCAGATGGTGGCGAGTGGGATATGCGTCCGTATTACGCGGCTGTAAGGCAGTATGCCGAACAGGTTGTAGATTTGTTTGAGCAGCGTGCTCAAGATATTCTTCAGAATAGGTAGGACCTTAAAATAAACAGATAGATGTAAAATTTGTGTATTGCGGCTGGGCGTTTATGTGCCCTTTGTTGTAAAGGTTTTCTTGTTTGTGAGCACGCAGTGCTTTGATTGAGTACGTGCCCTTTTCGTTTGCCTGACGTGGTCAGCTACTCAGGTGTACACGTTTTGTCCTCAGTCGATGAAATCGTGAGGTGGGGGGAGCCCCCGAGTGCGTTTGTAGCATGTAGTAAAGTTGTAGAAAAGTAGTCAACCGAAGGTTGGGAGCGAGACACTTAGCTTTATTTATATCGTAATGAAGGAGGTACATGGTTCGGCTGAGTAGCCTTGGCTGAAAGCCTTATTGAAAGTAAAAGGGGGGGTAGGTTGCTACGGGTAGAATCGTCGCAGGTGCGAGACGTTCCACGGGTTGGAGTATGCGACTCCGGACTCCACGTGCTTGAGGCGATAGGCGCCACCTGGGATGACTTCGGTGATGACGTAGGGTCCTTCCCATGGCGAATCGAGTTTGTTCGGTCGCTTTTGCTTGAGTCGCAAGACGAGGTCTCCTTCGACGAAGGACCTTGGGCGCAGCCGGCGGCTGTGATAGTTGCAGAGACTCTGCTGGTACACCGCTGATCTGGCTGCTGCTATGTCCCGTGCTTCATCGAGTGTGTCGATGGCATCTTCGAGTGCAGTTGTGGACTCGGCTTCGCTGTAAGCGACGACTCGTGGAGCCTGATGGCGTACTTCGGCTGGTAGCACGGCCTCAGCTCCGTGCACCATGAAGAACGGTGTGTAGCCGGTGGAGCTGTTTGGCGTAGTACGTAAGCTCCACAGGACGGACGGTAGCTCTTTCGTCCAGTTTCCAGCTTTATGCTTGAGTGAGCTCATGAGGCGCTTCTTGATGCCAGCGCCAATTAGGCCGTTGGCCTTTTCCACTTGCCCGTTTGTTTGCGGGTGTGCCACTGAGGCATACGTGATGTTGATCCCGAGGTCTTCGCAGAAGTCCTGGAATTCTTCGGAGATGAAGTTCGATCCGTTGTCGGTGATGATGCTATGCGACACGCCAAACCTGTAGACAATGGATTCGAAGAACTTGACAGCGGTTGTGCCCTTCTGGTTGGTGACTGGCATGACCTCGATCCACTTGGTGAATTTGTCGACTGCGACCAGGAGGAAGACGTGTCCTCCCTTCGAGGATTTTGGCAGTTTGCCGATCATGTCAAGGCCCCATTGGGCAAAAGGCCATGCTATGGGTATGGGTCGAAGTTCGGACCCAGGTGCGTGCGGTTTGTCGGCGAACCGTTGGCACCCGTTGCATCTTCGGACGATGTCCTTCGCGTCGCTCATGGCCGATGGCCAGTAGAATCCTGCTCGCAGAGCTTTGGCGACGAGGGAGCGGCTACCTGCGTGGTGGCCGAAGATGCCCTCGTGAATATCTTGGAGTATGGCCTTGCCGTAGTTGATGGTGACGCACCGTTGTAGTACACCCGTAGTGCATCGTTTGTACAGCTCGCCGTTGATGATGGTGAAGGCTTTTGACCGACGAGATATGCGCCGGGCATCTGTCGGGCTGTCAGGCAATTCTCCGTTTATCAGGAACTGGAGGTATGGACGTGTCCAAGTTTCTTTGACTGCCATGACCTGCATCAGGTTGACCGTGGCAACTTCGGTATCCAACTTTTCGGGTCCTTCATGACCTTCGGGTAGCGTAGCCCCCGAGTGTTCTGCTTCTTCGGGTGATCCTTTGGGGAATTTCCGCTTGATGGATGGCACGCAGATCTGTTCGAGGAACACACCTGGTGGTACCTTTGCACAAGTGGAGCCGATGTTGGCGAGTCTATTGGCCTCCTCGTTGCTCTCTCTTCCGACGTGCCGAAGTTCGCATCCGTCGAATTCTCCTTCGAGTGCGTTGTAGAGCGCGCGGTACGCGATCATATTTTCGGCGTGTGCATCACACTCATTCATCGTCTGCTGTACGACAAGGTTGGAGTCACCGTAGATGACCAGGCGCGTTGCGCCACATATTTTTGCCATCTTCATGCCGTGGATGAGGGCTTCGTATTCGGCCTCGTTGTTGGAGGCTCTGAATTTCATCCGAAGGACGTACTTCATCTTGTCACCTTGCGGGGAGGTCAGTATGACCCCTGCCCCTGCTCCGGCTTCGCATTTGGAGCCGTCAAAATGCATTGTCCAGGACGCGACATGTCTGGGGTGTCAGGCAGCTGTAGCTCCATCCAGTGCACCAGGAAGTCCGGAAGGACTTGTGATTTGATTGCGTGTCGCTTCTCGTAGATGATGTCCAGGGGTGATAGTTCAATGCCCCACAGGGCCACGCGTCCTGTGGCCTCTGGGTTATTCAGGATGCTGTTCAGGGGTGCCTTGTTGACGACCATCACCTGATGCTCCTGGAAGTAGTGGCTCAGTCGTCGAGCCGTCATGAACACGCCGTAGGCCAGCTTCTGGTAGTGCGGGTACCGCTGTTTTGTTGGAGTGAGTACCTCGCTGAGGTAGTAAATTGGGCGTTGTACCCCGTGGGTCTTGCCTTCTTCGGGTCGTTCGACCACGTGTACTGTGCTGACCACCTGGTGCGTGGCTGCTATGTACAGCAGAAGGGGTTCGCGCTCTTTTGGCGTGACCAAAACGGGCGAGGTGGAGAGGAGCCGCTTGAGGCTTTCGAATGCGTCGTTGGCTTCTGGTGTCCACTCGAACTTGTCCGCCTTGCGCAGCAGCTGGTAAAATGGTAGGGCCTTCTCGCCCATGCGGCTGATGAACCTGCTTAGTGCCGCTACTCGCCCTGCGAGCTGCGGAACGCCCTTAAGGTTTTTTGGCTTCTCCATTGTCATGATAGCTTTGATTTTCTTCGGGTTCGCTTCGATCCCTCGTTGAGAGATGAAGTACCCGAGCAGCTGACCCGAGGGGACGCCGAAGGCGCACTTTTCTGGATTAAGCTTGATCCTGTAGCGATCAAGGTTGTCGAACGTCTCGCGGAGATCGTCGATAAGTGTTCTTGCCTCCTTGGTTTTTATGACTATGTCGTCGACATAGACTTGGACGTTGCGACCGATCTGGTCTTTGAGGCAGGCCTGCATGCATCGCTGGTACGTGGCACCCGCGTTCTTTAGCCCGAAAGGCATTGTGTTGTAGCAGAATACTCCGAACGGTGTGATGAACGCCGTCTTCTCTTGATCTTCGACCTTTAGTCGAATCTGGTTATAGCCGGAGTAGGTGTCGAGGAAGGAGAGCTTCTCACAACCTGCAGTCGAATCGATGATCTGTTCGATCCGTGGTAGAGGGAAATGGTCCTATGGGCAGTGTTTATTTAGTGACGTGAAGTCCACGCACATCCGCAGGATGTCCGTGTCCTTCTTCGGGACCATCACCATATTTGCCAGCCACTCGCTTTCCTTGATTTCCCAGATGAAGTCTGCTGCGAGTAATCTGTTGATCTCCTTGCCGATAGCTTCGGCTCGTGGCTCCGACAGTCTTCGGATGGACTGCTTGACTGGTTTGGTGTCTGGGAAGACATTGAGTGCGTGCTCGGCGAATTCCCTGGAAACTCCTGGCATGTCCGCAGGACACCAGGCGAAGATTTCCCAGCGCTCACAGAGGAATTCGACGATCGCGCCTTCCTATGCGGTGCTGACGTCGTTAGCGATCAGCGCCGTCTTGGAGGCATCTGTCGGATGGACCTGCACTTTCTTGGTGTTGACGGTGGAGTCGAAGGACATGTCGGGTGCGTTCTGCCTTGTAACTGGGGGTAGCCCATTGTCCGTCACCTCGCGGAGCCTTACGAGCTCGTCTTGCATGCCGAAGGACTGGGAGATTTTGTTGAAATCCCTGTCGCATTGGTCCGATCGGGTGAAGCTCCCGTGGACTGTGATGACACCCCTTGGTTCTGGCATCTTGAGTAGTAGGTATGCGTAGTGTGGGACGGCCAGGAACCTTGCGAATGCTACGCGTCCCAGGATAGCATGGTATTGCGATGGCCAGTCTACTACTTCGAATTCTAGGCGCTCCTGCCGAAAGTTGTCCGTCTTCCCGAAGATGACGTCGAGCCCTATTTTGCCCAGGGGGAAGATGCCCTTCCCTGGGACAATGCCGTGGAACGTTGTGTCTGATTGTTCCAGGCTGCATTGCGGGATCCGCATAGCTGCGAGAGTGCTTGCGAACATTAGGTTGATGCCGCTGCCGCCGTCCATGAATACGCAACTCATCTCGAAGCCTCCGATCTGCGCCTCCAGCACCAGGGCAGCATGACCTGGGCGAGGGATCTGGCAAGGGTGATCCGCGCGAGTGAATGTGATGCAGGACTCCGATCCGCTGAGGTACTCAGGGATTGCAGGTGGGGTTGCCACAGCCAAGTTGATTTTTCGGGTGATTTTCTTCTGCACCCTGTTTGTTGGGAGTCCCTTCTGGATCATGTTTAGTGATCCCTTTGGTGGGGGATATGGGACCCCGGTGTTGTTTTGCGCTGGTGTGACTGGTTGGTTTTGGCCTCCAATGGGCGGCGGTGGAGGAGCTCCGTGTGCTATTTCGCCTGGTGCGGGTGTGTTTCCGAACGCGGGGATTGGAGCTTGTTGCCTCATCTGCATCATGCCTTCGCTGAGTTTCTGGAACTCGCGGCAGTCCTTGAGCATGTGGCTGGCTTTCTTTTTGCCATCCTGTTTGTCGATGTAGAAGTGGATGGTGCATGGACCCGAAAGTTTGTCGAATGCTGAGGGTCCGTTGTCGCGGTCGCGGCGTTGCCACGACTGCGTTGGTCGTCCATTGTCGCGGAAGTTTCCGCTGCGGTATCCTCCGCTGTTGCGGCGGTCGGCGTAGCCGGCCGCGACCATGTCGGGTCCGTCGTGGTCCTCGTAGACGCGCGATATCCTCTTGTTGCGGCGTTCGCGTCTTCGGCTGTAGTCGTCCTCTTCATCCGATTGCGGTTGCTGGATGCAATCTTCGTCGTCCGCCCAACTGTTGGCGATTTCCATGAGGTGGTCGAGTGTCTTAGGCTTTACACGCCCAAGTTCCTCCTTGAAGTCTGGGCGCTTGACGCCGTCCCTGAAGGCGTCGATGGCCCTCTCTTCGTAGATGTGTGCTGCGGAGTTTTTGGTCGTAGACCAGCGTAGTATGTACGAGCGAATAGATTCACCCGTTCTTTGAGTGCAAGCTCGCAATTCTTCGATTGAGGCGGTCCTCTTGCTGGTTCCTTTGAAGTTTCGGATGAAGCTGTAAGCGAGCTCCTCCCAGCTTCGGATGGATCCTGATGATAGGCTGCTAAGCCAGACCCGCGCTGCGCCTGTTAGCTGCAGCTGAAGGCATTGCATGGCGGTTTCTTTGTTGCCTCCATGAAGCTTGACGGATGACAGATGGTCACTGAGCCAGGACTTTGGATCTTGCGTGCCGTTGAACTTCGGAGTATCCGAAGGAAGCTTGAAGTTGCGTGGCATCTGTGTTCGCCGAACAGATCTGCTGAAGCATCGGGCTCCGCAGAGTTCTCCTTCGTCTTCATCCATCTCAGATTCAGACGAGCATGCGCGTTTGGCGCGTGCTTTGTCGATCTTGCGTTGTGTAAGTTTGTCTCTGGCGTCGTAGTCGCGTTTGTGGCGGTTGGAGCTCTTCTTCCTTCGAGGAAGGTCGTGCTCCTCTTCCTCTTCGGATGAGGGTGTGGGGCTCCGGTCACGCCTGGCCGGAGCTTTCTTCTTCGGCTCCGCAGGAGCGTCTTCATGGAGCGCAGCTCCGATTAGTCCTAGTCCGGTGAGTGCGGACTTATGCATGGCCCTTTTCGGGTCCCCCTCCGGAGGTGGGTGAGCCGCGAGATACGTAGTGGCTGCCATGATCGCAGCTTGTGGCGTCTTCGGGATGATGTTGCCGTCAGCGTCCATGTCCATGAACGATGTATGGAGAGTTCGGGTCACGTCACGCCGTTCCTGCGGGTCCATGTTTTCCACCCGAGAACGGTGCTTGTTCCCCTGGTTTCTGTTTGTGCTTGAGTCGGGTTCCATGGCGGAGAGCGCAGCTCGTCGCGCACTGGACTCAGAGGCTGCTTGCTTGCGTTTGTCGAGCGTCTTCTGCATCTCGATTTGCTTCTTGTGCTCCTCGATGAGGAGGTAGTGGTATGCCCTCAGCAGATCACGTGGGGAGTCCAGAGGTAGGACTATTTCGCCTGCGACAGCGCGGCGTGCTTAGACCCATCCTTCTTTGCTAAGTTGGATGAGGTGGCCACCGTTTTCCCCGTTATCGCCGTTTCCACCGTTTTCGCCGTTTCTGTCCGGGTTGGGGTTGGGCGGCGGGTTAGGCGTTTCCTCGTCGGTTTGGATGACTGTGGCGCACAGGTAGCGCCTGCAGATTGGTTGGCTGCTGGCACAGCTTTCAGATCCGGAGCCGTAGGTCCCTTCATCCGAAGGTGGATCGCACAGATCGGAGTTGCAGCAGCTGCTGCTGTAGAACTCATCTGTTGATGGCGACGTGCGTAGCACGGGGTGTGGAGCCCACGAAGCAGGCCTGATCGACGGCATGGGCACCCGCTCAGGGAGACGGAGGGTGCCAGTTTGTCCCACCTGGAAGCAGAAACTCCCGAACAGAATTTCGAGTCCATCGCCTACGGGCTCGAAATCCTTCATGGTGGCCGGCGAGTGGGCGGTGAAGTCGAAAGTGCCGAAGAGGAGGTGATTCTCTGTCGCCGTGGAGTTGTAGATCGATCGGGTCGGAACCGTCACGACCGCACAATCAGTAGCCCCAATTCCCACAGACGGCGCCAATTGATGAGGTTTAATCTCGTCAATGCCCATTGTTATGGACTTGGGTTTTGGAGAAGATGGGGATGCTGGATATCGTGGCACGGTTAACAGACAAGCAACCAGGGGACACGAGATTTACCCAGGTTCAGGCTCCCGGAGGGAAAACCCTACTCCTGCTTGTCTGCTCTTTGATTACGGCGGAACCGAAGGTTACAGGGTGCGCAGATTCGATCTAGCGTGGATGCGTGTGCGAAAGTATGAGTTGAGGTGCCCTAGGACGTGCCCTCCTGGCCTTTATATAGACTTAGGCAGGTCCCGGGCGTAGTCCTAGTCGGTTACAAGTTCTGGGGTTTTACCCTTTTGAATTTACTATCTCCTCTAGTCTTGCTCTCCAAGGATTCGAAGGCGTCATGGGCCTTGGCCACCCGAAAATCTTCATGGGCCAGCGTATATCTGCTGTGGGCCTTTCTTGGGCTGGACCAGGTATGCTGAAGTTATGTACCCGTAGGGTATAACCATGTCATAGCAGCCACGCAGCGGAAGTTTCCCTCTATATTTAGGGTGATCGTGCCATGGCTATCCACACATCCACACCTTCCTCTCTTAGAACAATGGACAACGCCTACTGGGCCATTCTGACCCTCGAGAAGACCGAGGCGTTGTGCGCCTCCAACTCCCTTGTCCGCCGGGCTACCGGCCGCCCGCCGGCTGGATGCTGAGCGCTGGAGGGGTTCCTGTCCCTCCTGTCCCTCAAGGTTCCGCACGCCAGGCAGCCATCACAAACCACTTCTACCACGAGCTCACGCCGGAGCAGCGGATGGATCCCCAGTGGGATCCCGACAACTATGACACCTGGAATGCCTTCTTCGCTAATAGGCGGGAAAGGGAGCTCGCCAGGTACGAGGGTGATGGCCCGCCACCGGTGAACCACAACGAAGCCGGCCGTCGTCTGTGGTGGGTGAACCGTACTATCATCGGAGTGATGCGCTACATCGCCGGGGGAGACCATCCTCGCCTACGGTGCCCACGAGTCCACCCGCCACAGGCCCCACACTGTCCCGACGATAGCGGCATCGTCTTCCAGGAGACCCCTCTCCCGCCCGCCGTGAATCCGAGGCTGGAATGGCCCCTGGTATATGCCATGGATGGGCTGAGGATCCCCGGAGTGGCAGGTGACGATGACGATGATGATAACGACGACGGTGAAGACCCTGAAGCTGCGTACTATAGGACTAGGCATGATTATGACTAAAGGGGGCGGCTTTAGTCCTGAGTGTTAGCTAGTCCCGGTTTGTCCCGGTTTTTAATATTAATAAATGTCTTGAGTGTTACCTAATAAATAGAGGGAAATGCCTATATAAAGAGAGGGTTCATCTTTAGTCCCGGTTGGAGAAACCCTAAACCCTAAACCTGGATTGCGGCAGAGTGGGCCAGGCAACACTAATAATAGGGGTGAGTGTCGACATTATGTCGTGCGGCTTGTACCTTGTCCTGGATGGTGTCACCAACCGGGACTAAAGATGAACCTTTAGTCCCGGTTGGAGACACCAACCGGGACTAAAGATGAGTCAGCACTAATAATAGGGGTGAGTGTCGACATTATGTCGTGAGTGTCGACATTATGCCGAGCTGCTTGTACTATAAATAGGCATCCTTGTGAGTCCAGTCCTCCAGCCAGTTTGAGGCATCTCCAAGATGGTTTTAGAGAGTAGGGACACCACTACGGCCAGTTTCAGGGAGATGCCGACGGAGCCCAGTCCTTCGGCATCTCCGAGAAACTGGTCATAGAGGCACTCCCTAATATGTGAAATTAGTTAGCTCCGAGGCGTATTGATCTAGTTAGTGAAGTTACAAGCTGCAAGATGGTTTTCGAGAGCGGGGACACCACTGCGGCCAGTTTCAGGGAGATGCCGACGGAGCCCAGTCCTCCGGCATCTCCGAGAAACTGGTCATAGAGGCACTCCCTAATATGTGAAATTAGTTAGCTCCGAGGCGTATTGATCTAGTTAGAGAAGTTACAAGCTGCAAGATGGTTTTCGAGAGCAGGGACACCACTATGACCAGTTTCAGGGAGATGCCGCCGGATCCCAGTCCTCCGGCATCTCCAAGAAACTGGTCATAGAGGCACTCTCGGTCCAGCCACAAAACGGGACTAACACTCAAGACATTTATTAATATTAAAAACTGAGATTACAAAACCGGGACTAAAGGCCACAAACCGCAAAAGATATCCTTCGGTCAAGCCACAAACCGCGAAAGACATGAACTAGAGTTACATAATATGAGCAAGAACTTCTTGGCATATGTCATTCCTTATGACCGCTTCAGACGTAACCATGGAGCATCTTCATTACTTAACGGAATGCTTGGGTCATTTTTCACTGTGAAGGGAGGAATTTCATCAAACTTATTATAATCTTCTGACATGTCTGTCTTGTCCTCGATTCCCACGATGTTTCTTTTCCCTAAAAGAACTATGTGACGCTTTGGCTCATCATATGATTTATTCGTTTGCATATTTTTTCTTTTTTTCGGTCTGGAGGACATGACCTTCACATAGAAAACCTGAGACACATCATTGGCTAGGACGAATGGTTCATCTCCATAACCAAGATTGTTGAGATCCACTCTTGTCATTCCGTACAACTGGTCTATCTTTACCCCTTCCCCATTCAGGTTGACCCATTTGCAGCGAAACAAAGGGACCTTAAAAGTGACTCCATAGTCTAGTTCCCATATCTCCTCTATGTAACCATAATATGTGTACTTTTGTCCATTCTCGTCTATTGCATCAAAGCGGACACCACTATTTTGGTTGGTGCTCTTTTTATCTTGGGCGATCGTGTAGAATGTATTCCCATTTATTTCGTACCCTTGGAAATTCAATACAGTAGAAGATGGTAACGCGGCCAACAAGTATAGCTGATCTCCAACAGTGGTGTCATTCAAGAGATGTGTCCGCATCCAACCACCGAAAGACTTCATGTGTTCATCTGTAATCCATGATTCAGGCTTCCCCGGGTTTTTGGAGCGTACAATATTCTTGTGTTCCTCGATATACGGAGCTGCCAAGGTGGAATTATGTAGAACTGTGTAGTGTGCTTTAGTGAAAGAATCCCCGTCCCTACATATCATTGCTTTCTTTCCCAGCGTGCCTTTTCCACTTAGTCTTCCCTCATGCCGCGAGTCAGAAACACCAATCGGCTTAAGGTCAGGAATAAAGTCAACACAAAACTCAATGACCTCCTCTGTTCCATATCCCTTGGAGATGCTTCCTTCTGGTCTAGCACCGTTATGAACATATTTCTTTAAGACTCCCATGAACCTCTCAAAGGGGAACATATTGTGCAGAAATACCGGACCGAGAATGGCAATCTCTTCCACTAGATGAACCAGGTGATGCGTCATAATATTGAAGAAGGATGGTGGGAACACCAATTCAAAACTAACAAGACATTGTACCACATCCTTCTGTAACCTTGGCAGAATATCTGGATTGATTACCTTCTGAGATATTGCATTGAGGAATGAACAAAGCTTCACAATGGATACTCGAACATTTTCCGGTAGAAGCCCCCTCAATGCAATCGGTGCGTCATAATCACGTGACAGTCATGAGACTTCAGGTTTTGGAACTTTTTCTCTGCCATATTTATTATCCCCTTTATATTAGATGAGAAGCCCGACGGCACCTTGATACTGTAAAGGACTTCAAAAAAGATTTCCTTCTCTGCTTTGGTAAGAGCATAGCTGACACGACTTAAGTGACGCCCTTTATCCGTCTTGTTATGTGTATGCATGTTCTTTGGGTCTTCCATAATTTGTTGGTCCTCCCGTGCTTCAGGTGTATCTCTTGTCTTCCCATACACGCCTAGGAATCCTAGCAGGTTCACGCAGAGATTCTTCGTCACGTGCATCACGTCGATTGAAGAGAGGACACGCAGGACTTTCCAATATGGCAGCTCCCAAAATATAGATTTCTTCTTCCACATGGGTGCGTGTCCTGTAGCGACGTCGTTCGGAACTGATTGACCGCCGGGACCCTTTCCAAAGATTACTTCTATGTCCTTGACCATACCAAATACATCATCACCAGCAGGGAGTTCAGGCTTCTTCCGGTGATCTGCCTCACCTTTGAAATGCTTGCCTTTCTTTCTTACGGGATGATTGGTCGGAAGAAATCGTCGATTCGCCAGGTACACAACCTTCTTGCATTTATGCAAATATGTACCTTCGGTCTTATCTAAACAGTGGGTGCATGCCTTATATCCCTTGTTTGTCTGTCCTGAAAGGTTACTAAGAGCAGGCCAATCATTGATGGTTACGAATAACAACCCTCGTAGATCAAATGGCTCCTGTTTGTTCTCATCCCACGCACGTATACCTGGTTTGCCCCACAACTGTAAGAGTTCTTCAACTAATGTCCTAAGGTACACATCAATGTCGTTGCCCGGTTGCTTCGGGCCTTGGATGAGCACTGGAATCATAATGAACTTACGCTTCATGCACAACCAAGGAGGCAGGTTGTAGATACATAGAGTCACGGGCCAGGTGCTGTGACTGCAACTCTGCTTCCCAAAAGGATTCATGCCATCCGTACTTAGACCAAACCATAAGTTCCTTGCGTCACCTGCAAAGTCTGGGAAGTCTCTCTCGATTTTTCTCCACTGTGACCCATCAGCAGGGTGTCTCAACTTCCCGTCTTTCTTACGGTCTTCTTTGTGCCATCGCAACAACCTGGCATGCTCTTTGTTTCTGAACATGCGTTTCAACCTTGGTATTATAGGAGCATACCACATAACCTTAGCAGGAACCCTCTTCCGGAGGGGCTCTCCCTTAACATCACCAGGGTCATCTCGTCTGATCTTATACCGCAACGCGTTGCATACCGGGCATTTATCTAAATTCTCATACTCCTTACCGCGGTAGAGGATGCAGTCATTAATGCATGCATGTATCTTTTGCACATCTAATCCCAGAGGACAGAGAGTCTTCTTTGCTTCGTAGGTACTCTCGGGAAGTTCGTTATGTTTTAGAAACTTCGGCTTCATTATTTTCAGCATCTTTTCAAATGAGGAGTCAGTTAGACCACACTCTGCCTTCCATCGCAACAATTCCAGTGTGGTACCGAGCTTTGTGCTGCCATCTTCACAATTTGGGTACAACAATTTCTTGTGATCTTCTAACATGCCCTCTAACTTCAACTTCTCATTTTCTGTTTCACAGTCTCGCTTTGCATCAGAAATGACCCTACCAAGTTCATCAGCCGGCTCATCTGATGCCCGTTCTTCACCTCTTTCCTCTCCATTGTCTTTCATTGCAGTATCACTGTATTCAGGAAACATATGATGATAGTTGTTATCATCATCTTCTTCTTCACCGTCTTCCATCATAACCCCTCTTTCCCCGTTCTTGGTCCAGCAATTATAGTTGGGCATGAAACCTTTCATAATCAGGTGGCCGCGAATGATTTTCGAGGAAGAGTACTCCTTGTTGTTCCGACATTGAACACATGGACAACGTATAAATCCATTCTCTTTGTTTGCCGTAGCCACATCGATAAATTTATCCACGCCTTTGATATACCCGGCTACGCGCCGGTCACCGTACATCCATTCCCGACCGTTCATCTGCATCATATAAGTAAGTTTATCAAAAAACAGGACATCATAAATAGTAAATAACCAATTCACACCGACACATGAATTGTATCAATGACCTAGAAAAGATAAGATTGCTAACCTCGATCGAGGGAAATAAAGAGGAGAAAGCTCAAGTGCGTCTCGGACACCTTCTATATTTTTGTTCTATGAGAAATTCAACGGGATTATTCACTCAAACATTTCATCAAACACCTTCAATGCATGCATGAGAAAAAACTAGCACACCCCCTCACACCTTCCACCATTCGAAAAAACAGAGTGGAGGCAGAGGGGGCCGGGGCGTTGCATTTATAGAGGGCAGGGGGTCTTTAGTCCCGGTTGGAGCCAGCAACCGGGACTAAAGGTGCGTGCCACGCCACGTGGCTGTGGCCAAACCTTTAGTCCCGGTTGCTGGCTCCAACCGGGACGTATTCCCCCTTACCAACCGGGACGCATGCCCCCTGGCCCCGTGCCCGCTCCAACCGGGACGCGTGCCAGCATTAGTCTCGGTTGGTTGCGCAACCGGGACAAATGCTCCGAGGGGTCGCGAACGGATAGCCCTTTTTCCACTAGTGCGATCGAAAGAGTTATCGTGTATGGTTACAACCTCTCAGCCATTGGATGCATGATACGGCAGTCATACTTATTTCTCTTTTACCAAATCAGCATGTTGGAATAATGGAGCCTTTTATAATCTCTCGATGGGCTGGACGTGTTCTTCTGGTCAGCCAAGAAGGAGGCTGGGCGAGGGAACTGCACTATCGCATGGCAAACTGTGTGCATGCATGCCAAAGGAACTTGGAGGCCTATCTAGGGATCAAAAACTTGAGGGAGGCTGATGAATCATGCCCTTCCCATGTGGTGGAGATGGATGGCCATGACTGATCTAGACAAACCATGGCGGCAGCAGGGTCTGGATTTTTCCATCGTAAAGGAGGCTGAGGATATGTGCAACGCCTGCACTAAAATTGAGCTCGGCAATGGCACAACGAGCTCTGCTTCTGGACAGATAGCTGGGCAAACAATTCTAGCCCCATGGAGATGGCATCACCAAACCTTATCCAATTCGTTAAGAGAGCCGACCTATAAATGTCGGTAGCGGAAGCTTTGATAAATCACAAGTGGGTGGCATCCATCTCTCGCTCCCTATCCATACCGGCGATCACTGAATTCGTGGATCTGTGGGAGAAGATCAGAGGGCGCGTCCTGCATCTGACAGGGGACCAATTCACTTGGAAGTTGTCGGCGAGGAGTGAATACTCGGCCAAGACGACCTACCAAGTGTTCTTCCTGGGCAGAACTAGAATGCTGGTAGAGGAGGACCTCTGGACGACGGGAGCACCATTGTTGCACAAACTGCACACGTGGTTTGCAATAAAGGGCCGACTCTGGACTGCTGACCGGCTCGCCAAGAGGGGCATGGACCATCCCCCCGCATGCCCCCTGTGCTGTCAAGAACCTGAGACTGCAGCTAGCACACCTGACGCTCTAGTGCACTTTCGCTCGAGAGTTATGGTACCACATCCTTCTCCCTTACAGGCTGCATCACCTCATTCCCGACCGGGAAGCGGAGATTCAGGATTGGTGGAAGAAGGTCTCGGATGCAACTCACCCCAAGCACCCCCAGAGAAGTGGACGCGTTAATCATTTTGGTGGCTCGCTGCTTGTGGTGGGAGCGGAATAGTAGTCTTCGATTGGTCGGCGAGCATGTCGTCGCTAGTGCGAAGCTCTGTGGGACATTAACGTAGAATAAGGAGCGTGTGTGTGTGTGTTGCCGTGGACTTGTGCCCGATCGCTTGTGATCGGAGACATATGAACTTTTGTAACTTGGTTGCTTCAGGTGGTGGCGTTCCGTAATTTATGAACATCACTATTATTTCGTCTTCGGATGGTGGCACGCATTATAATTCAGACGCCACTAGTGAAATGACTGATATAAGGGTTTTCCTACTAATGATTGTAGGAATCTTTTATTTTCTTGTGGTGGTATGAAACACTTTTATGCATATGAAATCTTGTAGGGATGACATAGCCGTGACATTGCACTCCTTCATTTTTCCTATTCATCCACGCTTGTTATCATTTGAATCAAAGATGCACTAAGTGGCAACCGCTCTTGTGTGTGGCTGAGTGACATCAGTTGAGGGTACCATCATAGATGGAATCAAAACGTGGTGTTCATCTTTGATGAGAAGGTGTCAAGAAACAGAAGGAAACTATGGGAAATAACTTACATCATGGATGACCTCGCAGAGAAGCTAGAGGTGTCGTCTTGACACGGTGCGAACCTGCAAAACAATAGTAAAGCTTCAGAGATAATTCACAAACTATAGGATGTAACATGAAAAGTGCACGCTGTTAAAATAACTTTACCATAGATCTAGTCTAGATCTAACAGTAGCAATAGAACCATCACCTTTGTGGATCAAGAACGGAGAGAGAGAGAGAGAGAGAGAGAGAGAGAGAGAGAGAGAGAGAGAGAGAGAGAGAGAGAGAGAGAGAACGGAGACGCGCTCTACCTGCTCCCTGGCTCGACAGACAAGAGCCAGAGGGAATGCCCGAACCGGCGCCGGAGCTGGAACCTCCGTCGTTGGCCATGGGTGAAGGGGGGTGAGTGTGGCGAGCGTGTGGCTAGGGTGGCGGCGGTGGAGCTTTCCGTCGGCGCAGCGCTAGCCTAGATCGGATTGGCTTGTAGGTGGGGCGGCTAGGGCACGGCTAACCTCGTAGGTCGTGCTGCCGGCTCCCCACCACTTTATATAGCGCTGGCGACAGGGGCCCACCGTCCTAGATAAGGATGGGCGCCCCCGATCAGGGCACAGTTAGGGGGCGTGCTGGGCCGTTGGGCCCAGCCACGTTGAGATCTATCCAACATTCTCCCCCTAGATCTCGACTTTACTTTTAACCTTGTTCTTTACTTATTTCATCACAGAATGACACATAGAGCATGTTTCATCGTCTCAGCTCAATTGCCGATAGAATCAGACAGCCACTATATACCTTCATGTTCTGAAACAAATTCTGTTACTTTTGGGCCTCTATGGTCCAGGAATCATAGGCTTTCCGTTAAACCCATGCCGGCTATGTGTTCCTTGAACACATTGGGTGGTAAGCCTTTCGTTAGCGGATCCGCAAGCATATCCTTTGTCCTTATATGCTCGAGACTTATAGTTTGATCCTGGACTTTGTCCTTCACAACATAATACTTTATATCTATAGACTTTGAAGCATTACTCGACTTGTTGTTGTGAGCATAGAATACTGCGGGCTCGTTGTCACAGTACATCTTTATTAGCCTGCTGATGCAGTCAACCACTTTCAAGTCGGGTAAGAATTTCTTTAACCATAACGCCTGTCCCATGACCTCATAACATGCTATAAATTCTGCATACATCGTAGATGATGCAACTATTGACTGTTTGGCGCTTCTCCACGAAATAGCACCTCCTGCGAGAGTAAAGACATACCCTGTCGTGGACTTTCGGTCGTCTTTATCTCCCGCAAAATCAGCATCTGAATACCCTTTTATCTCTAGGGAATCAGATCTTCTGTATGTTAGCATGAGGCCTTTTGTGCCTTGCATATAGCGCAAAGCTTTCTTTACCATCTTCCAGTGCTCTATGCCTGGATTCTCTTGATATCTACCGAGTACCCCGGTGATAAAAGCTAAGTCAGGGCGAGTGCACACTTGTGCATACTGTAAGCTTCCAACAGCCGAAGCATATGGTACTGACTTCATTTGATCGATCTCATATTGGTTCTTTGGACATTGGGATTTCCCAAAACTGTCGCCCTTAACTATGGGAGCAGGTGTTGAATTACTCGCATGCATATTGTATTTCTTTAAAATCTTTTCACAATACGCTTTCTGCGACAGTCCTAACACTCCATTCTTTCTGTCTCGGTGAATTTCTATGCCCAAAACATAAGAGGCTTCACCAAGGTCTTTCATGTCAAAGTTTGATGACAAGAATTTCTTTGTTTCTAGTAGTAGACTAACATCACTGCTAGCAAGCAGAATGTCATCCACATATAGAATTAGGAAAATATATTTCCCACTTTTGAATTTTGCATAAATGCAATTGTCCTCAACATTTTCTTTGAATCCAAATCTTTTAATGGTATCATTAAACTTTAAATACCACTGCCTAGAGGCTTGCTTTAACCCGTAAATGGATTTGTTTAGGCGGCATCCCATATGTTCCTTCCCCTCCATGAAAAAACCCTTGGGTTGTTTCATGTAAACATTTTCTTCTAAATCTCCATTTAGAAATGCCGTCTTGACATCCATTTGATGTAACTCTAAATCAAAATGTGCAACTAGTGCCATGATGATTCTGAAGGAGTCCTTACATGAGACCGGAGAAAAAGTCTCATTGTAATCTACACCTTCTCTTTGCGTGAAGCCTTTTGCCACGAGTCTAGCTTTGTACTTTTCTACATTCCCATTGGAGTCATACTTTGTTTTGTAGACCCACTTGCATCCTACTGTTTTGGCTCCTTTGGGAATTTCTTCTAAGTCCCATACATTGTTGGAACTCATCGATGTCATTTCATCTTCCATTGCCTCCACCCACTTGGCTGAGTGAGGGCTACTCATGGCTTCTTCATATGAGGTAGGATCGCCCTCCATATGAACTACATTGTAAACTTTGTAGATGTCTTTGGAAATGGCTGGTCTTCGTTCTCTTTTAGACCGTCTGAGTTCATCAGACTCTTGCTCATTTCTTGCCTGGGGTTCAGGCACATTTACAGTAGGTGGCTGTTCTGGCTCCCTTTCGTGCTCAACAGTGGGTTCAGGTGGCTCCTGATGGACAGGTTCCGAAATTTCGCCCATTGTTGTCACGTGTGGAGTCACAACAGGTGCCGGCACCACAACCTCAGGGGTTGTAAATGGTGGCACAACAGGTAGCGAGAAAAATGGCTCCTGAATCATTGGATTAGGTGCATGCACCCTCTTCTCCTCAAGATCAATTTGCCTAGCTACCGTGCTCCCCCCTCATCAATTCGTCCTCCAAGAAGACTGCATGTCTCGTTTCTACAAACTTTGTGTATCTGTCGGGACAGTAGAAACGATAGCCTTTGGACTTATCTGGGTAGCCAATAAAATGGCAAGATACTGTTTTGGGGTCTAACTTTGCAATGTTTGGATTGAAAACTTTTGCCTCAGCTGGGCTCCCCCAGACCCTCAAGTGGTGCAGAGAGGGGACTCTGCCTGTCCACAATTCATACGGTGTTTTGGGCACCGACTTACTTGGTACTCTGTTGAGAATATGAATGGCGGTTTTAAGCGCCTCCATCCACAATCCCAATGGGAGGGTGGAATAGCTCATCATGCTGCGCACCATATCCATAAGGGTACGGTTGCGCCTTTCAGCTACTCCGTTTTGCTGAGGTTCACCCGGCATTGAATACTGGGCGACTATTCCATTTTCTTGCAGGAACCGTGCAAATGGTCCTGGTACTTGACCATATGGAGTATGCCGACCGTAGTACTCCCCCCCCCCCACGATCGGACCGAACTATTTTGATTCTTTTATCGTGCTGATTTTCTACTTCAGCTTTGAAAATTTTAAATTTATCCAACGCTTCAGATCTTTCTTTGATTGGATAAATATAACCATACCGGGAGTGATCATCCGTGAATGTTATGAATGAATCATAGCCATCCACACTTTTCACCGGAAACGGTCCACAAATATCCGTGTGGATTATTTCTAGTGTAGCTATGCTTCGGTTTGCACCCTTTTTAATCTGTTTGACATACTTTCCTTTAATGCAATCTATGCATTGTTCTATGTCGGAGAACTCTAACGGAGGAAGAATGTCATTTTTAACGAGGTTTTCTATTCTTCCCCTCGAAATATGGCCTAGTCTACAGTGCCATAGTTTCGACGAGTCAAGAGTTCGCTTTCTTTTCTTTTGTTCTTTGTTCGACAAGGAAACTTTTTCATTAACATCACACACAGAAAAAACTTTCTCATGCAGGGATAACAGATATAACTTATCAAATAATGTAGCAACACCCACACATTTGTCTTTCAATCAGATGGCACACTTGCCATTACCAAAATAACATTCGTAAGAATCTTTGTCCAAACAGGAAACACTTATTAAATTCCTATGTAATGAAGGAACGAAAAGCACATCTTGGAGCAAAAGCAAAGAGCCATCAGCCAGCTCCAGAGGGACGTCACCAATGGCCTCCACTTCTGCTTCTATTCCATTCGCCACTTCAATGTGTCTTTCTCTTCTTGGCGTGGTCCTTGTCGAATGGAACCCCTGTAAAGAGTTGGCAACGTGAACAGTTGCTCCAGAATCAATCCACCAAGTGGATCTAGTAAACTTTTCATACAAAGATTCATTAACAAAAGAAACAATATCTTTACCATTTTTGGCCATGATGTACTTTAGCCAAATCGGGCAGTCTTTCTTGTAGTGGCCCAGCTTTTTACAGTGATGGCACTGATCCTTCTCCCCTGGGGTGGACTAGTGATGCTGGTACTGGTGCTACATTGGACCCTTGCCATGGGGCTTGGAGGGTGAGCCACCATGGTTGCCGCCTGTGAAGCCTCTCTTCCTGTTGTCCTTCACGAAGTTCAGAGAACTGCCGTGAAGGGATTTCAGCCTTTCCTTTTCCTGGGAGCACATCCCAATGGTCTTTTCTATGTCCCACTTTTTAGGAGACATATTATAGTTTATCACAAAGTTTTCAAAAGGCTGTGGAAGTGAGGCCATCACTAGGTGCACCAAGAGTGCTGGCTTTAGCTCGAGGTCCTCATCCATGGGCTTGAGTTTTGCTGCCATGTTTGACATCCTCAAGATGTGCTCTGTTATTCCGTGGGGTCCTCCCGTATACTTTTCAGTAACCAGCTGCTTTAACAGCTGGGTCGCATACATCTTTGAAGAGCCAGTAAACTGGCTCTTTATCTTGGCGAGATACTCGCCCACGGTAGCACACTCTCCAATTGAGCCCACGATTGCGTTCTCAATTGTGTTCTTTACGAAGGCCAGACACTTCTTGTTGGCGTTCACCCATTTCTGGTTATCGATAGAGTAAGCCAGCTCCAATGGAGCATGGTCCCTCTTTCTTTTCTCAAAGTCAGCACTTTCCTCAGCGGCCCCCCTGACCGGGTCAGCGGGCTTGACTGGTTGCTTGGTGTCAACCACCCAATCCACTTCGGCGCATACGAACGCCAAGTCAACTTTCTTCCTCCATTCGGAGTAGTTGTCTCCCCTAAGGAGCGGGATGTCCTTTAAACATGCCATGAGGTTGAGAACTCCTGAAAATCACAAAAAAAGATGTGAGATCACCAAGTAAAACAACTGTATGCGTTAATTCAACGTTGGTATAAATTAAGCATGCAATCGTTTCGTGCTATTTAAAATTACATCACCGTTGGGCAGAAATAAATTTAAATGCACCTTTAATACTTAATAGGACAAGATTATGGTCATGATTATTAATAACGTTGGTCAATTAATAGCATGAGGCATAATCACTTTAATCACATCTTTATGTCAAGATTTAATCAACTTTTATTGCATTTTGTGCCATTTTAAACCATACATTTGCAATGTAAAAAATAACTATTTGCAGCGGAAACTTTCATAGAAAACTTATACTTTGCAGAAAAAAATCTGCCTTTATAACATTCTCTAGTCACAATATACTCCAAAGTAAAAGGACTAGAGAAGACTATGCAAAAATTTGCTTAAAACTAAGCAAAGAACATTAAAAAACAACTCTGTTAAAAAAAATAAAATAAAACAGAAGACTGTATAAAGAGAACGCCCTACTGGGCCAAAACCCTGAGCGGTTAGCAGCCTGGCCCGCCCGGCCTGCCTGCGCGCGCCCTCCGCTAGCTGCCGCTCGCGCGCTAGCTGCCACCCGCTTGCTCGATGCTTGTGGCCCGCGGAAAAGCCCAGCCGCGCGGCCCGGCAGCAGCCCAGGCCGCGGCCTGGCCACGCTCAGCAGCCCAGCAACTGCCACCACTCAATCTGAGCCGTCGATGGGGGCAACCCTAAATCCTACGGTGGTGCGCGCGTTGCGGAGGTATAAAAAACCCACCCCGCGCCCCCGTGGAAACCCTAACCCCCACTCTCTCCTCACCCGCCCCGCGTCCGCCCCGTGTGAGTCCAGCGGCGGCGCCGCGGAAAACCCGCGGGCACCCCGCGTCCCTCACGGCGGTTCCTCCGCGTGCTCGCCGCGTGGGATTGAGGCGAGGCGGCCGCGTGCACCGCGTGCCCCTCCCTCTCCCTCGGCGCTCCGGCGGCGCCGCGTTGGCAACGGCGGCCCTGCTCCTCCCGCGGCGAGGTGGCCACGCCCCTGCCTCGGGTGGCCCCCGGTGATACCCGCCGCCGAGGCGAGGCGGCCGCCTCTCGGCAAGCCCCTCCCTCTGGCGACGTGGGCCGCTCTGAGCCGAGGCGAGGCGGCCGCCCGCAGGCGCTCCCCTCCCTCCGGCCGAGCTCCGGCGGCGGGTCCCTGTTTTGAGCACGAGGCGAGGCGAGGCGGCCGCCGTCCGGCGTGCCCCTCCCTCTGCCCGCTCCGGTGAGTGAGCCATGGCCCCCCTCTCCCTCCTTGCCGGCGGTGCGTCCACCCAAGGGTGGGCGCACCACCGTCAAGAGGGACGACGGTGGAGCCTTTTGCTCCCCCCTTTTTGTTACTTGGTCCATGATGGAACTGCGACGGCGCCCCCCACCTTGCTCCTTGCCGATGTGTGCATCCACCCGAGGGTGGGTGCACCGTCGTCAAGTGGCCGAGGTGTGGGGCGGTGAATTTTCCGGCGATGGCCGGAGTGGACCCTCCCCTTTTCTTTGGGGATCTATGGGGTTAGAGCGTGCGTTCGGGATCTTTTGGGGTTTAGATCTTGGGTTTTGCTTTGCCCCGAAGGGTGTGTTCTTCTTCTAGATGTCTCCATAATGGATGCCCATCTAGATCGAGAGGAACGGCGCGGCCATATGGCAGGCGCACTTTAGATCTAATTCTTTCCTTTGAACCTTTTCACTTTCTACAATAAGCACTGTAAAATCTAGCAACTAAAACATGGCTCTGATACCAATGTTAAAATAACTTTACCACAGATCTAGTCTAGATCTAACAGTAGCAATAGAACCATCACCTTTGTGGATCAAGAACAGAGAGAGAGAGAGAGAGAGAGAGAGAGAGAGAGAGAGAGAGAGAGAGAGAACGGAGACGCGCTCTACCTGCTCCCTGGCTCGACAGACAAGAGCCAGAGGGAATGCCCGAACCGGCGCCGGAGCTGGAACCTCCGTCGTTGGCCATGGGTGAAGGGGGGTGAGTGTGGCGAGCGTGTGGCTAGGGTGGCGGCGGTGGAGCTTCCCGTCGGCGCAGCGCTAGCCTAGATCGGATTGGCTTGTAGGTGGAGCGGCTAGGGCACTGCTAACCTCGTAGGTCGTGCTGCCGGCTCCCCACCACTTTATATAGCGCTGGCGACAGGGGCCCACCGTCCTAGATAAGCATGGGCGCCCCCGATCAGGGCGCAGTTAGGGGCGTTGGGCCCAGCCACGTTGAGATCTATCCAACACACGCAGGTAGTTAGGTGCCGTTTGGGCGATCCAGATTGTGATCACCAAGGTAAAGGAAAGACAAACCGTTAGGAATATTTTGTCTATAATAAGTCTCAAGAGAATTGATGCAAGTTTCGAACCGTGGGATTCCTTCGAATGAGAATTAGCTTGCTTCTCATTTAAATGAGAATTACCTAGAATGACGTAACGAATGTAAATTCAGATTAGTGCAACTGGAAAATCTTTAGTTGCAACCCTGGTGCAACTAGGAAAATTTTATTTTAAAATGAAAGATGAAACTTATATGGCTATACCCTCTTGACTCTTGAGGATGGTCGAGATGACTTTCGAGAGGGCGACGCGGTGAGGAATCCCATGTAGAGGTAGTACACGTTGAGCCTGCCCTTGGAACCCATGGTGCCCCTAGGGTCCATGAAGCCCACCTTTTCCTTCCTTTCATTGTGCTCCGCGATCGTTGCGAGGTAAGGCGCTTCTCGAGGTAGATTTTTTTACAAAAATATTTTATATAAAAATCTATACCTAATAATAAAGGAAAGAGCGTTTCTTGTAGTACCTACACTTTTTAGACCGCTTTGCCCTCTCACCAAACCATATATTACCACTAACGTCACCGGTAAATAAAAAAACCGCTTTGCCCTCCCACCAAACCATATATTACCAGTAACGCCACTGGTAAATAAAAAAAATCATTGACCAGAACGACTCCAACCCAAGCCTGACACAATATCAAGAGTCCGGACCATACCACAGTTCACCTGCCTCTACAAGATCAGGTGGCCACGTAATCCCCCGGTCCTCCCTCGGTTCCAGACGAGAGCTAGGGTTCCAGAAACAAATGCTGCATAGTTCACCGGCCGACACCGCCAAACTCTCAATCGATTGCCTACTCGGCGTTGTCCATGGTGGCCGTCGCCGCCACGGCAACACCCTGGATGAGCTCCTCGCTGACTTGGGTGCCAGCTCCCAAGACGAGCTCTCAGAGATCGCCTGCTTCGTGGTGGAGCATGCGCTCGCAAAAAGGTCGTCGTGCGGTGTGTGGCACGACGCCAGACAACCATTGGAGCTGGCCTACAAGGAAGTTGTCGCCATGTTAAACAAAGCAGAGATACGAGCGGTCTGCTTCCACAACAAGGTCGGTGTTGTATATCCAGCTCATCGATCAACAATAATATTCATATCACATGCATGTCTCATCGATAAGATCTTACCCAGAAAAACTTAGTGTATACATATCCATCTATTGAAATTAAGAGCTCTTAACTGGTGCACAGCCGGTGCAATCAAGGAAAGAAATCAACAGATGGGTCATGGCAGCCACAGGCAAACTCATCGACCCAATGCTTTTTGATTTAAAAAAACTCACCACCAGCATAATAAAAACTAACTTCTACCGCGGGCATTTTGCTAGTGAAAGCTAAAGAACTCACCTGTTAATGGGCCCGGCCCATTAAATGGCGGGGGAGGTCGCGCCGCTAAGAGCAGTGAATAGGACCTCCCGGTATTACCCATTACTCATCAATGTAATGGGCCAATGAGTCGTGCTGCTGTCCATCGGTCCAGCCCGACTAAGCTATGTCGACGCTGTACAGCAACGTCACGTGGCGGCGGCTCAGCGACGAGCTTCTGTGTGGTTGCTCCGGCCGTCGGCTGCTATCTGCAGGGCCGGCGAGGACGATAGGAGAAGCAACGTCAATGGGGTCAGTGGAGCAAGCGCGAGGGGGTGGCGCCGCTTGGAGACCGTCCTCATCGGCTCAATCGGCGGCGACCGGATCTAATCGCCCGCATCTTGCCGACGGGGTAGAAGACGGCCATGCTGATGAGCCAAGCCTGCCCGAGTCCAAGCCTCCGCGCTCGCGAGCCAAGCAAACAAGCTTCAGGCAATTTTGATTTAGGTACCCAAACAAACCAGTGCCTCCTTTACTACTACTATTGTGCTATTATTATCCTTTTCCCAGACTTCAACAGGAAGATGGAGATAAAGTGCGCTACACTTTTTATTTTGGGACATTCTTGTCTTCGTGATGCTTTCCAAGTGATAAGAGATGAGGGAATCTTTTTGAATGGACTAAAATAAAGAGTTCGGATTGATAAAAGGGGGGGAATAAAGCTTCATCAACAGTGCTTTACATATTTCGAACCTGGAGCACCTACATAAATGTCATTGTCATTTCAAGATTAATCATATTTGCAGAGGCTCTCTAAAACGGCCATACCGCGTGCTTCTCACAGGAGCTCCCTCTCAGGGAACAGGGAATAATATTCTTCTGGGACGCGGGGGGAACAATCTTTGCAAATCATAATTGAATTAGAATCATAACCTGGAATCATATTTCCCCTTTTGGAGAAAGCAGCGTACGGGTTTAACTGGAATATGGACTGAACTTCACCTTCACCAGATCGGTATCCGTTCGTAGCAAAAGGTTTATTAGATTAGATCTTCACCAGTTGGTCTTTGATTTTGCTTTGCCGACGACATCCCATGGATCGTGTACCAACATGATCTAGTGGAAACAGTCTTTCCCTTCGCACTTCTCCGCGGAATTGATTCCTCTGCTAGTCAGCAGCAACACAAGGAGCATCGAACTCAACGTTGCTTCTTGCTCTGCCGTTTATAGGCTAAAGCATCCATGTCTCGAAACCAAAAGCTGATGATAAATGCTGCATGGGTGTCCTCTTGGTTACAAAAGGAACACCCTGATGATATGTCTACACTTGATTGGTTAGAGTGGGGAAAGACATACGTTGATAATTTTTCATGGTGGTCGGTCTGGAAAGTTAATGTTTGATCCTATGCCTGCAAGTTCATGTAATTGTAAGCTGGTAACTCCACTGAAACTGATCAGTGCTAATATACGTTACACAGGGGTAATTGCTGCAAAAATAAATGTACTCCTATTAGATTGCATAAAAGCATGTCTATCTAGATTTTGAAAACCATGATGAATTACTAAGGTAGTCAACTAGAGCTATCCACTTTTCAGTAATTCTGCAAGTACCTTGTGCCCTGGTGCAAGCCATACTTCTTTTTTGTCAAAGACAGCCAGACACGAATCACTTTTTTATCTCAGTAACCGAGTTTCTATCATATATATTCATATATTACCCTACTACTCTCACTTGGTCTCTGAGCAACAGAGGGAAAATAATGGAAACACTAACTTAGGGCTGTTCCAAGAGATGCTTTTCGGCAATCAGAACAGTACAGGTAGCTGACTAAAAGTGAACATGGAACCTCTTGAATTATTGCGGAAAGGTGTGATTTGGGAGAATATATGTAGATCACAATAGGTTTTGTGAATGCCTATAGATCATGCACGTATGTGGAGAATCGATTCCGAAGAGGCTAAATATATTTAACCCCAATAATACAATCTTCCCCTGGCATATATTGCGAACATTTAGCCAACTTTAGTACTATCTTTGGGATGTTGCTCACCATCTAGAATGGACAAGACATGTAAACTTTCAATTCAATTAGTAATTGGGAAATATTAACTTAAGAGAAGTAGCTCCTCCTGTATCTCTTGTTCACTGTTTGCCCTTGCAGTAATAAGCCTACCAAGTCCTGACCAACTAATAGCTTCATTGAACAGTTAGTTTTATTGCCATAAATCTTGTATATTTTCTTTAAGGTCATTTTGACAGCTACAATGATTTTTCTCCTACCATTGTGCACCACAGAACAGAGAGTGAAAAAGACCCAATATGTTGTTCTCTTTTTTGAGCGAGAAAATATATTATACACAGCTGCATACTTCATCAGGGCTGACCATATAGGAAGTGGATAGTAGATCAAAGCACATGTACTGATTTTCAGGCATATAACAGTGTGATTTCATAAATACCACACTTACAAGCTTTTTATTGAACTCATTTGTACTTACATCATACATAATGGGGCGAATAGCTAAAAGAAAAGCTAATTTAATACCTCAATTAAGCTGATAATTTTTCATAACATTTTGTATGAGCCAGAACTGTATTTATATGAGTGTAGATTTTTTTTTTTTAAAAAAAAAATACTTAGTGCCCTTTCCTGATGCTCCTTATTTTCTATCCTTAGAATTCCTCAAGTGATATGGCACTTTTGTCTAATCTGGGATTTCTATTAGCCACATGAAGTGTGCACTACTGCTACCTCCCCAGGTACATATTTGTTTGAAGGATCAAAGTCTGAAGTATATATTCTCCGATATATATTCTTAGTTCCTCGCATCTATGTCTTATGAAAATTATCATTGCTAATTAGCTATTCTCCATGAATAACTTAAATAAAATATAAATAAAGGCTTCTCAGGAGAAAAAGAAAGAGAAAAGGTGGTGAAGAATATATAGCAGAAAACAACTTCTCTTGAATCTAGAAATATTCATGAAATGAACCTCCTTCTCGAGCTATTTTTTAGTTTAACTAATTAACCATGTTCTTAACAAAACTAATTAACTACTGAATCAACTTACATAATTACATGAAACGCCGGTTTAGAATATACTTGCATGTGTTCTCCGACTAATAAGATATTATTTCAACTGCTTTAGCATATATTTGGTGTCTTGCTGCCTGCCTGCACAGTTTGTACTGTACTATGCTGTAGCCCTAACTTGAGATTTATATCATGGTTATGAAAGTGTTGAGATATTTATGCTAATGAAGAATTTATCTGTGTGCATCAAATTACAGGAACTATGTGTGTCGAATATCTTCTAATCAATTGTGCCATTTTTCCTGCTCAAAAGCACCTAACGGAACTGCATAGATATACTTATAGCAGTTAGTACATTTGATTTTTCAAGGATCAGTTATTCAGTAGTAATATTCCAGTGTAGACTCGAGATGTAACACTGAAATCCTCCTATCTTTGGCATCATTTTCCTGCTGCATTTTGCTCTTTATGATTGGCTGCTCGACATCTTTTTTTCTCCACTCGCCCCCTTGTTCAATTTGGATAGCTCAGTTAGAAAGGCTAAGATCGGAGCATCTCCATGCCTCCATGTCCCACCCTGGATTCGCAATTATTGAGGCGTCTTCGCTATAAAAAGGCAACCATCCACAAGAAGTAAGAACACAGCAAGTAAGCAAGCACACAACAAGCAAGCACACAACAAGGACAAGACAACAACTGAAAACCCTAGTACTAAACCAAAAGTTTTCACAGGGTATGTGTCCCTTCCTGTTCCTCTCTTGTTCTGTTTCATGTTTTTTTAAGACCAAATACCTCTTGTTCTTATGGCCCATCTATCACACTGGGACCATTTAATTGCTTATGTAATCTTCTTGAGAAAGGACATATAGTCTTATTGTGGCTATTAATCTAGTAATAATTCCTATTTTTTGCAAGAATAAGTTTGATACCTTTTTTTATCCTAAATAAATAGCTTTGTTTAATTCTTTCATAGATGGAATTAACTAGCTTTGTTGTTTCTTGTGTGGCTAATGATCATGTCCTCTCCTGCATAGCTTATCTTCTTCTTTTCTTCCTAGTGGGACACTACCTAAAAGTATTGTCTAATGATAAACATGTGTTGTTGATCGATGTAGAGCCCGTCTTAGCCTAGTTGAAGCAAAATTTGATTTATTTCTGTGTGCATACCATGTCTACTTGTCTATCCTATATAATATTCATTTTTAGTTGTTTCTAAACACATCTTACTCCTAGCTACCAGCTAACTACCTAGACCATAATCACATTAGCCCACGACATATTTCCATCTATAAATTTATCACAAAACGATGTTTCTGTAATACCTCTATGCTCATACTACATATATGGAGCAATGCACTGATGAGTAGCTAACCATAATTATGGTATAACTTCTGCATAGTTCGCTTAACTTCATCCTACTTGACATGTCCATGCATGCATGTATACAGGGCTAACTGCGAATGAACACCCAGAGGAAGCCTGGAGACTGGAACTGCAACTCCTGCGAGCACCTCAACTTCGGCCGCCGTGACTTCTGCCAGCGCTGCCGCACCACACGCTCAGGTCTGCAGCTCGGAGACGGCCACGGGTTAGGCGGCGTACTGACGTCCCTGGACGTTCGACCTGGTGACTGGTACTGCAACTGCGGCTATCACAACTTCGCCAGCCGCTCAAGCTGTCTCAAGTGCGGCACCATTGTGAGGGACTTCCCAGCAGGCCAAGGTGGCACTGGTGCTGTTGAGAGCGGTGGAGTTCGTGCTGGGTGGAAAACAGGCGATTGGATATGCACAAGGTTAGCTATAGCTATTCTATTATCTACTTCGAACATAGTTGCCAGTCTTACAGGCAACATGTATAAATGCCATATGCTACGCATGGCAAGAAACACTTACATGCATGTGCATACACTTTTTGAGATTCACGTTGAAGTGAAAAAAATCTTCTAGAACTGAATCTTATGGAGTAGATTGAATCATGTTTTGACACTTCTATTTGGCTGTGTTTGGTTATTTTTTCCAGGCCTGGGTGTAATGTGCACAACTTTGCAAGTAGGGTTGAGTGCTTCAGGTGCAATGCACTTAGGGAAGCAGGTATATTTTTGTCTTTTTAATTTGCAATCTATGCTATATTTTGGTGCCTTTACTACAACTCTTTGATCAAACACATGTATCTTTATTTCCAATCCGCATGCAATGATCAATGCAAAATATCTAAAACTGACAACATAATTATTTATAATGAAAAAAACTCATGGCTACTGAATCAATCAATCCTGAAGACATTTGTTCACGCTGCAATTTGCAAATCATTCTTTTTAACATCTGCTTTGTGAGCTAAAATGGCAGTGTTTGGTTGTACCAAATATGCAGGCACCGGGAAGTAAGGACCAACAAGGTCTATTGAGACCGAGAGGTGCGACAAGCCGCCTAAGGACGAGACCTACTATCGTCACACTCAGCAGCTGCGATCAAGAAAGAATAAATTTACATAGTAGTATGAATGCTCTATTGCTATGTGTTGTGCTATTATTATTGCATGGTTGCGAGGGTAGGAGAAGTTCCCTTGCCTTCCAGTATGTAGTATACGCGTGGTCTCATCGTGCATCGTTTACGATGGTCAGCGTTGCTAAGATTGTACCGCTTGGTGTACTTGAGTTACTAATCTTAAACATCCTTATAGGTATTGTGTAACAGTTAATGTGCCTTCATTCTTGCTTGTTTGCATGTGTTGCTTCCGAGAAACTATGATGCCATCATGCTGTTTTCGAACCCAGGATCTTGTAGAGACGGACTATGATTGGTTATGCATGCCAAGCCCTGTTTCATTCATTGTCCTGTTTGATTACTAGGAGGTTCTTAGCAAATACTACCTCTGTTCCATAATGTACAACGTTTTCTCAAACTAAATTAGTTTACTATAAAATGTTCTGCATTATGGACCAGATTTAGTATTTATAACCTTAAACATCCTTAGTTCTGGCGAACATGGCTGAGGTTTTTGTTTGTTTTGTCTCTCGCTGTGTCTTGACAACCCCGGTGGCTCTTGCAAGTATTTCACAATTAATGACGTAATTACCATATTAGTTCAGTTTTCCTCCTCAAGGAAGGGTTTGTTGGGGGACTTGATGTATTTTTTAGTTTTCTCATGTTCTTTTCTGTAGTTGTGAACATGACCATCCCGCCTATAGTTTTAGCCATATAAACTTGACAAAAGCAGCTTCCTTCCTTGTAGTGGTTACGAGCAGAAGTACAATTCAAAGCGCGTAACATAGTTGTATTAGATAACCATCCTTATTTTGTCAACTTTATATGGCTAAAACTATAGACGAGTGACCTTGACGATTGCACCAAGACCGGTATCAGAGTCCCTCGGTAATCTCAATCATAGAGGCGAAAGTTGCTAATATTGTTGGAATTATGCCCTAGAGACAATAATAAAGATGTTATTATTATAATTCATGTTCATGATAAAGTTTATATTCCATGCTAGAATTGTATTAAGCGGAAACATTAATACTTGTGTGGTTTGTGAACAACACCGTGTCCCTGGTACGCCTCTAAGGACTAGCTCATTGATCAATGATGGTTAAGGTTTCCTAACCATAGACATGAGTTGTCAATTGATAATGAGATCATTTCATTGGAGAATGATATGATGGACAGACCCAAACTAAGCAAAGCAATTAGATCGTGTCATCGTGTTCATCTTTGCGAAGCTTTTCTTATGTCAAATATTGTATTCCTTAGACCATGAGATAATGCAACTCCCTGGTATCGGAAGAAAGCTTTGAGGTCATCAAACGTCATCCTATGAGAGGGTGATCATAAAGGTGTCTCTCAGGTGATCGGAAAGTATCTGTTGGGTTGTATGTATCGAGATGGAATTTGTCCCTCCCAAGTCGGAGAGATATACTTCGGGCCCACTCGGTAATCGATATCAACACCGCTTGCAAGCATGTGGTTAAGGAGTTAATCACAAAGTGATATCGGATTACGGAACGAGTAAAGTACTTGCTGTGAACGAGATTGAACTAGGTATGACGGTACCGACGATCGAATCTCGGGCAAGTAAAATATCGCGAGACGAAGGGAATATATATATGGGATTGATTGAATCCTGGCATCGTGGTTCATCCGATATGATCATCGATGAATGTGTGGGAGTCAATATGGGTGCCCAGACCCCGCTGTTGATTATTGATAGAAGATCATGTCTGCATATTCTCGAACCCGCAGGGTCACACACTTAACGTATCTCGACGCTAGGATAGATTGGATAATTGGTTTATAAATTTTTGTTCGGAGTCTCGGATGGGATCCGGGATATCACGAGAGGTTCCGGAATGGTCCGGAGAATAAGATTCATATAAGGCAGTGCAGTTTTTGGAGTTCGGAATTGTTCCGGGTTAATCGGTATTGTACCGGAAGCTTCTAGAACCTTCCGGAAGGGGACCAACGTGGCCCCACCTTCCGGGAGGGGGCATGGGCCTATGAGGGAGTGTCCTGGCCGCATTGGGCCAGGGGCACAAGGCCCCATAGGGCCCAGCCGATTCTAGAGAGATTTGACTCGTTTAAATCTCGGGATAGAATTTCTAGATGAGGGAGAGTTTAAATCGTTTAAACTAGAGATAGGATTTCTAGATAAGGGAGAGTTTAAATTATTTAAACTAGAGATAGGCTTGGAGGAGGGGCAAGGTCTGGCCGCCCCCCCTCTATATATAGAGGGGTGGTGCGCCCCCTCCCCCCACACACACCTTCCTCCAAGCCCTAGCAGCCTTGCTACCTTCCTCTCTCCCTCCCGATTGTTTGTAGGCGAAGCCCTGCAGCAGAAATTCTCCACCATATACACCACGCCGTCGTGCTGTAGATCCAATCTATCTCTCCACCATACTCGCTGGTCCGAGGAAGGAGGAGACGTCGAGGTGCTGCACGTGTGCATCTCACGGAGGCACCGCCACTTGTGGTGCTAGATCGGATCGGATCGCGAGGAGGAGAAGCGAGTACGACTACATCACCCACGTTCCGACGAACGTTCCGCTGTGCGAATCTTCAAGGGTATAAAGATCTAATCCAATCTCTCTTGTTGTTTGCATCTCCTAGATTAGATCTTGGCTTTCCCTCTGTTCGCTCCGTAGAAAATTTTGATTTACTATGCCGCGAAACCCTTCAGTGGTATCAGAGCTAGATCTATGCGTAGATGTGTTCCACGAGTAGAACGCAACATGGTTGTTGCGGGCGTTGATGTTTTCTGTTGCAAGCCTCTTGTTTGTGTTCTTCTTATGACGCGGGATAGTGAGATTGAAGCGGTCCAGACCAACCTTACGCGACGTCGTTCGCGAGACCGGCTCCGCACTTGACGTGTGGCTTGTTCCACACATGCGGCTGGTGGATGTCAGTTTCTCTCACTATAGTTGTCATGGGATTAACACCGGAGTTTGGCAACCATAATATCACCGTTGTGGCTTTCCGTAGGTAAGAATCGTTCTTAGCATCTACTCCCATAAAGCCACGTAAAACATGCAACAACAAAGTAGAGGCGTCTAACTTGTTTTTGCAGGGAGTGTTTTCTGTGATATGGTATGGCCCAAGATGTGATGTGTATATTGTATGCGATGATCATGTTTTGTAATGTTTCACGACTTGCATGTCGATGAGTACACAACCGGCAGGAGCCATATGGTTGTCTTTATAATTGTGTATGACCTGCGAGTCAACTTCTTATACGCCATGTAATAGCTTTACTTTATCGCTAAGTAGTTAGCAATAGTTGTAGTTGCTATTCGTGGTGGAGGCAATCATGATGGAGTGATGGAGATCATGCCGGAACGCACAAGATGGAGATCATTGCGCGAAGATAGGCTATACCATGTCACATAAAGTTATATGCATGTGATGTTTATCCTTTTATGTATCTTATCATGCTTAGATCGCGATGGTAGCATTATAAGATGATTCCTCACTTAAAGATCAAGATAAAAACTGTGTTCTCCCCAAGTATGCACCGTTGCGAAAGTTCGTCGTGTCCAAGCATCACGTGATGATCGGGTGCTATAGACTCTACGCTCACATACAACGGGTGCAAGCCAGTTTTTGCACACGTGGAAATACTTGGGTCTAACTTGACGAGCCTAGCATGTACAGACATGGCCTCGGAACACAAGAACCGAAAGGTTAAGCATGAGTCATATGAATGATATGATCGACACTTCGTTGTCCACCATTGAAACCACATCTCTTCTCGTGATGATCGGATTAGGTGTGGTGAATTTGGATCGTGTTCACTAAACAACTTGAGGGATGTTGAATTTAGTGGGAGTTCATCTAGTAATTTGATTAAGTTGAACTATTTATCATGAACATAGTCTAAATTGTACTTGCAAATACTGTAGATCCAATGGCCAAGTCCAACTTCAACTTCAACGTTTTTGCTGAGAAAGAAAAACTTAGAAACAATGGGTCTAACTTCACCAACTGGTTCCGCAATCTAAGAATCATTCTGTCTGGCGGACAAAAGGACTATGTCCTTGAGAAAGCGTTAGGTAACCCCCCTGCTGCAACTGCGCCGGCTAATGAGAAAGTTGTCTATCACTCGCGCAAAGATGATTATGGTGTGATTAAGAGCACCATGTTGTTTGCTATGGAACCGGAGCTTCAAAATCGTTTTGAAACCTATCCCGGGCCCTTTGAGATTCTCGAGGAGCTGAAAACCATGTTTCAGACTCAAGCCCGTTCTGAGAGATATGAGATCTCTGAGAAGTTCTTTAACTGCAAGATGGAGGAAGGGAGTTCCGTTAGTGAGCACGCCATAAAGATGTCGGGCTACACTCAACGCCTTGAGCAACTGGAATGCACGATTCCAGAGGAGCTCAAGATTGATAGGGTTCTGCAATCACTCCCTCCCAGCTACAAAAGTTTTGTAGTGACTCATAATCAGATTGGTTCCACTGATACGATCACCGAGCTCTTCGCAAAGCTGAAGGCTGCGGAAGTGGACATCAAGAAGGATAATCATGTGTTGATGGTCAACAAGCCCTCCTTTAAGAAAGGTAAGGGAGCAAAGAAGCCCTTCAAGAAGGGCGGCGGCAAGCGCAATGCCCCTGCTGAGAAGAAGCTCAGGTCTGGTCCCAAGCCGGACACTGAGTGCTTCTATTGCAAGGACAAGGGTCACTGGAAGCGCAACTGGCCAAAGTACTTAGCGGACAAGAAGGCTGACACCATCAAAGGTATATTTGATATACATGTTATTGATGTTTTCCTTACTAGCCCTCGTTATAGTGCCTGGGTATTTGATACCGGTTCAGTTGCTAATATTTGTAACTCGAAACAGGAGCTACGGAATAGACGGCGGCTTGCGAGGGATGAGGTGACGATGCGCGTTGGCAACGGATCAAGAGTTGATGTGATGGCCGTCGGCACGCTCTCCTTAGTTTTACCTTCGGGATTAGTTTTAAACCTTAATAAATGTTATTATGTGCCTGCGTTGAGCATGAACATCATTTCCGGATCGTGTTTATTGCAAGACGGTTATTCATTTAAATCGGAGAATAATGGTTGTTCTATTTATATGAGTAACATCTTTTATGGTCATGCACCTCTTGTGAATGGTTTATTTCTTCTAAATCTCGAAAGGGATGAAACACACATCCATAACATTGAGGCTAAGAGATGCAAAGTAGATAGTGATAATACTACTTATTTGTGGCACTGTCGTCTAGGTCATATTGGAGTAAAGCGCATGAAGAAACTCCATTCTGATGGACTTTTGGAGTCTCTTGATTTTGAATCATTTGACACATGCGAACCATGCCTCATGGGCAAGATGATCAAAACCCCGTTCTCCGGTATGATGGAGCGAGCAACGGACTTGTTGGAAATCATACATACCGATGTATGCGGACCGATGAGTGTTTCGACGCGCGATGGATATCGCTATTTCCTCACTTTTACCGATGACTTAAGTAGATATGGGTATATCTATTTAATGAAACATAAATCTGAAACGTTTGAAAAGTTCAAAGAATTTCAGAATGAAGTGGAGAACCATCGTAACAGAAAGATTAAGTTTCTACGATCCGATCGTGGGGGCGAATATTTGAGTTATGATTTTCTCACGCATCTTAAAGCAAGCGGAATTGTTTCGCAACTCACGCCACCCGGAACACCACAGCGCAATGGTGTGTCTGAACGCCGGAATCGAACCCTATTAGATATGGTCCGATCGATGATGTCTCTTACTGATTTGCCGTTATCATTTTGGGGTTATGCATTAGAAACCGCTGCATTCACTTTAAATAGGGATCCATCTAAATCCATTGTGACGACACCGTATGAAATGTGGTTTGGTGCTAAACCTAAGTTGTCGTTTCTTAAAGTTTGGGGATGCGAAGCTTACGTCAAGAAGTTGATGCCGGACAAGCTCGAACCCAAAGCGGAGAAATGCGTCTTCATAGGATACCCTAAGGAAACTATTGGGTATACCTTCTATCACAGAACTGAAGGCAAAGTGTTTGTCGCAAAGAACGGTTCCTTTCTTGAGAAGGAGTTTCTCTCAAAAGAAGTGAGTGGAGGAAAGTAGAGCTAGACGAGGTTATTGAACCTTCTCTTGAATTGGAGAGTAGCGCAGCACCTGAAATTGTTCCAGTGCCGCCTGCACCAACAATAGAGGAAGCTAATGACAAGGATCATGAAGCTTCGGACGATGCTGCTACTGAACGTCGCAGGTCGACAAGGTCGCGTGCCCCTCCTGAGTGGTACGGCAACCCTGTCTTGACTGTCTTGTTGGTAGAAGACAGTGAACCTACGAACTATGAGGAAGCGATGATGAGCCTAGACTCTGAGAAATGGCTGGAAGCCATGAAATCCGAATTGGGATCCATGAGCGAAAACCAAGTATGGACTTTGGTGGATCCTCCTAGCGACCGAAAGGCCGTTGAGTGCAAATGGATATTTAAGAAGAAAACGGGCGCGGATGGTAATGTTACCGTCTATAAAGCACGGCTTGTCGCAAAAGGTTTTCGACAAGTTCAAGGTGTTGACTACGATGAGACTTTCTCTCCCGTAGCGATGTTTAAGTCCATTCGGATTTTATTAGCAATTGCTGCGTTTCATGATTATGAAATATGGCAGATGGATGTCAAGACTGCTTTCCTCAATGGCAACATTGATGAAGAGTTGTATATGATGCAACCCGAGGGTTTTGTCGATCCTAAGGATGCTAGTAAAGTATGCAAACTTCAGCGTTCCATTTATGGACTGAAGCAAGCATCTCGGAGTTGGAACCTTCGTTTTGATCAAGTGATCAAGAGCTTTGGATTTGTTCCAAATTGCTACGAAGCTTTCATCTACAAGAAAGTGAGTGGGAGCTCGGTGACGTTTCTGGTACTGTATGTGGATGACATATTGATTATCGGAAATGATATCAACATGCTTAACGATGTGAAGAGTTATTTGAACAAGTGTTTTCAATGAAAGACCTAGGTGAAACTGCTTATATATTGGGCATCAAGATCTATAGAGATAGACAAAGACGCTTGATAGCTTTAAGCCAGAGTACATACCTAGACAAAGTTCTGAAAAGGTTCAGAATGGATAAGGCAAAGAAAGGTTCAGTGCCTATGTTGTCAGGTAAGATATTGAGCAAGGCTCAGTGTCCAGCTACGGTAAATGATAGGGAAGCTATGAGCAAAGTGCCTTATGCCTCGGCCATAGGTTCCATCATGTATGCCATGCTGTGTACTAGACCGGATGTGTCCAATGCTCTTAGTTTGACGGGCAGATATCAAAGTGATCCAGGAGTGGAACACTGGACAGCCGTGAAGAACATCCTAAAGTACCTAAATAGAACTAAAGAAATGTTCTTAGTCTATGGGGGTGATGAACAGCTTGTCGTAAAAGGTTACGTCGATGCTAGTTTCGACACCGACAAGGATGATTCTAAATCTCAGACAGGATACGTTTATATTTTGAATGGAGGAGTTGTGAGCTGGAGAAGCTGCAAGCAAAGCGTGATCGCGGGATCTACAGTAGAAGCGGAATACATGGCTGCTGCAGAAGCGTCAAGTGAAGGAGTTTGGATCAGAAACTTCATCACTGAGCTTGGCGTGGTTCCAAGTGCATTGGACCCACTGGAGATATTGTGTGACAACACTGGCGCCATAGCACTCGCTAAGAAACCAAGATATCATCCAAAGACCAAGCATATCAACCGCAAGTTTCATATAATCCGAGATTATATTGCAGATGGAGATCTGAAGATTAGCAAAGTACATACAGATATGAATGTCGCAGATCCATTGACTAAACCTCTTCCACGTGTAAAACATGATCAACACCTCAGTGCCATGGGTGTGAGATTGTTACCAGATGTAAACTAGATTATTGACTCTAGTGCAAGTGGGAGACTGTTGGAATTATGCCCTAGAGGCAATAATAAAGATGTTATTATTATAATTCATATTCATGATAAAGTTTATATTCCATGCTAGAATTGTATTAAGCGGAAACATTAATACTTGTGTGGTTTGTGAACAACACTGTGTCCCTGGTACGCCTCTAAGGACTAGCTCATTGATCAATGATGGTTAAGGTTTCCTAACCATAGACATGAGTTGTCAATTGATAATGAGATCATTTCATTGGAGAATGATATGATGGACAGACCCAAACTAAGCAAAGCAATTAGATCGTGTCATCGTGTTCATCTTTGCGAAGCTTTTCTTATGTCAAATATTGTATTCCTTAGACCATGAGATAATGCAACTCCCTGGTATCAGAAGAAAGCTTTGAGGTCATCAAACGTCATCCTATGAGAGGGTGATCATAAAGGTGTCTCTCAGGTGATCGGAAAGTATCTGTTGGGTTGTATGTATCGAGATGGAATTTGTCTCTCCCAAGTCGGAGAGATATACTTCGGGCCCACTCGGTAATCGATATCAACACCGCTTGCAAGCATGTGGTTAAGGAGTTAATCACAAAGTGATATCGGATTACAGAATGAGTAAAGTACTTGCTGTGAACGAGATTGGACTAGGTATGACGGTACCGACGATCGAATCTCGGGCAAGTAAAATATCGCGAGACGAAGGGAATATATATATGGGATTGATTGAATCCTGGCATCGTGGTTCATCCGATATGATCATCGATGAATGTTTGGGAGTCAATATGGGTGCCCAGACCCCGCTGTTGATTATTGATAGAAGATCATGTCTGCATATTCTCGAACCCGCAGGGTCACACACTTAACGTATCTCGACGCTAGGATAGATTGGATAATTGGTTTATGAATTTTTGTTCGGAGTCTCGGATGGGATCCGGGATATCACGAGAGGTTCCGGAATGGTCCGGAGAATAAGATTCATATAAGGCAGTGCAGTTTTTGGAGTTCGGAATTGTTCCGGGTTAATCGGTATTGTACCGGAAGCTTCTAGAACCTTCCGGAAGGGGACCAACGTGGCCCCACCTTCCGGGAGGGGGCATGGGCCTATGAGGGAGTGTCCTGGCCGCATTGGGCCAGGGGCACAAGGCCCCATAGGGCCCAGCCGATTCTAGAGAGATTTAACTCGTTTAAATCTCGGGATAGAATTTCTAGATAAGGGAGAGTTTAAATCGTTTAAACTAGAGATAGGATTTCTAGATAAGTAAGAGTTTAAATTATTTAAACTAGAGATAGGCTTGGAGGAGGGGCAAGGGCTGGCCGCCCCCCCTCTATATATAGAGGGGTGGTGCGCCCCCTCCCCCCCCACACACCTTTCTCCAAGCCCTAGCAGCCTTGCTACCTTCCTCTCTCCCTCCCGACTGTTTGTAGGCGAAGCCCTGCAGCAGAAATTCTCCACCATATACACCACGCTGGTCCGAGGAAGGAGGAGACGTCGAGGTGCTGCACGTGTGCATCTCACGGAGGCACCGCCACTTGTGGTGCTAGATCAGATCGGATCGCGAGGAGGAGAAGCGAGTACGACTACATCACCCACGTTCCGACGAACGTTCCGCTGTGCGAATCTTCAAGGGTATGAAGATCTAATCCAATCTCTCTCGTTGTTTGCATCTCCTAGATTAGATCTTGGCTTTCCCTCTGTTCGCTCCGTAGAAAATTTTGATTTACTATGCCGCGAAACCCTTCAAATATATATATATATATGCAAAACCTTGAAGAGCTATAGGAAGTAGCAAGGAATCCCACAAGAAGTTTTGCTTCCGTCAAAGACTCCCAAAAAAAATGTCCCAGAGGCATCTTCCATTCATTTCGATTTACCGAAGGGAAGGAAGAAAGACAAAGTGAAAGAAAGAGATCGAACAATAACTCAGATCTGATGTTGGGTCGAAACAAAAATGCAAAAGGACAACACAAACGTAAAATCCACACACACACTTGTCTTTCAGGCCCATCCCACCAGGGATTTCCAAATCGTTAGCAGCGGTCTTTCTTCTTCTAGGCGAGTTGTGGAGCTACTTTTTCGATATCCGATCATCTCGTCTGGCGAATGAGAAGTCTTGGTTGGTGTCTTCATTAAAGTTGGATTCTTATATACGAAATAAGTTTGAGTTTGGACATAGCCTTCAAAATGCTACTAAGTTAGCCAGTTTCTACTTTCCACAAGAACTTGTTCCAATGGTGGAGTCAAAACTTGATTGACCCGAGCCAGAGCAATCCCTCGGCTAAAGGAAAGGATGGACATGGTACTTTACATGTTGCTTTATTTTGATAGAACTCAAGCGGTTGATATTGTTAAGGAAAACCATAAGAGTAAGGGATTGAATTTCCATGCAGGAGTATTGGCTAATATTATGACCAAAACTACTAACATGCAAAAACTGGTAGTAGGGCCGCAAAGAAAGGTTTTCCAGTCACAGACTTACAAATTTAGGACAAACTGAAACCATTAACTTGTGGAAGATCCTTCAAAAATCAGGTATATTGTAGTCTCTTTCTCCATGGCCTGCTTCCCATAACTGGTCTTACTAAAAATTACGAAATGCTAATTTGACCTAAATTTCTGGTTAACTGCTAACTCACGCAAAACTCTGTCTTAGGGAGGAAAGCTTGCTTGAGTACCTTACTTGAAAACAAACCACTTGAACTGTAACTGAAACAGAAATGCTTGATGAGTTGCTGCTTGCTCAAAGACACTTCCCAACAAGAAAGCAAAGTTCCCACTAATGGTATACTTTGTGTAAGCGAGCTCTATGATCACATCTTTATAATAAAAACGAGTAGAAAAGGAAATCCAATAAGATATAAGATTTCCATGAGCATCATGGCATAGGTCAAAGGAAAGGAGGAGGCAAGCCCCCCATCTTCCGCATATCTTTCTCATCCGACACGGCATGAATCACCAAACCCACACTCAGGAAGAGTAATGCTTTGAAAAAAGTGTGATTCATTAAGCGAAAGAAGATAACCGAAGGAATGGCTCACATGAGTCAACACTTACTACTTAGGTCTGGTAGAGCAATCTCAAACTATCATATATAAATGTTAATGCTATGATTTCGGAGCTGTATAGAACTCCAGAAAGAGACCTTTGATGAAGTCAGCATCCTCCCCAGTGGAATTTTCTTGATCCAAATTATCCTACTTAAACAACCACTAGGTAACTCTAACTGTTTTACGAGGCAGAGATCTAGCTTGCAAGACTTCACAACAGGTTCAGTTTGCATTTGACCATCAGGGTCAAGTGAAGATTTAGGTATATAAGGAGATGACCAGCCAAGCAAGCCAACTTGATACCGACTTTCGTTAATAGGCCATGAAACATAGATTCGAGGGCAAAACAACAAGTTAGGCTATTTGAGAGTTGCTCTTTTTCCAGCTTTTTGGAGTGAAAATAAGAAGTGCCTGACCATCTAAAGTGCCAATCTAAGCTCTCCTCTAGGTTGTAGGGTAAAGGGCAAACACAGGTTCAGAGCGAGAGGAAAGGATCAAGGGTGCGTAGTATGCTTCTTACTCACTTTACCTGTTAGGTCTAGGATTGGTTTTGTTAACTAGAGATCTTTTTCTGGGCGTTTACACCTCTTCCATTTAGAAGCTAAGATTTGCTTTAGACTTGTGCTCTACCTTCTAAATTGAGAAATGGCTATCATCACATCGAGCTATCTACTTCTGATCCATAGGAGGGAGTGAAACGTTATGTTCCTGAAGTCAGTATTGGAGACATTCTTTGAGTAACATCGACCTACTTCCTATGTTTTTCTAAAGATCATTCAGGAAAGACATGGGAAATAAGAGAACGATTGTGAGTCGACATTAATAGATAGATATGATTGGTTGATGAAGATTGGCTTCTTGGGACCCCGTAGGGCTATGCTGCTAGAAAAAAGAAGAGTTCTATGTCCATCAATTCATGGTTTTAGAGATTTCTTACTGACTTTCATTCATATCAGAAAAGATCAAAGGTGCTGAAGTATTCATTGATCCAAAGAAAGAAGCTCACACAGGCAAGACCTGGATGATCGTGTTATCATATTGACTTGGGTTATACCAACTTGTGTTGTGTTTCGTAATCAGAGCAACTTTTCCTTGCGTTGCTATAGAGAAGTCATCTTTGCTAGGCAGTTTTTTCGGTTTTCTAGCCATGCATGAGAGCGAAGATAACTCCAAACATGTTCGGATAGATGCAGGGAGACTTGCTGTATCCATCCCAAAACCGAAATACAGACAGACCAAAAAAAACGAAAATATATACTTCACCACCAGCCTACCTACTAGCATGTATTAAGCGAATAGCTTGTATGGTAGTTGTTAAAGAAAAAGATGTACGTGGTCTCAAAAGAGAAGCAAATTTAGTATGATCTATAAGTATCACTTTTGACTTCCTTGCCGTTTGTGAATTAAGTCAATTTTGAAAAATGAATGAAATTGTGGACTGGACTGAATATATATGGAAGAACCCCACACTGGTCAAAAACAAAAGTCAAACTCTAAAAAAATAAGCACTTCAACAAGTCAAGGCCCTAAGTTCATATACGTCCTTTGTAATATTTTTTCCTTGTTTATTTCTATATGTAAGCCATATTAAAAAAAGGACACCACTAAACCTCATGTTTTCTAGAATTAGAATATAATCATCCTTTTTCAGATAACTCTTCCCCAATGTATTTCAAAATGAATGACTATTCCATTCTATGTACCCGATAAGCTCTTTCGAGCAAGTCATCCATCTGTCTATGTTTATATTTTTATGCAGTATGATTAGTGCCAACAATCCTGCTTTGCCATATGTTTGAGCCTGCTCACAATTCCTATCACCTCCTTCGCCGCCGCTTGACTGTCTTGACCCTGCATTGGCAGGATTGAGTTCGTATGGATTTTTTCCTACCATCATCGTATGATTCGTAGGAATAGAACCCTTGAGATTATTTCCTATAGATCTTTTCCTAATCTATTTCATAGGAAAATATCCATTAGGTGAGCTCTTGGAAAAATTCCTATAGCTAGCTTTGTGAGTAAGGCTACCTGTTTAAAAGCTCAAACTTTAATCAAATTCCTGCGGCTTTTCTATGTTGCCATCAAACACTCTCTTATGCTAATTCCCATGGTTTTCTTCCCCTTAGGATTCAATGGGGGCATGCCACACCAATCCTTCATATTTTCTATCCCTCCATTTTTTCTACCTTGTGAATCAAACAAGCCCTTATAGGATTAAATCCTATAGTAAATTTTCCTATGATGGTTGTTTGATTTGTAGGATGATTCCCATAGGATTTTATCCTAAGCATTCCTTTGCACTAGTTTTCATAGGAAATCAAACATCCACCCATACCTCTTTTTCAAAATTCTTTGTTTTCTCTATGGTAGAATCAAACAAAATTTGGTTTATATGAATTCCTATAGGATTAGAGTGGACATAACATTGCAATCCTACATTTTCCCCATTTCTTATGTTTTCCCTATCCTACGAATCAAACAGTCCCATAAAGTTTTGTCGAATTATGTTCTTATTTGTGACCCACAAAGATAAGTGACTAAAATTGGTTTTCTAATGTTTACTTAGAGCTGCATTTTTGTGTAGCCTAATATATAACCTTTTCTTCAACAAGACTCTACGCATTCATAGAAAACATCTTCAGGTATGTGTAGAAAGTATAATGAGACCTTTAACTATGATTTTCTGTTATTGAAAATAAAAGGCCGCAAAGTTGCCCGCCTATTTTATAAAGAGAAGTTAACACATGGTGACTGTAGCATCAATAAGGTGACAACTTTAGCAACATAGAGGTTGAAAATAATATTATTGAAATATATGAGCACGAGATCTAGTTTCGACGACCTTGTTAAGAAAGCCGATTGCAAAAATAGATCGCCAATTATGACTTTTCATTTTTTTCCCTAAATGTTTAGGGACTGTTTGGCGACACATTTTTCTCTGTATTTCAAAGAGACCACAATATTTTAAAATACTACAATTTGCAATACTTTGAGTTGTTTGGCTACAATGAAATACCAAAGTATTTCAAAAACTAAGCTGTTTTCACACTAAAATAGAAAGAGATATGGACTTCTGTTTTAAAAAAATCGTGGTTTTATGAAAACTAAAGTATCTCATGCCCAGGCACTGGAATACCATGTTTTCTGAATACTTTGGTTTTATACCAAAACTAAGCTGCCAAACAGAACCTTAACGACATAAAAAAAATCAACAAAATTTTCAAGGAGCCGGGCTAGGTATGTGAGACTGAGGTGGTTGGAGTGCAGCCTTCAGTGCCTAGAGCTGGGCCCACATGGCATGCACTGATGCACATAAGTCGCCTCTTAACAACTTCGAGTCCACGCCTAACCTCGCCGGGGAGACAACCGGACAAACACCTTGCTGGCCTTCCCATGTCCATCCACCTCCGCGCCCACGCCTTCGCGGCCAACCCGCTGCGCGGCCTCGCCGGCTCGGCCTCCGCTGCCGCCGCCGTCTCCTCTTCCGCGGCAGCCGACGCCCTCCGATCCCTCCTCGACGGCGCCGACATCGCCGTCCACCACCACCTCTCCAAGGTCCTCCCGTTCCGCCGTGGCCGGCCCCTCACGCGCTCCTCGGACCCTCCTGCTCCCTCGCCTTCCTCCTCCTCCCCCGAGCCGCCGCCGGCCTGGCGCCTCGCGTGGCTCCCGCCCTCGCGCGTACCCGGCGTCCCCTCGGATGTCTTCGTGTTCCTAGGCTCCCACGGTGGCGATGGGGACGGCAAGGAGGCCGCCGCGTACTGGGCCGTCGACGTCAGCGAGATAGAGGGCGCCAGCTTCGGCGGCGCGGGGGATGGGTCGGCGTTCGTGGACTTGAGGACGCTCATGGTTGCCGCCGACTGGAGGGACAAGGATGCCATGGGGGAACTCGCCATCGCTGGCCACGTATGTGCCATTTTCTCTGATCTTTGCACTGACAGTTGTTAAAATACCCATCAACTTATGGACATGTATTCTGATTGGGGACTAGAAACAAAACAAGCTTGATTTGATTTCTGATGCGAGCAGGCTCGAGCACTGCTAGAATGGCACAGTACAGCTAAATTCTGCGGAGCCTGTGGAGCAAAGGCAGTCCCTACTGAAGCCGGAACACGAAAGCAGTGCAGCAGCGAGTCCTGCAAGAAGAGGATATACCCTCGAGTTGATCCTGTATGATTTGTGCTACATTACTGACTGACTCCTCCTAGTGTTTGCAGCTGACACTGTTTCCTTTAACCCCTTTTGTTGTATTGCAGGTTGTTATTATGTTGGTCATTGATAAGGAAAATGACCGTGCTCTCTTAAGCCGCCAGTCAAGATTCGTACCCCGAATGTGGAGTTGTCTTGCTGGTTTTATAGAGGTGCAAAACACCTCTACTCTTATCTTGTTCACCGCCTGTTCATATATCTTGGTGCATATTGTTATGTGCCTAGTTGCATCCTTTGTTCTCTTAAATTTTCTTAAGCTGGTTTTGGGTGGAATGAGAAACTGGGCTAAAACTAACCCTGTGTACTAATGGTGGAACTAAAAGTTGCTTTCAGCCTGTCACCCCTGGTTTGTAATGGCATGCTACATGAGAAGTTCAGTCAACTGAGAGCTTTCTTATACAACATGTTCTAGCATCCCGTTTAGATCTTGTAGCAAGCCATATTAGTCATGCCTAGAGAGTGGCTGAAGCACTTACAAAGCAGAACTTAATTTGATTGAAAAATCATATGTGAATCGCAATTATAGGGAGAAGAATATACCACATCAATACCGAAACTCTTTGTTGTGCCATGCATGATAATTTTAAAATTTAGGTTTGGCCTGTTTGGCATCTAGTAGTAGTTATTAGTAGACATTGATGAATTTAGAGATCCTTTTTCTTTTATACACAGTAATACTTTCAGTTGATGATCTGAAGTCTCAACCTGGGCTGCATTAGTTATCTTTGATTTTAGTAAGGTTGTAATCACACTGTTGCTCAAACCATTGAACTTGATAAGTAGAATGAATGATGTAATACATGGGAGTTTTGAAAGCAAATCCAGTTCTTGTTAAAAAAATCCCTAAGCTTATTCTTGCTATAACTTTGAGATCATCTAAATGTGGGCCGCATAAGATGGATTATCTTTTGGCTTTTAGCTTATAAGCCACACAAGCACATAAACAGGTGCTTTTGATTCTGGATTTTGTATTATACCATCATCTAACAATATCCAGTCAAAAGCCAAAAGTTTTTTATTTTAGGTGCTTTTGTGGTTTATAAGCCAAAATCCAAAAGCCAAAATTAAGCCCAACCAAACAGCCCTAATGGAACCATTGCTTTAGCCCTTGGAGTTTGGTATGATTTATAATTAGAATGAATGAACAAAAACATTGGGAAAGTTTTAAAGCAATTCCAGTTCTTAATTTTGTCGTAAGCTTATTCTGCTCACAGTAATTTTCTTTCTGTGTGTATCAGCTAACAAGTTCATTGTCTTGTTGCCATATACTGAAAGAAGCTTATGCTCACTGCAGCTGTTCTGTTTGTAGCCAGGGGAAAGCCTGGAAGAGGCAGTGAGAAGGGAAACATGGGAAGAAACTGGGATTGAAGTTGGCCAGGTTATTTACCACAGTTCTCAACCATGGCCTGGTAACCGAGTCTTCTTATTGTTCTTTTATTTTCCAGTGAAAACCTGCGACAAAAGATAATACTGAGAAATTACATGTGTGTTTTTGTGTGTAGTTACCATGTCAAAAAATTACAGTAGGCTTGTACATTTGAAACACTACTTAGGTCATCAAGTTGTAAAAGTGTGTCTCCACTCACATGTTCTCTCGTACCAAGTCTGACAGTGTTCATGTTGCATATGTTTTTTCAGTTGGGCCAAATACTATGCCATGCCAGCTGATGGTGGGTTTCTTTGCATACGCTAAATCATTGGAGATAAGTGTCGATACGAAAGAGCTTGAAGGTAATTTTACGTGCTGGTTCTTCCCCCCATTTTTACATTTTCCATGTCACAGTTTGTCTTCTGTCTGTAATCTTCTTGATATGTTATATCATACAAGAATAGATTTGAATACTGCAAAAACCAAACTTAGTTTAACTTCTAGGTTGACCTTGCGTAGTATAGGAGAAGTATTTTGAGAAGTCATTTTCATATATAGTACTTCTGTGCAGCTTTAGCTGTTATCCTTTCCTGTTTTTATCATGCAAGCAGACGCCCAGTGGCACAGCCGTGAAGACGTGAAGAGAGCTCTAACCTTTGCGGAATACGAGAAAGCCCAGAGATCAAACGCGGTCAAGGTCAACCAGATATGCAAGGGCGCTGAGAGAGGGGGGCAGAGCATCTCATCCGACCTCACCGTCGTGGAGAGCGAGGAAGCTGTTCCGATGTTCGTCCCGGGGCCCTTCGCCATCGCTCATCACCTCATATCATCGTGGGCCTTTGAGGGGGCGCCCAAGGTGCCCAGCTCCTTCTCCAACCTATGAGCCTAGACCTGATTGATTACTTTGTTTCGATGGACTGCCTGCTGCCTGGTATATACGTATATAACGCATTGAAATACCGTTAGGCACGCCACATGTAGTATCTCTTACGTTCTTGGCACAGACGTACAGTACTACAGAAGATATGTGTTGTTATTATCTTGTAATAGAAGGATGAGAGGATCTTACGGGATATCCATTGCCTGTTGTTGGTAATTTGATTTTGTGTGTACTGTATCTGTATGTATGAATGCATATGTAGATCAGATACAGATGTACTCTTTCTTCCGATCCATATTACTTGTCGCAACATATTTTAGTGCTAATCCATCCAATCCAGTGACAATTAATATGGATCGGAGGGAGTACTACTCTGTGATTCTTCCGCCACACTGATGTCGTCTCCTCCGCCGAACAAACCACTGATCCATCCAGCTGCAGTTAGCAAAGTTCTTGCCGGTGTGGTGTCGCCCCCCATGCTCGCCGTCAGCAAGCAGACGGCGGAGGTTGCCGTGTGGCTCCATGGATGACTTTGACAGATCATCATGCACACCACCCAGCATCCACCGGCAGCGGCAGCAATTTCAGCACGGCACGTACGTGTGCGCGATATATAGCCTGATACTACTGATAGGCCCGCCCGTGGCATCGATCGGAGCAGCACATGTTTCAGTTTCGACGGCAACTTATGCCAACCTCACCTCCCAGAGACTCTCGATCCTGTGTTGCCGATGTGTGCTCTTGTTCGGCCGCGTTTTCATCAACCTTTCCTCGACACGGAACGTTTTACCACCAGCCGGAGTACCATCCCCGTCGCCACCATCGTCCCCTGGGACAGAACCCTAGAGGTTCGCGTCCATGCTCGATGGGCAAGAGCCCCCACAAGCTCGTGTTGCGGTTGCGGGTGCCCAGCGGTTCCACCGGTCTCTGGTCCGTGGACATGCAGTTCGAGCAAATGTACCTCCACACCGACTGGAGTAAGTTCGCCCGCGCGCACGACGTTGAAGCCGGACACTTCGTCGTCTTCAAGTATGACGATAACGGCGTGCTTGTCGTGAAAGTATTCGAGGATACCATGTGCCGACGCCACTACCACATCGATAACGATGAGTAGGCGAGGACAGTGGCTCAGATGCTAGGGCTTGTTTATTTAAGTTTTTCTATATTCTCCGTATGCCTTTGCATCAAGAAAAATCTTACAAAAACTATATATGCAAAGCAATTTTAGCAAAATCTTGAAATAAATTTCTTTTCTACCCTCGTTGGACGCACCCGCGGACAGGGGAGGACACCGCGCCCACGGACCGTCCAAATTGGACAAAAGCGGACATAATTTGTGTCCTAAATGCCCACCACCGCTAGGGATGCTCTTAGTATAATAAGACGCTTATAGCCCGTATATGCTTATGTGGAAGAGAGAGACAAGAAAAAATGAGAGTAGTGAGCTCTCATATAAGACCGCCTCTACACGTCCTCCTAAATAAATGTAATAAATGCAAAGAACAAGATAAAGTGAATGTCGTAGGTGTTGGAGTTGTATTATTCTTGTTTACAATCGGTATGGAGTAGTACTCCAACCGGACTTATATCTGTTTGTGTAAAGCCACGTAGGGGGTTTTTTCCTACCTATATTAACACGTACCGGTGCACCCCAACGGGTACGCATCGTTCTCCCCACAACCTCGACAACCAACATGGTATCACGAGCATTGCCTCTTCCCTTCTAGATGCCGCCGACCGCCTGGTCTTCTCCTTCCCGTCGGCCCTCCTCCTCCCCTCCAAAAATCCCAAGATCATCTCCTCTCCATAGATCAAGGCCTCCTCTACCTATTCCCCACAAATTCCATCCAAAACAACCACACAAATCCCACCCTCCCCAAAACCCTAGATCGCCAGGACCATGTCTTCCTCGACAATCTCGTCGTCGGCCTCCCTTGGGGCGCCCCCCTGCCACCAAATTGACTCGAGAAAATTTTCTCCTATGGCAGACCCAGGCTCTGCCTACTCTTCGTGGTGCCCGTGTCATGGGCATCCTCGATGGATCTGAAGCGGCGCCCCCTTCGCAGATTGAAGCTGAAGATGCAAATCAAAAGAAGATCTCCATCCCCAACCCCGACTATGATGCTTGGGTCCTCAAGGATCAACAGGTTATGAGCTACCTGGTGAATTCTCTCTCTGATGAGATGCTTCCCAACGTTTTTGGACTTGTTCATGCCAAGGATGTGTGGAGTACCCTCACCAGCCTCTAAACCACTCAATCCAAAACAAGGGTCTCTACTCTCCGTGGAGCCCTCACCAACACCAAAAAGCTCGACATGACTGCTACTCAGTTCCTGACAAAGATGAAGGGTTTTGCCTCGGAGCTTGCTTCTGCAGGAAAGCAGATTGATGATGATGAGCTCAAGGACTACATCCTCAATGGTCTTGATGGTACTTTTAATCCTCTTGTTGCCTCAATTAACGCCAATCCTGCTACAACCCTCCATGACATGTGCTCTCAGCTTTTATCCTATGAGTATCGTGAAAATATGCTCGCTGCCACTGGTCAAAACATTGGTACTTTCACCTCCTCCGTCAACGCTGCTTCTCGTCGCCCTCCTGCTCCCTATAGAGGCGCACCACCCAAACCACCCCTCTTACCTTCCCCTCCCAACTATCACCCAATGCCACTGTGGCATCCCGCAATTACCACTACTAGAAAATCGCGTTGAATTTGTGCATTGCATCGTCATCATCATGCATTGTTTGCTTAAAACTATTTTCGCAACGCCTGTTTTTGTTTTCTAAAGCGCCCCGTCTTGTTTTCAAATTCAAACCCCGGGTCTCCGGATTATTTTGTTGTCTGCTATTGGTTTGCAAACGGTGCATATAATTAAATAAAATATTATATTATTTTAGTGGGGCAGTCGAACGGACCGAATGACCCGAACGACCACCCCAGGAATTTAATCGGTCCAACCAACCGGTACACCTAAATCCTAAAGCTACCCATTCTAACCTACCCACCCTGCTTGCCACCTCACCCGGACCAATCCCTGAACGCCACCTCACCCTCTCCCTCCCCCTAACCAACCCCAAAATGCCACCTCACCAGCCAACCCCCCTCTCTCTCTCCCCACTCTCCCCACCCAGCCCACACGACCCACACACGCACACACACACTGCCCGCGCGGGACCCACTCCCACCTGCCCACACTCTGGCCCCCACCCCTGACCCCGACAGACCCAGGCCACCCACCTGGGCGCGCCATCTCCCCCCCGGATCCCACCTCCCCAGACCAACCTCCCCCTGGCCCCGGTCCCACCTCTCTTCCCCGCGGCCTGCCCTCACCCTCTCTCTCCCCGCGTCCTCTCCCTCCTCTCTGTGCCTCTCCCCCACCAAGTCCTCCGGCCACCCTCGCCGGCGCTGCCCAGTCCGCGACCACCTCGCCGCACGTCCCGCGCGCGTCCGACGCCGCCTCGCCGCCCATCCACCACCGCACCTCGCCGCACCCTCCATCGCCCAACCCCGCCAGCGCCCCGCCCCGCCTGCCTCGCCTCCCTCCTTCCGCTCGCCGCCGGCCCTCCTCTGTGGCCGCGCCCCGCCCAGGCCGCTCCGCCTGTCGCCAGCCTTCCTTCGGCCGCGCGCTCGCGCCTCTCCTCTCCACCTCTCCCTCCCTCTCTCCGGCGCTTCCTCTCCGAGGTCGCCGCCGACCGCCCTCTGCCGTGCTCGCCGGCCGCCGTCGGACCCGCCTTCCCCGCCGTCTCCCTCCGCCCGCGTGTCCCCTGCTCCCCCTCCGCTCGCGGGCCCCCTCGCCGCCGGCCGGCCCCGCCCTCCGCTTGCCGACCCCGCCGCCTGCGGGCGCTGCCTCCAGCGCGCCGCCGCTCGCCAGGACCTCCCCAGCAGGCCCCGCCGCGCCACCCCTTCGCCGGACCCTCCCGCCTCGCGCAGGCCGCCTCGCCGGAACCCCGTCGGCCCCGCATCTCCCTGCCTCCGGCCGCGGCGCCCCCTCTGCTCACCTCCCCGTGGCCGAGCCCGCCTCTCACCGCCGTTCGCCGCCGCCTCTGCAGGGCATCGCCGGGGTCTCCTCCGTCTGCTGCCAGGGGACCCTCCTCGCCTCGTCTACCTGTTGAGTACCGCGGCCTCGTCAGCCTCACCGAGCGTACTTCCGAGATCTTCGTCAACCTCGACCTGGTCGTGAACCCTCGTGCAAGTGGTCATGGGAGGATGTAGTCAATGAGAAGTTTGTGGTTAGGAGGTATAAGTTGGAGACCACAGAGAATGAATCAAGAACCACCAAGATCTACGGACGCCGAGACCCCCGAACCCGAAGATCGATCCCGCACACGGTGCCGCGCCAAGATCTCCGAAAAAACCCCGGTACCGGACAAGTTCGCCATCGACCTCGAGAACGCCTACACGGAACGACAAGATCGCCTCACGGAATCCGAAGCGCGGACCCGACAAGAACTTCGCGACATCAAGAACGACACCGACCCGGAAGATCCGATGCGCCCCGACACCGAACCAAGTACTTCATCCCGAACGCCTGGACCGTCGACATGACCCGAAGACCACGGATGCGCCAAGATCTCCCCAGTAATCCGAGAACGATCCCGGAGCCGAGAACGTTTCCGTCGAACCCTGAACCCTGAGACCGACCCCGAACCCCGGAACCCCAAGATCGTCGAGACCCTAATGTGTGAACCTTTTCCCGAACCCTATTTTATAAATGCCAAATATAAATTGTTGCATATCAACTTGTCATACTTGCATGCATCTTGTCATGTGGTTTGGGGGCCTTAGGCCGATTCACCTCATAATTAAATATGGGGCCCATATGCGGGAAAATCTAGTCTCATATTGGCCTCATTTAAATTTGTGTAGCGAACCGGTGATATATTCTGCCTTGTTAAACAACATTTAAATTGCGGGGCTTCTAAATAACTTGAACCATCTAACTAATTGTCGGGACCCCGGTTCCGCTTAATATGACCTAATTGCATTGCACCCTTGCCATGTCATACATCATACATGCATCATGCCCGATCTTTTGCCGTAGTATTAAATATTGCATCCGGTGTTTATTTTAGTGTTTTGCTTCTTCGCGGATAAGGCCGTTGAGTTGATGCGAGTGTCGACCCGATCTTCGGTTGAACCTTCGGCAATGTTTTCAGGCGAGCATCTCCCCCCTTTCTACCTATCTTACTTTTATAGTATGTATTCCCTCCTGTTGATCTATTGCTATCTGTGTTGCGATGCTTTAGTGTCCGTACCTGTGATATACCGAGCAGCCCTATATTGCCTTGGACACATCCTATTACCTGTTGTTTGGTAGATAGTTGGACTTGCGCGTCGTAGTCGCTTGCTCAAGTGCTGTTGCGTGTCGTCCAGTGCCACAGTTGTTGATGTATTGCCGCATGTTGATGTTGGAGATGATCATAGTTTTACTTATCGTTCACTTTAATTCCTGTTTAACAACTAAAATTGAAGTAAGCAGAGGCATCGGTGGGTGATAGAAAATATTTGGTTTCCGAACGCCCACTTGTGTCCCGTAGGACCCCGAGTACTTGATACCTGTTCCTTGATTTATCGCGCTATCCACATACGGGGAGTATGGGCCCCCCTTAGCCAGAGCTTGATTCCGTCTTATTTCTTGGGGCCACAAACTAGTTTGAGGTTTTATTTACTATCCTGTACTTATACCATGCTACTTCTGTATTTACGATTGTGCGAGGAGCACACTGTACTGTTTAGGTAAGCGGAGTGTTTTCGCGGTATCGACAAGCCCAGCCACACTTTCGGGTTCCCAGTCGTTTACAGCCATTGACGCAAACCTTGAGTCCGTCTCGGAGCTAGCTTACTTCGTTGCGGATCTACTCAATGAGGTGGCCCCCTGAAATATTTCTGAATCTTGTGATTGCTCTGTCGTGAAGACCTCGTTGGGTTTTGATTTGGTTTTTCCGAGGTTGATCGTGTGTGTGTTGCTATTTGTGCACCCCGGCCGGGTTAAAACTTTCTGAAAGCCGTGTCCACGGTTATGGACGACTTGGAGCACAGTATCTCGACCATAGACAAGCATAACTAAAGTTTACTGTTATAAATTGACTTGTATCTGATATGACTAGTAATCAGCTTCAACTACAACGGAATGGCTAAATAAAACTGCCAACAATTGCTTGTTTGGTTTGTCGCTTGCAACAATTGTATCTGACTAGTAAGTATTACAACTACAACGGAATGGCTGAATAAAAGCATCAACAACTGTTGGGTTTTGGGTTATCTCATGCTAATTGTATCTGATTAGTAAGTGTCGCAACTATAACGGAATGGTTAATAAAGTGCCCACTGCTTAATTTAACAGGATGATTATCTATACTTGACTAGTAATTGCTGCAACGATAACCGAATAAATAAAAATGCCAACTGTGTGAGTTCCTCGGTCGACTTCCTCGATCGGTGTCGAGGGGGAAACGCCAGGATGGGTTTGTTTGGTGATAGTATCAGGTTGGTTCCGAATAGGTCTTCCTTACCCCTCTCTGATTGCCGCCAGTTGTATCGAGTCTCTATAGGTTGTTTAGTGCATGCTGCCGCTGCCGCTCCAGTCCACCATACCTATGTAGGCGAGGACCGCCGAATTCTAGTCTCGCCGTGTACTAGCCTCAGTACTGACGCTCCTCTTTTTCCTTTGCCCGTTGTCGGCACCCCTTTTGTTTAAGCAGGTTGTGAGATCGACGTCGTTAGCAGGGTTACCCTTACGGCTTGGCCTGGGCAGGGTTATGGACGCCATTGGTTATTCTTCAGGGCTCTTAGCCCCATTTTCATCTTGTCCGTAGTCGGACGCTCTATCATTTTCAAGGTGACTTGGATCTTTGTATATTAAATCTGTATTCTTGACTCTTTGAGTCGCTGTTGTATATATCTGTTCTGTGGGTCCCATCGAGGACTGTTGTGTAATGTTATTACTTCGTTTTCCACCCGCACGAAAGTGCCTGGTGGGCACCTTTGAATCATTTCTATGCGGGTTTGGCGGGTTTCGCTAAAACTTGCATAGGTCCGATTCTGAGGGTGTTACAGCCACCACCATATAACCCCCTGCCACAACCCTACAACCCCATGCCGCTAAATCCATACCAGCCACCGTCCTACACCCATCCCCCATATACCACACCACCTAACCCACACTACTCCCCTCCCTCCTATGCGCCGCCACCCTATACCTATCCACCACAACCCTACCATCCTCCTCAACCATATCGCCCCCCTCCTCCCCCACCACAGCCGCGCGCGCGTCCTGACCAGGGTCGCCAGGATCGTCGCCCCAAGGGGGGGCGCGGCAAAAATAAAGGAAGGGTTGCCTCTCCTTGGCAGCCCGATGTCTATTGTCAGATCTGCAAAAAGGAGGGTCATCCTGCCAATGACTGCTGGTGGCGTTATGGTGATGATGATGATGATGATGATGATGATGATGATGATGATACACCCAATGATCCCAAAGATGCTTATGGTGTTGACACAAATTGAGTCATTGACACGGGGGTGACAAACCATGTTGCAGGATAGCTAAACAAGCTCCAGGTCCATGATGCATATCCAGGCCATGATCAAATCCACAACGCTAGTGGACAAGGTATGGAAATCGCTAATGTTGGTCATTCAGTTTTGCACACCCCTAATCATTCTCTTCAACTTCATAATATCTTACATGTTCCTAGCTCTTCCGTGAATCTAGTTTCTGCTCATAAGCTTACTTTAGACAATAATGCCTTTATTGAAATTCACACATTCTTTTTCTTGATCAAGGACCAGACCACGCAGCAAATAATGTATAGAGGTCCATGTCGGGGTGGTATCTATCCTTTTTTTCCTGTGTCAACGGGTCCCTCCAAGCATGCTTTGGTCACCGTCAAGCCTTCCTCCTCTACATGGCATCGTCGTCTAGGTCATCCTTCGTCGTTTATTGTTCAGCAAATTCTTAGAAAAAACAATCTCCCTTATACCCCAGAAATAAACTCTTATATATGTGATCCGTGCCAACAGGCTAAGAGTCACCAGCTCCCCTATCATGTTTCCACTAGTGTTTCCACTGTTCCTTTGGAACAGGTGTTTTCTGATGTTTGGGTTTCTGCTCCCTTGTCTTTAGGAAAACATGCATACTATGTAAGCTTCATCGATGATTTTAGTAAATTTACATGGATTTACCTTCTCAAGAAGCGTTCTGATGTTTATCAAGTGTTTCTGAATTTTCAACAATTTGTTGAGCGCAAATTTGATAGGAAAATCATTACCATGCAAACTGATTGGGGTGGTGAATATTTGTTCCTATTTTGAAGAAAAGAATTAGGCTTTTCAGCAATTCTCCAGGCAGCCTAGAGGATGAGCCCCATGTTAGTGGCTTGCAGATTGCGAATGCCAAGACCTCCTTCAGTTTTGGGAGTACAGATGTTTTTCCAGGCTGTGAGACAGAGGGCTTTCGTGCTCGGTTCAGAAGAAATGTCTGTCCACCAGAAAACTCTAATAATAGCTTGAAGCTTTTTCAGGACTTTTTTTAGAAGAGAATGTTTGACATATAGTAGACACGAATTGATGATAAAACCGAATTTATTAATTCTAACATGGCAGCATGAGAGAAAGTTTTCCTTATAGGTAGAAAGTTTAGATTTAAATTTCTGAATGATGAAATTATAAGCTTCACTTCTGTTTTTGGCTAGAAGAATAAGGGGGTGTCCTAGGTGAGTGAAATTCTCGTCTATGTTAGGAACATGAAAAATTTGAGTAATGTCATTAGCACTGGTTTGGTCCACCCATTTGCTAAAAATAATGCTAGATTTATTCCAGTTTGGGATCTGACCTGAACATGCACAGAAGTCTATGAGGATGTTTATTCATTAACGGGGATTTCTGGCTTTCTGCATCCATTTCTTTCCCGATAATTTTTTAATCATGGCATGATCTAAGAGATAACCTATTGTCTATTATTGTATAACACGTCTTTTTATCTTCTCTAAATCAACCGTTGTAGTACTACTCCCTCCTTTATAAATTAGGATGCCTATTAGGTTTGATCAAAATCAAACTTCAATCTCTAAAATATCACCTCAGTACTATTAGAATCATTATGAAATATATTTTCTTATTATATGCATTTCATGTTGCTGATGTTGATCTATTTATCTATATAGTTGATCAAACTTTACGAGGTTTGACTTTGACCAAAACTAATAGGCGTCCACTCGTTGGACGTTCCAAGACCGAAATTCGAACGTAACTATCACCGGACAAAACTAGTTTTCGGCCTCGGAACGCCGAGTTTCCCACTCGCGTTCTCAGGTCGAGTTTCCACAAAATTCAACAAATTCGGCAAATTTTGGGCGAATACGGCTTTCATTAATAAAGGGCGAATACATAAATATTACATCGAATTGGGATGAACACCAGAATTCTAATTGCATTTAGGCTAATAATAACAAAAAAAACTTAAAAAGGCCGTCGCCGCCGCTGATGCCGATGCCAATGCCGTCGGACGCCGCTTCACATGCCGAAGTTGCCGTACAAGCAGGTGTAGCAAGGGCCGGCCTTGCCGTCGTTGTCGCTCCGTGACTGCGGTGGGGGGATCTGCCCTGGCCGGCATCTCCGCACCTCTACGGCTGGTACGAGGGGCTGACTTTGTCATCGAGGACGATGATCGGCGTGCCCTGGTAGGCGTGCTCCCGGTGAGCGCTCGGGCTCCTCTTGCAGGCGCTGAACTCGGCGCTTCTCAGCCTACTCCTAGTCCGCCCTGGTTCAGGCGAGGATGTCCGGCTCCGACATCAGCGATGGCAGCACGACGTTCTAGAGGGACCGATCCATTGCCATCTTCATGGCGAAGGCGTCCTCGTCGACGGGCACCATCCAGTCTGCCGGCTTCGTCTGGCGAAGGCGAAGACGGCCAGTGGACGGCGACGATGCACGGGGCTCGTTGATGACGATGCCCCATGATCTTGTCCGCGGCGGCGAGCGGACCGGCGTGTCCGCCTCCCGCTTGACCGTCCAGAGTGGCGGCAAATGTGTCGGCGTGGACCCGGACGAGCGGGTGGCCGAGGCGGCGGAGAAGGAGGAGCTGAGGTTGGCCATCCTCCTTGGCAGCCAGTTGGCCAGAGGATTCCGCCTCGCCCTCGCCGCCGGCACCGGCAAGCGGGGGAAGCCGAGTCTGGGGTTGTTGCCGCTATGGATGTGCTTTAGGACGGCCGTGAGCGTCCGTCCGCGTGCGCTCCACCATCGCTGTTGCGTCACCGTGTTGTTGCGCTTCGGCGGCGAGCCAGGCGACCCCTCGTGGTGGGCGAGCTCCCGGAGTCGACGCTCGACGACGAACTGCTCCTAGTAGGGGAGGTTGCCGGGGTCCTCGGCGAGCTCCAGGTCGTCCATGGCTGCGATGTCGGCCTAGATATCCTTGACCATCTCTTCGTCGGCCGGCACCGGTGTCATAGGGATACCGCCGGTGCTGAGCTTCTAGCCGGGCGGGTTCCGGGTGTCCGGCAGCGCGATGTACCCGGCGTCATAGAGCATCCGGGCCTCCTAGGGCTGGAGCATGCGGCGGCCGAAGCCGTTCGTCGCCGCGGGATCGCCGAGGAACCTCTCAGCCATGGTTCTCTTCTCGCGGTGGAGGGGGAGTGGAGAAGCTGTGAGAGTGTGTGAGGTGAGCCAGCGAGATCGCCGGATTTTATAGGCCGAAGTGAGCGGCGAGGGCGGGAGGGGTGTAGCGGCGTGGGCGGGGAAAGGGGAACCGGCGAGAAGTTATTGCCCTGCGGTCCGTCGCGAGAGCCGAGGCGACGGTGGCGCGCCATTACGGCGACGCGTGGTCGACGAGATGGGCAGTATTGCCCAGCGGTCCGTCGTGGGGTTCCGAGGCGGATGGATGACGACGACTCGGCTTCTGTCGCTGACTGGACGGGTGCACGTGCCGAGCTTTTTTTTTCGCCGAAATTCGCTTTGTGTGGAAATAGGTCTGGGAAATCCGAACTAAAGTTGGCTAAATACGGACGAAAATAGGGTTCTGGAAACAGGGCTGGACCAATTTTCGGCATAAAAAAAACGCGCTGAAAACGTCACTGAGTGGAGATGTTCTAAACTGGGAAGAAGGGACTACTACCTGGAGAGAGGATTTCCCCAGCGTAAGTTGGGCCCCCGGCACCATCTGTGCAGTACGTTTGTTGGAGATTCGTGCATGGTCAACGCAGTCATCATCACTGGCACATTTGCATTTAAGCCCTCCTGCTATTTTTGATTTAATTGGTAGTCCAGGAAGAGGATGACCACTCAATCTGTAGCGGCGCAGGCCCCGACCCCCCTATCCCCACGCTCTGCCCACGCCCACCCCTCCCAGCGCCGCCACGACCTGCCTCCCTCCCCAGCGCCGCCACGCCATGCCTCCCCTCCCCTCCCCACCGTGCCTCCTCCTCCCGAGCTCTCGCCCTCCCCTGTGCACGCGCCGCCACCTCTCCGGCTTGTCTCATCGTCTCCTCCTTGACCCATGGAGAACAACCATGAAGGTATTGACCATGCAGCCATGGAGGATGCAGATCGGGATCCAGCGCCGACAGCCATGGAGGCTGCAGATCGATGCCATCCTGAGCTCGCACCCCTCCATATGCGCCTCCTTCTACACCTCTGTGGCTCCACCACGAGTCCTCCTCATCGCGACCTCCTTCACTGTGTGGCCACGGATCTTCAATGGCCAAGGCGCACATGGTGAGCTCGGTCTGTACAAAGAGCCATTGGTTTTAGGATTGATTGGGGTGGATCTAGGCACGCATGCCTTCGATCCGTGGCATCCTCCATGTTATTTTTTTGGATTTTATGCTTGGTATCAATTCCTTCCCAAAACTGATTTGTGCATTTGCTTCAATTCTAATAAAAATGGATCTGGATATGGAACTGTATGAATTCCCATTGAGTTTTGTATGAATCTTTGATGGATATATGGATATATCTAGTTCATGGGATTTTGTTCTGAATCATGAGTGATTCTTGTATGAATCTTTATTTATCTTCTATGAATTTTTGTTGAATCAAGAGAAGTTTGAGTGACGGATCTAATTTCCTCTATTATTTTTTTGTTCTATGAAACATGTAATTTCCTCTTTCCATATTCTTGCCATGGATGAATCTGTGTGATTTTGTTCTAGTGATTTTTTACTTGTATGAATCTTGTATGCTACAAATTCAGTCTTGGTTGAATCTGTGAAGCTAATGAACTAAGGACCTATTTTCTTTTCCATTTTTTTCTAGATTTTTCCTTTTTAAGGTCAGTTTATTTAGATTGATCTGTGATGACATATGTAGGCATGGATCTTTGATGAATCTCATTCTTCTATGGTTCTTTCAATTTTTTCAGTGAAGTTTCTTATATATTTTTTGTGAATCATCTATGAAACATATATCAAACGGGTTAATTTTGGTTTGTTGACGGAAGCAACATATGTCCAGTTCACGTGGAAATTGAAAAGGAAAATCATGTGGAACAATTTTTCCAGTGACGCATGTAGAAAAAGCAAGTTCATGAATCGTTCCAGCTCCAGTAAGTTTCTTGTATATGACGTATGTAGAAAATCAGTTTTATGAGCTGTAGAAAAAGCAAGCTAATGAATCGTATATGACACAAGTATTCTCTGTGTATAAATATCGGTGTGTCGATTTTTACTTGTGACTATATTCAATTATGAATCTTGTATGAAAACTTGTGAATCTTGTATGAAAACATTATTTTGAAAAAAGTATAAAACTTGTACAGATATTTCTAGAAAAATTCTTAAAAAAATTCTATGAAATATTATTGAAAAAATAATTATATAAGAAATTGTTGATTAAATTATATGAATATATATTGGCAGAAACAAGTTTGTAAAACATGTGAATCTTGTATGAAACTTCTGAATCTAGGATAAAACAAATTAAGAGTGTCTACAAATTGTTAAATAAAAAGTACAAAAATAAATATTATCAAATGAAATTGTTGAAAAAACAAATTATGGATATTTCATTTTCAGAATAAAAAATGTACATAAAAAGTTGAATATTTCTGAAATTTTACAAGAAAAAATGAGGTGAAAAAGAAACACGCATTATACAGATTGTTTGAAGAAACATGTTCTCGGTATAACATGTGTAGGGTTTCATATAGCAACAAAATATGTATTTCGTGGAAAAATGAGGTGAAAAAGAAACAGAGATTATGCATGTATTCTTTGAAAAAATTATATGAATATCTCTTGGCAGAAACAAGTTTGTAAAAGGTGTGAATCTTCTATGAAACTTCTGAATCTAGGATGAAACAAAGTAAGAGTGTCCAAATGTTGTTAAATAAAAAGTAGAAAAATAAAAATTATCAAAAGAGATTGTTGAAAAAATAAATTATGCATGTTTCATTTTCAGAATTAAAAATGTACATAAAAATTGTTGAATGTTGAAATTGTACGAGAAAAATAAGGTGAAAAAGAAACAGAAACGTGTAGAAGACTATCGACTGTGAGGAGACAAACAAGCGATTTTTTTAGAATATCCGAAAACGTTAGGGGTTAGATAGAAAAACTACAGCAGGCCTAAGAGATAAGGTGGGAGGGTTATTTTATAAAACGCATAGCACGAATCTTTAATAAATGAAGAGCAGAGATGGTGCCGGGGGCCCCTCCTACAGGGAAAATTGCATTGCCCCTACTACCTGACTAGAGGATTTGGAGCTTCCGCGCGGAGTCGTGCCGGCTCCATCGACATGCAGCATCTTGAAGCTGACAATGCAAGGGTCCGTGTGATCGTGGCAGCTCGATCGGACTCCTCGACGGCGACTACTCTTCGCCGCCGTGTCGATCGATCACGTACGGCGAACGGGTGGCTTTGCATTGGCAGCCGCACGATGATCGAACGAGCGGATAAGGCACGACGTCTGTAGTACACGCCGCCCGGCAGCGTCCAATATATTTCCGTCCCACGCCGCGCGCGCGATCCATAGCAACATCGTCATCGGTGCACTTGGCGTCTCCACTGAGATCGGCAGGCGCCATGAACGTCCGCCGTGTGCGAGTTACGGATGTCAGCCACGTCCAGCCGGCGGAGCAGCAAACCACGAATAATGAGCCTGCACGAGATCATCACGCCGCCGCCATCAAGCTCTCGCCGTTCGACACCATGTTCCTCGGGCTTCCCCCGATCCAGCGCCTATTCATCTACCACCACGACGGCGCGGGCGGCGAGGACCTTCCTCTCGCCCGCAGGCTGCGGGACTCCCTCGCGGCGACGCTCGCCCACTTCACCCCCCTCGCCGGCAAGCTCACGGCCTGCTCCGACTCCGATCTCGTCATCGACTGCTCCCCCGAGGCAGTCCGTCCGGGCGTCAGGTTCGTCGAGGCGGAGTACTCTGGCGACATGCGCCGGCTCGCCCGGGACGTCGAGCATGACACCGAGGCGTTCCTGCAGCTCGTGCCGGAGCTCGACGTGCGCAGGCTGCCGGCCCCCGTGCTCGCCGTCCAGGTCACGCGATCGGCAAGCGCCGTGGCGGTGGGTGTGTCTATACACCACGCGGTGGCCGACGGGAAGTCCCTGTGGCAGTTCATGAGGGCGTGGGCCGCCACGTCGCGGGACGGCGGCTCACAGTCACAGGTACTGCTGCCGACGCCGACGTTTGATCGTGCGGGTATTCTGCGGCACCCGAAAGCGCAGCCGGCGGCGCGCCAGTTCGCCCGCCTCCTCGCGCCGGACATGCCCACGATGAACACGCTTCCGGAGCCTGACTGGACGCGCCAGAGCAGAAGGACCTATCTGCTCGCCGCCGACCAGATCCAGTCGCTGAAGCGGCGGATCAGCCAGGCGGCCGCCGAGAACCAGCCGCCCCCGACTACCTTCGTCGCCATCGCGTCCGTGCTGTGGACGTCCATCGCCCGCGCCGCCAAGTCCCCAGACAATCAGGACGCCACGGACGAGGACGACGCATACTTTCTGTTCCCCGCCGACTGCCGCCGCCGCCTGCGCCCGCAGCCTCTCGACCCTGCCTTCTTCGGCAACTGCGTCAAGTTCTGCTACGCGCGTGCCACGACGCGGGACATCTGCCGCGACGACGCGCTCGCGCGCGCCGCGGCGGCGGTGGGGAGGGCGATCCGGGAGCAGGTGGAGGAGGAGGACCCGCTGAGCGACATCGACCGGTGGGCGGAGACCATCCAGGGGATCCCGCGGGAGAGGCTGGCGCAGCAGGGGTCGTCGCACCGGTTCATGGCGTACGAGGTGGACTTCGGGTGGGGCGAGCCCAGCCGGGTGGAGATCGTGTCCGTGTTCGCCGAGACCATGGTGATGCTCGTCGGAGCGAGGGACGGGGCGGTGCAGGTGTCCGTGGCGCTTCCCCGGGACCGCATGGACGGCTTCCACGCCAGCTTCGTGTCGCAGCTTTCAGCTTGATGGAGCGGCTCATGTACGTGATGAAAATTGCTGGATAGCGTGGGATGATACGAATCCATATGTAATACTTCCTCCGACCCATATTACATATTAATTGACTTAAATTCGTCTAGATTTAGATATAATCTAAACACTATGTATATAGGTTCATTCAAATTTTAACAAATCAAAGTCAACTAATATGTGTTGGAGAGAGTACTACTTTTTCGATCTATATTAGTTGACTTGTATTTGTTTAGATTCAGATGTATCTGGCATTAAAATATATCTAAATATATCTGAATATAGATAAATCCAAATCAACTACTCCGTCTTAAAATATATGTCTCAGATTTTTAAAATTTAGATGAATCTAAACACTATTTAGTATATAGATTTATCTAAATTTTAACAAATCTAAAATATCTATTCTAAACCGGAGAAAATAATATGGGTCGAAGGGAATCCTTGATTACATCGATCTAATTCAAGCTTGGACTTGATTGGTACACATTGGATGACGTTGAGAGATCATGCACGAATTTTTTGGAACTGCACGTACACTCTGTGATGATAACCAAGAAAAGTGAATTCTAACCGGTTCCTATCGGGGTTCCCCATCCGCCCTTGCTTCTCTGTGAGATTCGTGCTGCCACGTCATCATTCTACAAGTATCCTGGACCTCAGGGCTAGTATTCATTGTGTAAATCTTGTATTCTCATCAGTGGGCTCCCCATTGATTTCATCAATGTTTCAGATTTTATTCAGAAATATTCCAACGCAATTTCATTTTCAAAAACTTTTCCTGGATGTTTAGATCGACTTTTTCATCAGTGGCCGAGCTAGACCGGTGGTACAGGGCAGGGACTGAAGCAATCGAGCTAGCTCATAGCTTGCCCGTTAATCTATTGACATAGTCTTCACGTTTTGGCTTAAATTTTAATAGATTATTTGTTAAATACAAATATACTGTCTAGCCTCTTTTTATTAGATCGGTCTTTTAAAATAATTGACTAGTGTACAAATCCAATATGACATCAGGGTTAAGAGGTCTCAAGTTCAAGACCCTGCTACTAAAATAGCCTAGATTTGATGGAGTGTTGAGAACATAATATACACGTCTAACTCTTTTCATCAGTTTAGAATGTTAGTTGCGGAGCTAGTGCATGCAATTCAATAGCATTCTCGGGTGAGCCCGTGCAGCTACCCAGGGCCGCTAGGATTTCTCGTTCCAGTTTGAATATACTCCCTTCATTCTAAAATATAAGCTGTTTTAGCTTTGTGAAGTGAATGTATTGTAGATTCTTTTAGTGTTTAGGTTCACTCCAAACTCTACATTAAAAGGTATCTAGATACATTTGTTTTACAAAGTCAAAACATCTTATATTTTAAAATGAAAAAGTATTTGGTTCCGGTTTCGTACCGAGCAGATTTCAGAACTCCCGTATGTATCAAAACAAGATTGATTGTTACCCACCAATATGGGATTGATTATATTGATACATTCAAGCCGAATCGTTAAGCCTGCTACTACGTGTCTTGTGCTCTCCTTGGCAGTCTCTCATGATCGGTGTCTTTACCAAATTGATATCAGCAATGCCATTCTTCACGGAGTTCTTGATCAAGACGTGTATCGGCAGCACCAACGGCTTTGAAGACCCTTGTTTTCCGTGTCATGTTTGCAGGCCCGGCCCAGGGGGTGGGCGGGAGGGGCAGTCGTCCCGGGCCCAAAAAAATTAGGAACCCCTCCCAGATTACTATGTACAGTAGGCCCACACGTCTAGTACTCCAGCTAATATTGGAGGAGCAATCTGGCTTTGTCCCTGGTAGGTTGATCACAGATAATATCATCACGGCGTACGAATGTTTGCACTTCATAAAGAGGAATGGAGCTAAAAAAATCAGCATTGTGCGCTAAAATTGGACATGCGGAAGGCATATGATAGAGTTGAGTGGAATTATTTATGGGCTATTATGCTTCGCATGGGGTTCCAAGAACGATGGGTTCAGCTGATTATGAACATGATCTCATCGGTTTCTTTCTCGGTGCTCTTCAATGGGACACCGCTTCAACCTTTCCGACCATCTCGAGGGATTCGCCAGGGCGATCCGATCTCACCATACTTGTTCTTGATAACAGCAGAGGGCCTCTCAGGCCTCTTAAAACAAAGTCGTCAGTCTCTGCACCTCAAAGGCATCCAAGTGGCTCCAACAGCTCCGGCTGTAAACCACCTCCTTTTTGCAGATGACAGCCTGCTGTTTGTCAGAGCGAGTCCAGCGGGAGCAAGGGATGTGAAGGATTTGTTGCAAAAATATTGTGAAGCTTCGGGGCAGCGCATAAACCTGGATAAGTCCTCAGTTTTCTTCAGTAAAGGATGCCCGGAGGCCACACGTCTATTTGTTAAGCAGATTCTACAAGTGCCAAACGAAACTCTGAATGACAAGTACCTTGGTATGCCTTCCAACGTGGGTAGTTCACTCAACGGTGCTTTCAAGTACCTAAAAGACCGGGTATGGAAAAGAGTGCAAGGTTGGTTGGAACAACTCTTATCTGTAGGAGGTAAGGAAGTCTTAATCAAAGCAGTAGCTCAGGCTATCCCAACATTCTCTATGTCGTGTTTCAAGATACCGCAGGGTTTGTGTCACCACATCAATGCAATGATCAGAAACTTTTGGTGGGGATGCAAGGATGGAAAGAGGAAGACACATTGGGTCTCCTGGGAGGTTATGTGTCTTCCGAAGTTTGCAGGAGGTCTTGGGTTCCGAGACATCGAGCTTTTTAACATTGCTTTGCTAGCCAAGCAAGCTTGGCGGCTTATTCTGAATCCTGATTCTTTGAGTGCGAGAATACTCAAGGCGGTTTATTTCCCTAATTCAGATCTTCTTGGGGCTGCTGTTGGTGCACACCCGTCGCAAGTGTGGCGAGCTCTTATCGAGGGGAGGGACTCCATGAAGCAGGGACTGGTAAGGCGAATAGGGACTGGAGATGCCACTCATGCATGGAACCAAAATTGGATTCCCCGTGACCATATGCTACGCCCTATTGCGTGCCTAAAACGGGATCCTCCGATGCGGGTCAGTGACTTGATTGATAGTACCACAATGACATGGAAAAGAGAAGTTATAGAGGAGTTTTTTATCCCTATGGATGCAGAGAAGATTTATCAGATCCCTTTGAGCACTCGCAGACATGAGGATACATGGGCGTGACACTATGAGCGCTCCGGTATTCTATATGTTCGATCTGTCTACCGCATGCTGGTTCGCACTAGACATCGACGTGGGGATTGGATCGAAGAGAGAGCAGCGGGGTCTAACCATCAAGCTGAAGAGAAATCATGGCAGAAATTGTGGAAGACTCAGGTACCGTCGAAGCTGCGTCTATTCCTTTGGCGGCTTGCACACCACTCGCTACCTACATGCGACGTTCGTCAGCAACGTCATATGGCAGAAACGAGCAGCTGCTCTATTTGTGGTGAGGACGACTCATGGAGACATTCTTTGATCAACTGTACAATGTCACGCTGTGTTTGGGCTTTGGCCAATGAAGAAATAACCCAACACATGTGCATGTCCGATGAGCCATCTGCCAAGCAGTGGCTCTTCCTGATGATGGATACCCTCGATCAATCTGCTTTTGTGGAGATGGCAACTACACTGTGGGCTATTTGGTTTGCTCGCAGGAAACTTATTCATGAGGGTGAACATCAGAGTCCGATGTCTACGCACTTATTCGTCAGACATTTTCTTGATGATCTTGGTCAGATTCCGATTGAGCCCAAGAAGGAGAAGGTTGTTGATGCAGTGCCGGCACCACGGTGGATCGCGCCTCCCCCAGGATATTCCAAGATTAATACGGATGCAGCTGTTGCAAGGTCGGGAGAGGGAGGTGTTGTGGCTGTTGTTTGCCGCAGTGAAGCAGGTGTGTTTATGGGAGCTTCGGCTCTAACACTGAAGGGAGCTTTTTCACCAGCGACGCTGGAAGCAATGGCATGCCGGGAAGCCCTCGCCTTGGCACAAGACTTAAACCTCCAACATATTTGTGTAGCATCAGACTGTCTAGAAGTGGTAAACAACCTGAAACAGCCATATTAGGAGAGTATGCTGTAGTCATCAGAGAGATCAGAGGGACTGCAGGCTCGTTCGCGTCTGCAACTTTCAGGTATGAATCAAGATCCTCAAATGGAGAAGCTCATCGACTTGCACGTAGTTCTACTAGATTAGCAGTAGGACGTCAGCTCTGGCTGCTTCAGCCACCTGATGGTTTGTGTATTCCTATAAACTTGTCTTTTAATCAGTAGTGTAGTCGAACCCTCAAAAAAAAAAGTACTCCAGCTATGCAGTGTTTTTCCCAGAGATCCAGTGTAGAGGGCTAGAGGCCGTAGCAATATAGGTTCAGCAGTTGTTTCCCGCACACACAAGGAGACGAGCAGATTGAGCGTTAGGGCCCTCTAAGATTTTGTTTCTACTTCAATTCGAGACGAGGACGTTCGGTGCGACTCGATTTTGCCCATCAATTCTTGATTTACCCAGGTGACATCCGATCGCATCAAGTATTTTTTTGCAGGTGGATCAAGGATTGAATGATCATCGAAAACGCTTCGCTTAGGCTCTATGTCTCGCCAGTCGCCTCATCGACTTCGCCGCTGATTAGCCCAATCCTATCGCCCAAGGCGGCCGCCGGCAGGGAATCTGAGAAGAACTGAACTATTTTTTTAGGGACGAGAATAACTGAACTAGGTATGGTTGATCCATGAATCTTATTGTTCTCTAATTATCCAATATATATATATATATATATATTGGTTTTTAGGTTGTAGTTATGTTAGTATATGACTCTATGTCCTAATCATGTTGTTCTCTATTTCTATTGCTTATTGACGAAGCTTTTCAAACTTGAAACTATGGAAGAATTATTAGAAATCTTCAATGTCTTAAGAAAGGTTAAATTGTTTGGAAACTCTATGGATGGAGAATAAGTTATTGGACAAGATTGATACTGATTACATCATAAGATACTTTGCATGTACTCCCTCCCTTTGGAATATAACATGTTTGAGGTTTGTGAAGCTAATGTATCTAGACATCTTTTACTGTCTAGGTTCAAGTGAATCTACACACTAAAAGGTGTCTAAATACATTTGCTTCAAAAATCTAAAACATCTTATATTTTCAAACGGATGGAGTAGAAATATAAGAAGAAGATTTTAAGGTAAGATGTATACCATATTATTTTTAGACAAATATTGCTATTGTGTATACTTTAAAATCTAATTGCCATTATTTCATACATTCCTATATAAAAAAAGGCCTAACTAAGGGACCCCATATTCTAGTTTTGCCCCGGGCCCTCAGAATCTCAGGACCGGCCCTGCATGTTTGCAAGCTCCAGAAGTCACTATATGGCCTCAAACAGTCACCTCGGGCTTGGTATTTCCGCCTCAGTGATCGTCTTCATCAGCTAAGATTTTAGTCCTCCCAAGCGGACACATCCTTGTTTATTATTCAGCAAGATTCAGTGGTGATTTATATGCTTGTCTATGTTGACGTCATTGTTATTGCTGGCTCATGTCCTCGTGTTGTTGAACGTTTACTCATCACTCGTACCAGCTCCTTCCCTATTAAGGATCTTGTCCGCCTTGATTATTTCCTTGAAATTGAGGCGACTTACAATTCCGGGGGCATGGTTCTATCACAATGCAAGTAGGCAATGGATCTTCTTCACCGAGCACATATAGTGAATTGTAAGTGTGTCTCCACTCCTATGTTAGCCACGGATAAACTTGCAGGAAATCTCGGTAATCCCCTCAATGATAATGATGCGTTCAGATATCGTAGTATGGCATGAGAGGTGTGCAACACCTCACACTAACTGGGCCTAATCTCTCTATCATCATCAACAAAGTGTGTCAATACTTGTCAAAACCTATTGATGTTTATTGGGAGGCAGTCAAGCGCATACTTAGATATGTAAAAGGCACTGTGACTACATGAATGGATATCCGCCGCTCACCCTCAATAGTTTTGAGCCTTAATCACGCATGTGGATTGGGCAGGATGTGCCGATGACCAACGGTCTACAAGTGGTTTCGTGGTATTTTTTGGACCCAACTTGATCTCATGGAGTGCTCGTAAGCGGTCTCGGTTAAGCACGGAGGCAGAATAAAAAGCGCTAGCTGATGGCACATCGGAAGTCACATGGGTTTAATCGGTTCTCATGGAATTGGGAGTTCCTCATCCGTGACCACCAGTTTTATGGTGTGACAATCTAGGTGTCACGTCGTATCTCACCGCCAATCCAGTTTTCCATGCGAGGATCAAGCATATCGAGATCGATTTCCATTTTGTGCCCAAGAAGGTAGCTCTTGCAGCAGTGGATGTTCGTTTTGTATCATGGACTAATCAAGTGGCAGATGCGTTCACCAAACCTGCCACCAAAGTAATGCTTCAGAATCTCAACCTTGTAGTTGGCTGAGATTGAGAGGGAATATAATGATAGTATATATGATCGTATCCCATATAATCATGTACTCCCTCCGTTTCAAAATATAAGATGTTTTAGGTTTGTGAAGAAAATGTATCTAAACCTATTTTAGTGTGTAGGTTCATTCCAAACCTGAGTGAACCTACACACTAAAACAAGTCTAGATACATTTTTCTTTACAAACCTATAAAACATCTTATATTTCGAAACCGAGGGAGTAGTCATTAGCTTACCGTGTATAATTGATCCTGCCATTATGTCGTATCAATCAGATACGCTCTGATCTCTAATGGAGGTACAAGTTGTTGATATAATATAAATAGAGAGGAGACCGTACGGGGTAGATCACGGCAAATCACTCTATTTGATTGTCATGTCTGTCTTTCAAACAAAAAGGAAATAAAGGAACGCCATGTGAGGAGTGCCTACATAATAGACTGAACCAAAGATTCTTGAGAGCTGACAGAGGAGGTAGCTCCGATTCACCGAGATTCGACGGTATAGCACTAGTTGAGCGAGATGGACGCCGAGGTCCCGTTCCTACTCACTGGCAGCGCGGGCACGGATGAGCCGCCGCTTGCCGGCGTCTCCGACTTCCGCGGCCGCCCCGTCTACCGCGACACCTCAGGCGGATGGCGCTCCGCCCTCTTCGTCTCCGGTATATATATTCGCTGTCCCTGGTATACTAGTTGTTGGACATTTCGACCGAGTAATCAGTTCTTGCCGTCGACGGCGGCAATGTCATGAATGCAGCGGTGGAGATGGCTGCCTGTTTCGCCCACTTCGGCGTCTCCTCCAACCTCATCGCCTACCTGACGGGGCCGCTCGGCCACTCCAACGCCGCCGCTGCCGCCGCCGTGAACGCCTGGTCGGGCACGGCCAACCTGATGCCGCTGCTAGGCGCCTTCGTGGCAGACTCCTGGCTAGGGCGCTATCGATCCCTGCTCCTCGCCTGCACGCTCTACGTCCTGGTAAGTTACCAAATCTTCTCTTAATTACATTCTACCTTTCCTGCCTTGATCTGGTTTTGCCAATACATCCAGTGTGTAAAGAGTAGGCGACAACCTGATTGAAATTCCATCTAATATAACACTGTATACTCGATCTATACGGGAAGGCGCACATGCATCAGCTGTGTCATGCACATGAAGTCCAATTAATTAAACGTGGGTGGGTGTGTCCTTCTCAGGGAATCATCCATACAAGATCGGTGCTAAATGAGCATGTGTTAACCACTTATCATCCTTGTTCTAAAAATAAGATAGACTATCAAAATATCTTATATCTATTTAGGAACGGAGTTGGTACTTAGTACTACCTTTTTAGCGGGAATGCATGAAGATTGCAAATAATATGTAGTCATGCATGCTTCTTTATCTATATGTTAAATTCAACATATTACAAGCACATTGCTCATTTCATCCAAAATCAGAAAAGATAATTTTTTCTTCTAAGTTATGAATATTCTAGCTGGCAGAGGAAACACATAAAAGCCTTGATTAACCCAGTCATGCCACCAATACTGGCAATACACGAGAGATAAACGGGGAGAGATTTGGTGTACATGGGCACCAGCGATCCCGGTTTTATAAAAAAAATCAAAAATCATATTTATGAGTTCCAAAAAATCTAAAAATAAATCAAGGTGTGGCCAAAGATTTATACCACATACGTGTAAAATCTCAATTCATACGTTATTAGCTACTTTTAGGAATTTATTTTAAGATTTTTTTGAAACTTATAAATACAGTTTTTAATTTTTTTAATAGCATGGAGCACTGGAGCTTGAGAGTCAAAAGAACTTTCTGAGAGACAAATCCACTAATATATCCTATTGTGTAGCTTCATCCGTCAATTATGGACTTCTGGTTTATATAATATAGTGCCCATATAGTTTTGACTTGGGGAGTAACTTAGGAAGCATATAGTTTTTATGCATTAACTTGCTAGTGTAAATTTCGTTGCGAACATCTAACGGTTAGAAATTACAACAAAATTTACACTAGCAAGTTAATGCATAAAAAGTCTGAACATCTAACTTGCTAGCATAAAGTTTTTTCTTACTTTGTCCCTCGGCATTAATTAATCTAAACCTGTACATTTTTATTTTCAAAGTCTCCAAGTCCTGAAAAACTTTCTCGTAGTTACAGTTTGTCCTTGACTTTTATTAAACATTGAGAAAAATTAATGCAGGGTTATGGCATGATCACTCTAGCATCCACTCTCCCCGTGGTGCACTCTTGGAACAACTTCTCTTCCAGCCCTTGGTCGCAAAAGGTTGTCTTATTCTACACCTCCCTCTACCTCATCGCCATGGCGCAAGGCGTTGACAAGCCTTGTGGCCTGGCCTTGGCTGCCGACCAGTTTGACCCTGGCCACCCAAAGGAGAGGGCCGCCCGGAGTTCCCTCTTCAACTGGTTTTACTTGTGCATGGTCATTGGAGTCGCTATGGCAGTCACCGTCGTTAGCTCGATCCAGGAGAACATTGGTTGGGGAATCGGATTTGGCGCACTTTTCGTCATCATGGTCTTTGCCTCCCTCGTCTTCCTTGCCGGCACGACCACCTACCGCCTCTACACTCCCACCACTATCAGTTCCAAGAGCCCCATCACCCGCTTGGCTCATAGCTTTTCCGCGCTTGCTAGGAATTCAATCTTCTCCTTCCTCATGAAAGAACATCATCAGCGGGAAGATGAGAAAGACATGGATAAGTCGGAGGAGGCGCGCGCTGTGCTACGCCTGTTGCCTATTTGGGTGACATGCTTGGCATTCGGCTTAGTGTTTGCGCAGGTCCCAACGATGTTCAACAAGCAGGGCCGCACCTTGGACCTCCGCATGTTCGGTGGTGGCCTAGAGCTGCCGCCAGCCGGGTTGCGGACGTTTGGCCCGGCGAGCATCCTGGTGTTCATGCCTATCTACGACCGTGTGCTGGTGCCGGCGTTGCGTTGTGCAACGGGCAACCCGTCGGGGCTTACACCACTACAACGCATGGGCATTGGCATGGCACTGTCTCTGGTCGCGGTGTCGGTGGCGGCCCTAGTGGAGTCCCGGCGGCTGGCGGTAGCGCGAGAGTATGGCCTGGTGGATGACGCCAGTGCGACGGTGCCGATGAGCTGGGTGTGGCTTGTGCCACAATACGTGATCTGCGGGATGTCAGATGTATTTGCGGTTGTTGGGATGCGGGAGTTCTTCTATGACCAAATGCCCGATGACCTGCGCAGCCTGGGCCTAGCGCTCTCCTGGGGTGTGATGGGCGTCAGCAGCTTCATCAGTGGGGCCCTCATCTCCCTTATTGACCGTGTGACCAAGAGCGGCGGCGGGGACAGCTGGTTCGCCGACAACCTCAATCGTGCTCACCTCGACTACTTCTACTGGCTTCTTGCTGGTGTCAGCGTCGTCGAACTCGTGCTCTACCTCCACTTCACGAGCTCCTATGCCTATATCGGCAAGAGGCTCCACCGATAAGAACCAACATGTTACAAAGATGTGCAACTGCAAGGCTAGAGGTTCTTGTAAGGTATTTTCGTGTATAGGTGTATACTTTGAGTGTAAATATCCAATCATGATATACAACAATATGTATGGTAATCTTGGCAAATCGAACTATGTGTTTAGTATTCATTGTTCAATGAGTTTTTGTGTTACGACAAATTTGTACTCCCTCCTTTTACTAATGCATGTAAGACATTCTAAATACTTTAAATAGACTAGATTCTAAAATAGGAGAACCTAAACAATAAAATGTGTCTAGATATATGCATTTTCAGGATTAGTTAAAAAGTCTTACATTAGTGAATGAGGGAGTACACGTACTTCCAAGTTCCAATGGCCATGTCCCTTGTTTCAGTTGTGTATATGCTCGGCCAGCATCTTGAAGATGTGGTGTGGTGTCCCTCGTTTCATTTCTGTATATAGTAGTCGATCCCGGTCGGTGCGCACTTTGCACTTTGAGTCTACACAACCAAATAAATCACTGATACAGCTGTGGTCTGGTGTCGCCATGGACAGCCGGCCGTGAGCGAGTTCAAACATCTTATATTATAAAACGGAGGAAATATAAGCTAAGCAGGGAGCCATACACGTTGACCGATCCAACCTAGCTAGCTGGATCCACGCTCTGTGTTATCTCTCTAGTGCCCCTCCCGTGTCGCACCCGCATGGCGGCTAGGGGAAACCTTATATCGAACCGCCTTTCCCTCCCCGCCTCTGTCCTCCTCCCCTGTCACCGTCACAGGGCGCATCCGGGAAAAGCCCTGGAGACGGCGGCGGGGCTTCTTTGTTCCCTTGCGCGGCGAGGCGGACGCGGAGGCGCGCTTCCGTGCCAGGGTATGGCGCTGCGTTGGGGGGGGGGGGGCTATGGCGGCGGATCTCGAGCTCGGCCTTGGGTGAAGACATGGTGGTGTGCGCCTAGGTGAACATTGGCTATGTTGGTCGGATTCTTCGGGTGGCTATAGCTGTGGGCGCCGTAGGCTACCGGCGACCGACTCTACCCTGCTAGTGGAGACGATGGCGTAGCGGAATAAAGGTGGCCAAACCACTGCTATTCTTTGAGAACCATAGTGTCAATATCCCTCATGTTGGCTTCCTCGATCTGACCATTGATGGGTTTCGGTCTTCCTCTCAGAGATTTCGTCTATTTGGCGCAGGGCGTTACTGGATATCTTGAACGAAATTGATGTGGTTGTGCACATCCTTTTTTGAGGCAAGGTGCGAAGCTTCGTCTTCTTGTCGGTTCCATGGGACATGTCTTGATATAGATTTCCATGCAACGGTGGAAAAAATCATGTGGCTGCGAATGGAGTTTGGTATTGACGGAGAGGAAACTGGTTGCGATGAACACAATGTGACACAAGTTCTCCCCATGGTGTGTTGGGTGTTTGGCGACTTGCAGCAATAGCCTTGGCAAGCGGAGCTGGCAACACATGTGGAATGTATTCTTGGTGGTGGTCCTTGAGTACCGAGCCACAATTTTCAAGGCGAAAACCCAAGGTCCGCCCTTCATTGGTCGTACCTGGCAATGGTCTTGTATAGACATTATTTTGAAAACTCGGGCTTTCTCGAGGGTGAAAACCCAAGATCGTTGATCGGGGGCCGACAATGCTTGTGTATTGTTTTGTTCTTGGAGTGTTGCTTCTGGAGAATCTCGTTTATAGTCCATGTGTTGACTTTGATGGTGGTTTGAGTTCTGTTTTGCGAGTGGTTCATCACCGCGACAGGGACTTTGTTTTCTTTTTCTTTCTTTTTTATTTTTCTTGGATGTGTGCAATGTTGATGTCTTTGGACATCTTATTGGTGCGGAGACCTGGCGTAATTGATATCTTCATTATATTAATATATTTACTTTATTGAAAAAAAAGCTAACTGAAATCACATACGGGAATCTCTGAATCCTGTTTGCGCCATGTTCTGGCTCAACAGGATCTCTCCACTTGAGATGTACCAAAAGTTCGTTCACATTTCTCATACATCCTAAATGTCGCTCATGTAGGATAGATTACATCAGCAAGGTAGTAGCCAATCTTGTAGTGACGGCTATTGACAACATAGTTCCAAGGAGGAGCATCTCTGACAAGAAGCCTTGAGAAAATTTAAGTCCTTATATGAGAGCCAGGCAATCGAAAGGAAGAATGCCAAACCCATGCAACATCCTCCAAATTGATTGTTGGATTCTTATAGTTTCCTTTGTACTGACTTTTTGAACCTGCTCAATAATTCTTCCATGTCCGGTGCATGTGGTCAATTGATTGAAGAATCCCAGACCATCCTCGTTCTTCACTAAAATCCAAGAGTCTCTCGGTGTATTCTTCATTAGGTGCCCTCAAGTACTCCGGCCCAAAGATATCAAGCATGGCTTGTGTCTGAGAAGTTGTGGACGAATCCTTGGGGAGGAACCACGGATAAGTCGTGGATGTCGCTGTCGCGCTGGCAGTCACCTGCGAGGCACTCTTCTTCGGCATAGCGTTTTTCCCCGGCACAGCGTCCTTTTCCGGCACAACATACTTCTCATGTGCATGCGCGTCATCTGTGACCTCCTTCGTCGCCGCCTTACTTGCCTGAACGAGGTCGACCTGGTGCTTCTTGGCATCAGCTCTGAAGGGTTTCGCGGCATAGTAAATCAAAATTTTCTACGGATGCGAACAGAGAGAAAGCCAAGATCTAATCTAGGAGATGCAAACAACGAGAGAGATTGGATTAGATCTTCATACCCTTGAAGATTCGCACAGCGGAACGTTCGTCGGAACGTGGGTGATGTAGTCGTACTCGCTTATCCTCCTCGCGATCCGATCCGATCTAGCACCACAAGTGGCGGTGCCTCCGTGAGATGCACACGTGCAGCACCTCGACGTCTCCTCCTTCCTCGGTCCAGCAAGTATGGTGGAGAGACGGATTGGATCTACAACACGACGGCGTAGTGTATATGGTGGAGAATTTCTGCAGCAGGGCTTCGCCTACAAACAGTCGGGAGGGAGAGAGGAGGGCAGCTAGGGTTGGAGGGGAAGGTGTGGGGGGTGGTGCGCCCCCAACCCTCTTTATATAGAGGGGTGGGGCGGCAACCCTAGCCCCCTCCCCCAAGCCAAGGCCAGCGGCAAAGGAGGAGGAGTGGGGGGCAAGGAACCCCCCCCTTCTAGAAGCTCTATCTAGGGTTTAAACCCTCTTGACCGGCTGGGCCCTATGGGGCCTTGTGCCCCTGGCCCAATGCGGCCAGGGCACTCCCTCATAGGCCCATGCCCCCTCCCGGAAGGTGTGGCCACGTTGGTCCCCTTCCGGAAGGTTCTAGAAGCTTCCGGTACAATACCGATTAACCCGGAACAATTCCGAACTCCAAAAACTGCACTGCCTTATATGAATCTTATTCTCCGGACCACTCCGGAACCTCTCGTGATGTCTCGGATCCCATTCGAGACTCCGCACAAAAAAATCATAAACCAATTATCCAATCTATCCTAGCGTCGAGACACGTTAAGTGTGTGACCCTGCGGGTTCGAGAATATGCAGACATGATCTTCTATCAATAATCAACAGCGGGGTCTGGAAACCCACACTACTAGGAAAATGGTCGTCTGTGGCGCACCTAAAAGGCCCATCCGTGGCGCACCTGTAGTGCGCCACGGGCCTTGCGCTACGGCTATCTCTCAGCCGTGGCGCACTGCCTAGTGCGCCACGGTTGTGTAGAGATAGGCGTAGCGCACCACCTAGTGCGCCACAGAAGTTTGGCGTGGTGCGCTACCCCTTGGATCTTCTGTGGCGCACTACCCAGTGCGCCACTAAACATCCATGGTGCGCTTTAGGTGTAGTGCGCCACAGAAGGTAGAACATGTGCGCCACAGATGTATTTTTTGTTTTTTTTAATTTCCAAGCCAGATTATATGCAATACAGATTATATACAATATTACAGCAGATATACACACACAGATACAAGATATACAATTATATATATAAATACTCGATATGAAAAACAAGATTGAAACAAATACATATAGATAAGTCTCATACATGAATACATAGTCCAAGTTACATTGTTTTGATCATGTTACAAAGTAGTAGTTGGTGACATGCGAATACATGTGTCGATCGAACAAGTTAGAGCTCGGAAGCTCGCCTAGACATCTAAACTAGCTAGCTAGACACAAACGCGGGATAAATAACCAAAGAAGATAAGCATGATCACCGCCGCGACGAAGGTGTAGGTCTTCATCCGGTTCCTTGTCCTAACTCCCGCTAGATAGCGCGTGTATCTATCTTCCGCCTCCGCCATAGTGTTGTACCCTTTGTAGCTATTGCCGCTGAAACGGTGCACCTGTCTCCGGCAGTCTTCCCAATCATCGTAGACTCCGGGAACCCGTCCCTTATACACGATGTACCACGTCATCTACAAGTTGACAATAATAACTAACCGGTGATTGAAAAAACATGTATAATTAAAGTCGCATATGAAGATACACTTATAGAAAGTACTCTTAAATCAAAAAGAGCAAACTCAAAAAGCATGCCTCATATATAACTAGCTAGGTCGTTGGACACAGGAATTGCTTATGACGGGACTGTTAGTCAAGTAGGATGCACAATTCCTGGACTTGTGCATATCACAAGGCTAACAATCCCGTCATAGCACATTCACATATATATTGTGCCACGACATTTCAATCATCGGCATATTCTCGAAAAAGACAAAAATAACTCGAAAAGCATGCCTCATATATAACTAGCTAGGTCGTTGGACACAGGAATTGCTTATGACGGGACTGCTAGCCAAGTAGGATGCACAATTCCTGGACTTGTGCATATCACAAGGCTAACAATCCCGTCATAGCACATTCACATATATATTGTGCCACGGCATTTCAATCATCGGCATATTCTCGAAAAAGACAAAAATAACTCGAAAAGCATGCCTCATATATAACTAGCTAGGTCGTTGGACACAGGAATTGCTTATGACGGGACTGTTAGCCAAGTAGGATGCACAATTCCTGGACTTGTGCATATCACAAGGCTAACAATCCCGTCATAGCACATTCACATATATATTGTGCCACGACATTTCAATCATCGTCATATTCTCGAAAAAGACAAAAATAACTCGAAAAGCATGCCTCATATATAACTAGCTAGGTCGTTGGACACAGGAATTGCTTATGACGGGACTGTCAGCCAAGTAGGATGCACAATTCCTGGACCTGTGCATATCACAAGGCTGACAATCCCGTCATAGCACATTCACATATATATTGTGCCACGACATTTCAATCATCGGCATATTCTCGAAAAAGACAAAAATAACTCGAAAAGCATGCCTCATATATAACTAGCTAGGTCGTTGGACACATGAATTGCTTATGACGGGACTGTCAGCCAAGTAGGATGCACAATTCCTGGACTTGTGCATATCACAAGGCTGACAATCCCGTCATAGCACATTCACATATATATTGTGCCACGACATTTCAATCATCGGCATATTCTCGAAAAAGACAAAAATAACTCACACTTGTCATCCGAGAACCAAAGAGTAAGCAAAAAAACCAAAGAGTAAGCAAAAAAACCAAGCATTGATTGATATATAATAATAATAAGCAAAATAAGTAAGTGGTGATTCATAAACCTAATAAGATAAGTACACTTGTCGTCCACACACACACACAAAGGTCATTATAGTTTGCAACTACAACTAGGCCAACATCAAGCCTTCTGGCTCGGCTTAAGGAACGGGAGGACGCCCTGTCTCGTCATGAACTTCCTATAGTCACCCTGCATCTCTAGGCGATCTTCTATGTCACGGTTATTCGGGATATTTCCTCCGTAGAAGACCCCCCCCGAAGTCATGACATCACGAAAGATGATTGCCCCAAACTGCTGCTGGATGCGATACATCTCTTGTCTAATATCCGAATCATTGATCTTGGCCTTTGCTTCGGCCCACTGTTTGAGATGATCTGGCAGCGTAGAATTCTGCTGGTCAAGTTGGAACGCCCTCATGTGATGGAGTGCGTAGTAGGCTTCCTTCTTACTGTTTTCCGGCTGCTTCACGCAGGGGAACTCTGTTACGTGGTTGAAGACGTGCCTGCCGAACTTGACCTTCTTACGCACGAAGCTGGTGCCTTCCGTCGAGGCAAAGCCAGTGAGAGCATCATCCAGAACTTCCTTGATCTTGTCGTAGTTTTTCTTCTTTTCTAGACTCCCCGAGTCGAAATACGTGGCGTGGGAATGCTTCGGCGATAAGGAGATGAGCGTGCAGTGTTCATCTCTGCGCAAAAAATTCAAATGGAATGTGTTGAAAAAAGAATGATGATGATCTAATAAAGCCAATCGACGGTGGCGACTGAATAACGACTTACTCGAGAAAGTAAGGCACGAGAATGTATTCCTTTGTCTTGTTCGCCACGAGGATTCTTTTTAGGTACGAGGCCACGATACTTCGTTCGGCGGGGGAACCCAAGCAGCCGTCACGCATGTAGTAGGGGTCCACTATAGCGATGCCTGGTGTGTTCTCTCTAATGATCTGCATGGCCAGGCTGAGAGAAAAGAGACGGACCATGGTATAGTGCAGCGGGTATAGGTGGAACATATTGAAGATGTCTTCGAACCGCAGGAAGAACAGATCCGCGGGGGCAGTGTCGACGAAGCCCAAGCCTGGTGGCACCTTAACCACGAATACCGGGTGCGAGGGATCTTTCTCCGATAGAAGGCGTCTCTCTATCGTCAGCACGCCGTCATGCACACTCTGCAGTTCCGAACTGGCGAGCTTCCGCAAATTCTTAGGTAGCATGGGCTCACCCGCCACATGAATCCTCCACATAATACCCTCGGGTCTTGGTGGCCCGTCCCGAAACCTGATCGGATTCGCAGTTGTTGACGCCACCGGCTGGCTCGAGCTGCTAGATTTTCTTTTCCTGCCCTTTTTTCCTTTTGGAGAGCGGGCAGGCACCGCAATCTGAGCACCGGCCGCCCTATGTAGTGTGTCAGGGCTTAGAATAAAGGGCCGGTTGGTTGTATCAGCTGGCTCTGTAAAGGCGCAAGCTGGAGGCGTCTCCTGAGAACCAAACAGACGCTTGGTGATAGTGGCTTTCTCTGTGGGGCCACCAGCTAGGTCTTCTTCGTTGCCAAACTGAGTGCTGAAGAAGTGATCATTCCAGTCTTCGAAGTCCCATGATAATTTGTGTTCTGATACTTAGCGGGGAACTTGTATCTTGCGTGCAGCTTCTCGAAGAGGAGTGTGCGCAAGTGGCCATTATCTTTATGCCGGAGATTCTCGGTGTTGATCGAGATGGTTGTCCGGGTGATCGCCGCCACTTGCCCACCGTACCCTTTGACGACAAGGGAGGGCTCCAAAGGAACCCCTGTTGGGCTCACTTCGGTAATTTCCTCCCTGACCGTGCCGACCGTGTTCGGGCGCCGGTCCTTCGGCTTCTTCTTCTTAGGAGGGTTGCTACCACTCCCTGTGCCCTCGCCGCCATCAGTGGTTTCATCGTCCGCCGTTCCTTCGGCTTCTTCCTCCGCGTCTTCCATCTCATCATCCTCGCTCTCCGAAGGATGGTATTCTTCATCGTCTTCTAGCCGCTGGGCCGCCTCCCAGAATGTCAATTGTTTATTCGGAGGTCTGAGTTCTCCTTCAGCGCTGATGCGCTTAGAACATCCAGCCTCGTCGTTGTCACACATCTTTGCACTAATAAAAAACAAATAATTGGTTAAATGCACGGAAAAATCCGGCATGACCTTTGCTAATTTTCTTAAACTAGGAGTGCCCGATTTCTGCCGAAACGGAAGTTAATCAACATTCCGGCAAAAATCGGGACTCATTTCATACAAGAACCTGCATACACACATAATAAAGTTCTTCATATACAAGCACAAGCACAATTTCAAGTGCTACAATTATATCACCACAGATTATATCAACTGTCATTGACAACAAGTATGACAGCAAGTATATGATAGCAAGTATGACAGCAAATATGACAACAAGTATATGATAGCAAGTATGGATTATATGACAGCAAGTATATGACGGCAAGTATAGTGCTGCTGATTTTATTTATGATCTATTGATCTTGTCACAGTTTGTTATTGCTACTACTATCACCAGGTTTTGTTCTTGTTCTATTGTACTACCAGTTGCTCCTTATTTTCTATTTTGTGCACTATCTTCTTGCTGGTAACTTTGAAAACATTTAAATTTCCTAATCCTAATCCTCTGAAACCTACTGCTTGCTAACAGCAACTACACAATCTATTTCTTGACAGCAACTACACAACCTACTGCTTGCTAATAGTAACCTAATTCTTGATAGCAACTAACTAAACCTAAAAAAACTAACCTACTGCTAACTTGAGGACAAAAGTCATGCAAAATTTACATAAGATGCAAAATTTAGATAAACTAACCTACTGCTAATTCTTGACAGCAACCTATTTTGGTTATTTGATAAATTTAGATAAGATGCAAAATTTAGATAAGATGCAAAATTTACTTGAGGACAAAGGTCATGCAACCATGGCAGATTCAGAATGAAAATTGCAAGATTCAGAATGAAAATTGCAAGCACGGTTTTGGTTGGAATTCAGAAATGTTAGGATCAAAGCAGGAAACTACTACTATGCATATGCTAATTCAGTTCTTTTCCTCCTAGGATCAAAGTAGGAAATTGTTGGAAACCCAAATCCCATGTTTTTAAAGTGAGCCAAAGTTGGTCCTGCTGCCTTGGCATGCAGAAACAGAGGAACATATCTGCCTTGGTACTGCTGCCTTGGCATGCAGAAATAGAGGAACATATCTGTATTCCTCAACTCAAATTCAGAAAATATCTAATCAAACAATAAGACTGGGGTCCACCTATAATTGGCAAAGCTGCATGACAAAGAATGTGAGAACACACAAACCAACTGTTTTTGTTTCAAACGTGTGTACAGCTTCATGACCAAGAATCTGTATTCCTCAACTCAAAATTTATTACTCCAAGCAAGCCATTTTCTGCATCTTCTTTAGTAAAATTCTAGAGTTTTATCTCAAATTTGGGAACAGCACACATCTAGAGGATAAACATGGCCTGCTGAACCCTAACCATGGCCTGCACACATCTCAAATTTGGGAGCGAGGCCTACTGAACCCTAACCATGGCCTGTTTCAGTCTACATGTCATTCCTACGCTCACATGACTGCTGTGTTTAGCCTACCAGTAGCCTACCCAGATTGGCCTAGCAATCTAGCAATCTGGCTTGGTTCAGAGGCAGACCCCCATCGGGGAGATAGAGGGGGAGAGAGGGAGAGAGGGAGAGAGGGAGAGACAGGGGAGGGAGAGAGGGGGAGACAGGGGAGGGGCTACCTATGACGGGCGGACGACGAGCGAACGACGACGGGCGGCGGCGCGATCCTCCTCCTCCACAAGCGGCGGGCCTCCTCCTCCTCCACGGAGCCTCCTCCTCCACAAGCGTGGGCCTCCTCCTCCTCGAGAGCGCAGCGCGGTGGCGGGCCTCCTCCTCCTCCTCGAGAGCACAGTGCAGCGCGGCGGTGGCGATCTGTGGCGGTGGCGATCTGTGTGCGTGTGGTGTCTGTCAGATGCAGCGGCGCGGCTTCGCGGTGTGCGTGTGGTGTCTGTGAGATGGAGCGGTTGACTAGCGTCCAACACACATAGGCGTAGCGCACCCTGGCCAAGTGCGCTACGGATAACCGTAGCGCACTTGGCCAGGGTGCGCTACGCCTATGTGTGTTGGACTACCAGATAAGAGGGCGGCCATCCCTTCTGTTAGCACTAGTACTGTCATAGCCCACTGGTTCTGCCCCTTAGCTCTATTCTAAACTATGAGCACCCAGGTTCGAATCCTGGTGCTCCACTTTTTTATTTTTATTTTAAAAATACTTTTAAATGTTCCAAAAAATGTCCAAAAGTGGTGATTTATGCCATACAAGTTTTGTTTTGTTTTTAAAATACTTTTAAATATTCCAAAAATGCCAAAAAGTAGTGATATATGTCATAAAAGTGTTACAAATATGATTCAAAGTATAACTAAATTTCATAATAATTTGTCTATGAATATTACAATCTTTTTCGACCACGCGTTTACAATATTTTTTGAGCTAGCATTTTACAATCTTTTTTCCCTTCTTGAACATTTTTTGAGCTATTCGTTCTTCTTGAACTTTTTACCCTTCCGACGACCTTGTGTCGTCTCCGACTCATGATCATCGTCATCTTCCTGATCATCAGGAGTAGTGCGTCCTCCGTGAAGCTCCTTCCGGATACCCAAGCATATCAGGTCGTGCCTTGCTTTCGGACCATCTTTCGTCCTATCTGGCATGTTGATTATGGTGGCGACCAGACTCTCGCACACGTTTTTCGTGATATGCATGATGTCGAGGCTATGAGGCGTGCGGAGAAACTTCCAGTATGGCAACTCCCAGAAAACAGACCTTGTTTTCCATACCTTCATCAGCGGCTTGTCTTGTTGCTGCCTCTTTCGCTTCTTTCCAGGCTTAGGAAAATCTTTCCAGTTTTTCAGCAACTCTTCCACTTCTTCGCTGCTCCTACGCTCTGGGATTCCTCGGGTCTCTGATTTGCCATCGAACAGGTCTCCACGTTTTCTCCATGGATCATTCTTGCCGAGCCACCTCCGGTGCGCCATGAACACGGTTTTCGATGACCCTGGATCTTTCTCTAGTTGGAGATAGCTTGTGTTATCCATGCACCTAACGCATGCGTAGAATCCTTGGATAACCTGCCCCGAGATATACCCACAACCTGGATAGTCTTGCACCGTAGTGACCAACGCGGCTCTCATAGTGAAATAATCTTGTGCGACGGCGTCGTAAGTATTGGCTCCAGATTCCCATAACGTGGCTAGCTCCTCTTTCAACAGCCCGAGATACAGATTGATGTCGGTACCAGGTTGTTTCGGCCCTTGAATTAGCATACTCATTTGTATGTACTTCTTCTTCATGCACAACCATGGAGGGAGGTTGTACATCCATACAAACACAGGCCAAGTGCTGTGCGTGCTGCTCTGGCTACCGAACGGATTGAGTCCATCGGTGCTCGCACCAAGCCTGATGTTCCTCGAATCTCCACCGAATTCTGGGAATTCGAGGTCCAATGCTTTCCACTGGCTAGCATCTGAAGGGTGCGTCAGCAGCTCATCCTTTTCGGGGTCATCATCATCTCCTGGCTTCTTCCTTTCCGCATGCCATCGCATGAGCTTCGCTTCCTTAGGGTCCGCGAAATAGCGCTGCAGACGAGGGGTGATAGGAAAGTACCATACCACTTTTCGAGGTGCTTTCTTCCCTTTCTTGTATCGACTCATGCCGCACACCGGACATGTGGTTTTCTCCGCGTCCTCGCCCCGATAAATGATGCAATCGTTGATGCATACGTGATATCTAACATGCGGTAGATCGAGAGGACAGACGATTTTCTTGGCATCCTCGATACTAGTTGGACATGTGTTCCCCTCCGGGAGACGATCGTGCCAGAATGCCATCATATCGTTGAAGCTTGCGTCGCTCAATTTGTGCTTTGCCTTCATCTCCATAGCCTTGAGCGTTACATTCAACCGGGTATCATCGGGCCTGCATCCTTCATACAATGGAGTAACCGCGTCTTTCTCAAGTTGCGCAAGCTTGGCTTTCTCTCTAGCGGCAGCCCTGGCGTTACTCGTCTGCTTGAGAAGCAGCTCTTGCACATAAGGGTCCCGCACCCAGCCTGACGTTGTTCCATCGTCGTCTGCTCCTCCGGCATCTAGATCATCATCATCCCGGTCTGCTTCCGCACCTTCACCATCTCCAGGAGACTCTTCATCATCTCGCCCGTTCTCGCCGTGATGACGATCATCGTCATGTTGGCCACCTTCTTCACCGTCTCCATCATCTACGCCATCGCTTATCCCACGAGTGTATCCATCCATGAAACCATGGCGGAGCAGGTGCGCCTGCAGATTCCCGGAATCTGGGTCGATCACCCAGTTGAGTTTGCATCTTCTACACGGACATCTTATATCTGTCTTGTTATTTCGTATCATGTCGGCCGTCGCACATTTCAAAAATCTAGCCACAATGCCTTCGCTCATTATGCGGACCATTTTTGCCTGCACGATGTACACGGTACAATTTTGAAGTCTATTAGAACCACATAATGAATGCATGCATGCAATGGTCGATAGAAAATTTCGGCATGACCTATCCTAAAATTAGGACCTTTGCGAAATGCCAAAGTCTTGCCAAAATGGAAATGAATCAACATTTTGGCAAAACAAAAGGCAACTAGTTCACATACAAACACAAGAGAGAGAGAAACCGATCCATACACACATGAACATATCATTATCCTCTCCATACACACATGCATGAGCATCATCGATACTCTCCATATACACACACATATGACCATCGATCCTCTCCACACATACACACATCATGAGCATCGATCATCTACATACATATGAGCACATGCATCATCCATATACACATGAACACATCCTTACATGGACAACTTACCGAGATGAGAGACCGATCGCGAGAAAGATGGAAAGGAGAGGTGCGCGTGTCGACCGGAGACGGATAGATGAGAGACCGGAGACCTCCTCTATTACTTATGTAACATCCAAAGCAAGTTTTACATGCTAAAAATGGTGAATGTATGGAGAAATTGAGGTGGGAAGCAGAAGATCCCGACTAGATCTAAGGAGGAAGAAGAAGGGGAAAGTGAAGTGTGGGTGGTGGATGTGTGGGCACACATGTGCACATAAAGTGCTGTCCTAAAAGAATCGAAACATCCGTGGCGCACACGGCCCCAGTGCGCCACAGGGAGTACAAACTTCTGTGGCGCACTAGGACGAGTGCGCCACAGATGCTCCTAGTCCCTGTGGCGCACTAGGCGGAGTGCGCCACAGAAGTTTGTGGCCGTTTCAGAGCAGAGGTGGGCATGCGCTTAGTCGTAGCGCACCATGCACACGTGCGCCACAGATGACCCTAACAACCGTGGCGCACATGACTGTAGTGCGCTACAGAAGTTTGGCGTGTGGCCAACAGGGCCCTGGCCCACACACATCTGTGGCGCACTATGGTCATGTGCGCCACGGTTGTTCTAGTTATTAGTAGGGCACTGCCCACAGGTGAGCCACGCCTGTTTTAGCCGTGGGGCACTTCAACCATGTGAGCCACGGATGTGCTGATTACCTATAGCCGTTTTCCTAGTAGTGCCATATTGACTCCCACACATTCATCGATGATCATATCGGATGAACCACGATGCCAGGATTCAATCAATCCCATATATATATTCCCTTCATCTCGCGATATTTTACTTGCCCGAGATTCGATCGTCGATACTGTCATACCTAGTTCAATCTCGTTCACAGCAAGTACTTTACTCGTTCCGTAATCCGATATCACTTTGTGATTAACTCCTTAACCACATGCTTGCAACCGGTGTTGATATCGATTACCAAGTGGGCCCGAAGTATATCTCTCCGACTTGGGAGGGACAAATCCCATCTCGATACATACAACCCAACAGATACTTTCCGATCACCTGAGAGACACCTTTATGATCACCCTATCATAGGATGAAGTTTGATGACCTCAAAGCTTTCTTCCGATACCAGGGAGTTGTATTATCTCATGGTCTAAGGAATACAATATTTGACATAAAAAAATCTTCGCAAAGACGAACACGATGACACGATCTAATTGCTTCACTTAGTTTGGGTCTGTCCACCATATCATTCTCCCAATGATATGATCTCATTATTAATCGACAACTCATGTCCATGGCTAGGAAACCTTAACCATCATTAATCAATGAGCTAGTTCATAGAGGCATACTAGGGACACGGTGTTGTTCACAAACCACACAAGTATTAAAGTTTCCGCTTAATACAATTCTAGCATGGAATATAAACATTATCATGAACAAGAATTATAATAATAACATATTTATTATTGCCTCTAGGGCATAATTCCAACAGTCTCCCACTTGCACTAGAGTCAATAATCTAGTTTACATTTGGTAACAATCTCACACCCATGGCACTGAGGTGCTGATCATGTTTTACACGTGGAAGAGGTTTAGTCAATGGATCTGCGACATTCAGATCTGTATGTACTTTGCTAATCTTCAGATCTCCATCTGCTATATAATCTCGGATTATATGAAACTTGCGGTTGATATGCTTGGTCTTTGGATGATATCTTGGTTCCTTAGCGAGTGCTATGGCGCCAGTGTTGTCACACAATATCTCCAGTGGGTCCAATGCACTTGGAACCATGCCAAGCTCAGTGATGAAGTTCCTGATCCAAACTCCTTCACTTGACGCTTCTGCAGCAGCCATGTATTCCGCTTCTACTGTAGATCCCGCGATCACACTTTGCTTGCAGCTTCTCCAGCTCATAGCTCCTCCATTCAAAATATACACGTATCCTGTCTGAGATTTAGAATCATCCTTGTTGGTGTCGAAACTAGCGTCGACGTAACCTTTTACGACGAGCTGTTCATCACCCCCATAGACTAAGAACATTTCTTTAGTCCTATTTAGGTACTTTAGGATGTTCTTCATGGTTGTCCAGTGTTCCACTCCTGGATCACTTTGATATCTGCTCGTGAAACTAAGAGCATTGGACACATCCAGTCTAGTACACAGCATGGCATACATGATAGAACCTATGGCCGAGGCATAAGGCACTTTGCTCATAGCTTCCCTATCATTTACCGTAGCTGGACACTGAGCCTTGCTCAATATCTTACCTGAAAACATAGGCACTGAACCTTTCTTTGCCTTATCCATTCTGAACCTTTTCAGAACTTTGTCTAGGTATGTACTCTGGCTTAAAGCTATCAGGCGTCTTTGTCTATCTCTATAGATTTTGATGCCCAATATATAAGCAGCTTCACCTAGGTCTTTCATTGAAAAACACTTGTTCAAATAACTCTTCACTTCGTTAAGCATGTTGATGTCATTTCCAATAATCAATATGTCATCCACATGTAGTACCAGAAACGTCACCGAGCTCCCACTCACTTTCTTGTAGATGCAAGCTTCATAGCAATTTGGAACAAATCCAAAGCTCTTGATCACTTGATCAAAACGAAGGTTCCAACTCCGAGATGCTTGCTTCAGTCCATAAATGGAACGCTGAAGTTTGCATACTTTATCAGCATCCTTAGGATCGACAAAACCTTCGGGTTGCATCATATACAACTCTTCATCAATGTTGCCATTGAGGAAAGCAGTCTTGACATCCATCTGCCATATTTCATAATCATGAAACGCAGCAATTGCTAATAAAATCCGAATGGACTTAAACATCGCTACGGGAGAGAAAGTCTCATCGTAGTCAACACCTTGAACTTGTCGAAAACCTTTCGCGACAAGCCGTGCTTTATAGACAGTAACATTACCATCCGCGTCCGTTTTCTTCTTGAAGATCCATTTGCACTCAACGGCCTTTCGGTCGCTAGGAGGGTCCACCAAAGTCCATACTTGGTTTTCGCTCATGGATCCCAATTCGGATTTCATGGCTTCTAGCCTTTTCTCAGAGTTTGGGCTCATCATCGCTTCCTCATAGTTCGTAGGTTCACTGTCTTCTACCAACAAGACAATCAAGACAGGGTTGCCGTACCACTCAGGAGGGGCACGCGACCTTGTCGACCTGCGACGTTCAGTAGCAGCATCGTCCGAAGCTTCATGATCCTTGTCATTAGCTTCCTCTATTGTTGGTGCAGGAGCCACTGGAACAATTTCAGGTGCTGCGCTACTCTCCAATTCAAGAGAAGGTTCAATAACCTCGTCTAGCTCTACTTTCCTCCCACTCACTTCTTTCGAGAGAAACTCCTTCTCAAGAAAGGAACCGTTCTTTGCGACAAACACTTTGCCTTCGGTTCTGTGATAGAAGGTATACCTAATAGTTTCCTTAGGGTATCCTATGAAGACGCATTTCTCCGCTTTGGGTTCGAGCTTGTCCGGCATCAATTTCTTGACGTAAGATTCACATCCCCAAACTTTAAGAAACGACAACTTAGGTTTAGCACCAAACCACAGTTCATACGGTGTCATCTCAACGGATTTAGATGGTGCCCTATTTAAAGTGAATGCAGCGGTTTCTAATGCATAACCCCAAAATGATAACGGCAAATCAGTAAGAGACATCATCGATCGGACCATATCTAATAGGGTTCGGTTCCGGCGTTCAGACACACCATTGCGCTGTGGTGTTCCGGGTGGCGTGAGTTGTGAAACGACTCCACTTGCCTTAAGATGCGTGAGAAAATTGTAACTCAAATATTCACCTCCACGATCAGATCGTAGAAACTTAATCTTTCTGTTACGATGGTTCTCCACTTCATTCTGAAATTCTTTGAACTTTTCAAATGTTTCAGATTTATGTTTCATTAAATAGATATACCCATATCTACTTAAGTCATCGGTAAAAGTGAGAAATAGCGATATCCACCGCGCGTCGAAACACTCATCGGTCCGCATACATCGTATGTATGATTTCCAACAAGTCTGTTGCCCGCTCCATCATACCGGAGAACGGGGTTTTGATCATCTTGCCCATGAGGCATGGTTCGCATGTGTCAAATGATTCAAAATCAAGAGACTCCAAAAGTCCATCAGAATGGAGTTTCTTCATGCGCTTTACACCAATATGACCTAGACGACAGTGCCACAGATAAGTAGTATTATCACTATCTACTTTGCATCTCTTAGCCTCAATGTTATGGATGTGTGTTTCATCCCTTTCGAGATTTAGAAGAAATAAACCATTCACAATAGGTGCATGACCATAAAAGATGTTACTCATATAAATAGAACAACCATTATTCTCCGATTTAAATGAATAACCGTCTTGCAATAAACAAGATCCAAAAATAATGTTCATGCTCAACGCAGGCACATAATAACATTTATTGAGGTTTAAAACTAATCCCGAAGGTAAAACTAAGGAGAGCGTGCTGACGGCCATCACATCAACTCTTGATCTGTTGCCAACGCGCATCGTCACCTCATCCCTCGCAAGCCGCCGTCTATTCCGTAGCTCCTGTTTCGAGTTACAAATATTAGCAACTGAACCAGTATCAAATACCCAGGCACTACAACGAGGGCTAGTAAGGAAAACATCAATAACATGTATATCAAATATACCTTTGATGGTGCCAGCCTTCTTGTCCGCTAAGTACTCCGGACAGTTGCGCTTCCAGTGACCCTTGTCCTTGCAATAGAAGCACTCAGTGTCCGGCTTAGGACCAGACTTGAGCTTCTTCTCAGCAGGGGCAGTGCGCTTGCCACCGCCCTTCTTGAAGGGCTTCTTTGCTCCCTTACCTTTCTTGAAGGTGGGCTTGTTGACCATCAACACATGATTATCCTTTTTGATGTCCACCTCCACAGCCTTCAGTTTTGCGAAGAGCTCGGTGATCGTATCTGGAACCAATCTGATTGTGAGTCACTACAAAACTCTTGTAGCTGGGAGGGAGTGATTGCAGAACCTTGTCAATCTTGAGCTCCTCTGGAATCGTGCATTCCAGTTGCTCAAGGCGTTGAGTGTAGCCCGTCATCTTAATGGCGTGCTCACTAACGGAACTCCCTTCCTCCATCTTGTAGTTAAAGAACTTCTCAGAGATCTCATATCTCTCAGAACGGGCCTGAGTCTGAAACATGGTTTTCAGCTCTTCGAGAATCTCAAAGGGCCCGGGATAGTCTTCAAAACGATTTTGAAGTTCTGGTTCCATAGCAAACAACATGGTGCTCTTAATCACACCATAATCATCTTTGCGCGACTGATAGACAGCTTTCTCATCAGCCGGCGCAGTTGCAGCAGGGGGGGTCACCTAACGCTTTCCCAAGGACATAGTCCTTTTGACCGCCAGAGAGAATGATTCTCAGATTGCGGAACCAGTTGGTGAAGTTAGACCCATTGTTTTTAAGCTTTTCCTTCTCAGCAAAAACGTTGAAGTTGAAGTTGGACTTAGCCATTTGATCTACAATATTTGCAAGTACAAATTAGACTATGTTCATGATAACTAGTTCAACTTTTAATCAAATTACTACATGAACTCCCACTAAATTCAACATTCCTCAAGTTGTTTAGTGAACACGATCCAAATTCACCACACCTAATCCGATCTTCACGATAAGAGATGTGGTTTCAATGGTGGACAACGAAGTGTCGATCATATCATTCATATGACTCATGCTTAACCTTTCGGTTCATGTGTTCCGAGGCCATGTCTGTACATGCTAGGCTCATCAAGTTAGACCCAAGTATTTCCGCGTGTGCAAAACTGGCTTGCACCCGTTGTATGTGAGCGTAGAGTCTATAGCACCCGATCATCACGTGATGCTTGGACACGACGAACTTTCGCAACGGTGCATACTTGGGGAGAACACAGTTTTTATCTTGATCTTTAAGTGAGGAATCATCTTATAATGCTACCGTCGCGATCTAAGCATAATAAGATACATAAAAGGATAAACATCACATGCATATAACTTTATGTGACATGGTATAGCCAATCTTCGCTCAATGATCTCCATCTTGTGCGTTCCGGTATGATCTCCATCACTCCACCATGATTGCCTCCACCACGAATAGCAATTACAACTATTGCTAACTACTTAGCGATAAAGTGAAACTATTACATGGCGTATAAGAAGTTGACACACAGGTCATACACAATTATAAAGACAACCATATGGCTCCTGCCGGTTGTGTACTCATCGACATGCAAGTCGTGAAACATTACAAAACATGATCATCGCATACATTATACACATCACATCTTGGGCCATACCATATCACAGAAAACACTCCCTGCAAAAACAAGTTAGACGCCTCTACTTTGTTGTTGCATGTTTTACGTGGCTTATGGGAGTAGATGCTAAGAACATTTCTTACCTACGGAAAGCCACAACGGTGATGTTATGGTTGCCAAACTCCGGTGTTAATCCCATGACAACTATAGTGAGAGAAACTGACATCCACCAGCCGCATGTGTGGAACAAGCCACACGTCAAGTGCGGAGCCGGTCTCGCGAACGACGTCGCGTAAGTTTGGCCTGGACTGCTTCAATCTCACTATCCCGCGTCATAAGAAGAACACAAACAAGAGGCTTGAAACAGAAAACATCAACGCCCGCAACAACCATGTTGCGTTCTACTCGTGAAACACATCTACGCATAGATCTAGCTCTGATACCACGAAGGGTTTCGCGGCATAGTAAATCAAAATTTTCTACGGATGCGAACAGAGGGAAAGCCAAGATCTAATCTAGGAGATGCAAACAACGAGAGGGATTGGATTAGATCTTCATACCCTTGAAGATTCGCACAGCGGAACATTCGTCGGAACATGGGTGATGTAGTCATACTCGCTTCTCCTCCTCGCGATCCCATCCGATCTAGCACCACAAGTGGCGGTGCCTCCGTGAGATGCACACGTGCAGCACCTCGATGTCTCCTCCTTCCTCGGTCTAGCAAGTATGGTGGAGAGACGGATTGGATCTACAACACGACGGTGTGGTGTATATGGTGGAGAATTTCTGCAGCAGGGCTTCGCCTACAAACAGTTGGGAGGGAGAGAGGAGGGCAACAGGGCAGCTAGGGTTGGAGGGGAAGGTATGGGGGGTGGTGCGCCCCCAGCCCTGTTTATATAGAGGGGTGGGGCGTCAACCCTAGCCCCCTCCCCCAAGCCAAGGCCGGTGGCCAAGGAGGAGGAGTGGGGGGCAAGGAACCCCCCCTTCTAGAAGCTCTATCTAGGGTTTAAACCCTCTTGGCCGGCTGGGCCCTATGGGGCCTTGTGACCCTAGCCCAATGCGGCCAGGGAAATCCCTCATAGGCCCATGCCCCCTCCCGGAAGGTGTGGCCACGTTGGTCCCCTTCCGGAAGGTTCTAGAAGCTTCCGGTAAATACCGATTAACCCGAAACAATTCCGAACTCCAAAAACTGCACTGCCTTATATGAATCTTATTCTTTGGACCACTCCGGAACCTCTCGTGATGTCCCGGATCCCATCCGAGACTCCGAACAAAAAACTCATAAACCAATTATCCAATCTATCCTAGCGTCGAGACACGTTAAGTGTGTGACCATGCGGGTTCGAGAATATGCAGACATGATCTTCTATCAATAATCAACAGCGGGGTCTGGAAACCCATATTGACTCCCACACATTCATCGATGATCATATCGGATGAACCACGATGCCAGGATTCAATCAATCCCATATATATATATATATATTCCCTTCGTCTCGCGATATTTTACTTGCCCGAGATTCGATCGTCGGTACTGTCATACCTAGTTCAATATCGTTCACAGCAAGTACTTTACTCGTTCCGTATTCCGATATCACTTTGTGATTAACTCCTTAACCACATGCTTGTAAGCGGTGTTGATATCGATTACCGAGTGGGCCCGAAGTATATCTCTCCGACTTGGGAGGGACAAATCCCATATCGATACATACAACCCAACAGATACTTTCCGATCACATGAGAGACACCTTTATGATTACCCTCTCATAGGATGACGTTTGATGACCTCAAAGCTTTCTTCCGATACCAGGGAGTTGTATTATCTCATGGTCTAAGGAATACAATATTTGACATAAGAAAAGCTTCGCAAAGACGAACACGATGACACGATCTAATTGCTTCGCTTAGTTTGGGTCTGTCCACCATATCATTCTCCCAATGATATGATCTCATTATTAATCGACAACTCATGTCCATGGCTAGGAAACCTTAACCATCATTAATCAATGAGCTAGTTCATAGAGGCATACTAGGGACAGGGTGTTGTTCACAAACCACACAAGTATTAAAGTTTCTGCTTAATACAATTCTAGCATGGAATATAAACATTATCATGAACAAGAATTATAATAATAACATCTTTATTATTGCCTCTAGGGCATAATTCCAACAAGCTCGAGGCGCCTCGCTTGAATCCCCTTTTCTCTTCTTGGAGGCGCCATCTCCCTCCTCGGTGTGGCTAGCCAGGATCTTCGCCATGTTGGTGTGCTTCACCTTCTTTGGTTGGCTCCTGTGAAGAAACGCCTCTTATTGAATCGGAAATTCCAAGATGCAACCAAACGAAAGCAATGCACGAAAAATGAGGTCTCTACTTACTTGGCGATCGACCGGGAAGAATACTCACTAGTGGAAAAAGGGCCTACAGTCCCGGGCCGCAACTGGCTTTAGCCCCGATTTTGGGCCCGGGACTGCGAAAACGGGACTAGAGCCCCCTCTAGTCCCGGCTCGCTACGGCCCGCGACTGATAATAACCACATGGCTGTTTCAATGCCGCGGGGGGCGGAAACCCTCTAGTCCCGGGCCGTAACATCACCCGGGACTAAAAGGTTTCCTGCGGCGGCAGAGAATTGTGTGTTTCTCTGCCGCGGCAGAGATTGTGTATTTCCTTTTTTTTCCATTTCATTCCTTTTTCGTTTTGTGTTTCACTATAATTCAAACATATATTTCAGTATATATATTATACGCTACTACATACACACTACACGTCATTTATATAATTAATCGATCCCTTGCAAGCATACATATAATCAATTATATCAAAAGAAAGAAATGTTTTGAAATTACATGGTCATTGATGAATATATATATCATATCAGCTACATGGAGATGACTAAGGAAAATTGAGTTCCACGTCATCCGCATAATGCTCTCCATGTATATCAAGGACTTCCTTCATCATAAATCCCGCCAGCTCCTCTTGAATTGCTCTTATGCGCTGGTCTGGCTCTAGTTTCTCCCGCAAATCATAAATATAATGTGAGTCAAATTTCCGCTCACTGGTCAACTCGCGGATGTACTCGCAGACGTAGTATCCACATAAATGAGTTCCCGGTGGCTATTGTAAACTCTTCACCATTATATAAGTTAACTCCTCTTTGAATGGACCTGGTATTTTCTGTCTGAACCGTGTCCAACACCTGCTCGGCAAAGAAAATGAACAAAGGAGTTATTAGTTACTTGATATCAGGAAATGAATGAAAGAGAACGATATAATGCGATAATGATTGAAATTACTTATGGAGCATTACTTTCATGTCGCTCCACTGCTTTTGGTCCCAACTTAATGAGTCGTGGACTTCAACTTGGGAGTTGTCAACTTGAATGTTTAGCAAGATCTAGTGGAATCTGTGGACGTTTACATAAGTATACATGCATAGCTCATCCAGTAAGCAAAAATAAAATGTGTACAAGATATAAACACTCACTTGTAGTTGTAAGGAAATAGTATTTCCTTAACAAAATTATTCTCGGTTAAGAACATGCACAGGTCTTCCTCCACGTCCTTGGGGTGATTCTTTAACGTATATTCATTAACGATATATGGGTCAATGAACCCAACGTTGTATCTTCTAGCTCTTTTGCATTCAAGCATCTTCATTCTGCAGAATATAATATCATCATATAAAAGGATATATAGTTAGGATAATATATTAAATGCAATGAACGAGATGAGCTACAAACTTAATTATAGAAATAAATCACTTACAGACAGTAGCAACCAATGATAGATTTGTCGAGGGCGCGCTGGTTGTATAACTGAAACAGTTCGGTCATTTGAACCTGTATCGAGTATAGTTTGAAGTGATGCTCATTTCTAACGTCCACCAGAAACCAATCTTTCTTATGATTTTTTTCTGCTTGCGACATGTACCATTCGTGCAGAGTTCGCATATGTGTGGATAGACGCGCGAGCTCCTCATTACTGACTAGAGGCTCCCCTTGGACATACTGTCGTACTATCTGACCCACTGGCGTATCTTCATAGCCTAAATATTGACCAAGAGACATATTTGCTTCGTTAGCAAGTGCTTTGGCCTGCGATACAGTGATTCCCATAAGTGCAGCATTATTACGGGCTCTGGGGTCTATTATTTGCATGGCCATATCCATTTCAGCTTTGAAGGCCTTGTCGAGGTCTGAAATGACTTTGAGCGGGGCGACCGATTGATTCTTCTATGCTCTGAGCTAGGCAACTTGCTTCCCGCTTTTTGCACTTGTGATTTTTTTCTTCTGTGCTTGCTTAATAATCTCCCGGTCATAGTCTGATTCCAGATTCATCGATATCTGGGATGGTTGCTCAAGAAAGGACTTAGCCCACTTTATGGTTTTTTCATTATACACCGGCTTTGGCTTAGGCTTTTTAGGTGCAAAATGCGCCTTAACTTGGGCAGCCACATCCGCGTTAGTTTCCTCATCGTTCGTGTCATAAGGTCTCTTTGGAAGAGCCGGCGGGATGTCGACTATCTTCGCCGTTTGACCTTTCTTCGATGTGGGGTGCGGGGGACCGTCGAACTTCCGTTTCTTCAACGAGGTAGTAGTATTGCACGAAGGCGGAGGCGGAGATCTAGTATTGCACGGAGGTAGAGATCGAGTTGATGTACTCCTGCTACGGCGATCGTCAGTGGGGCGGGGTGGACTTGGAGGTTGGTGATAATCGGGTTGGGGTGGACTTGGAGGTTGACGATATTCGATGCGGGGTGGACTTGGATTCCTCATAGTCGGTGGCCTTGGCACCGAGCCTGGAAGCTTGACATGTCCTAGTTTCGTAAGGCCTTCAGGCGTATCGATTTCAATCTCTAGGTCCGCAAAATCCTACACTATGTCATCCACCGTGACACGAGCATAGCCTGGTGGAATCGGAAGAGAATGGTGGAGTGCTCTAGGTAGACAAGGTAAAGCAATGCCGATCTCCACCTTGAAGGACAGGTTGTTCATTGGCTGATGTAGCTCACATCGTGCCATCTCTCTAACATCATCCACGGGGTAGTGAGGAGCCGGTGCATCATCCAACAGTGCTTGATCATCAGCCCGGACCTCCGTGGAAGCCACGCTACTTCTCCAATGCAGGATCATCAGCCCGCGGGTGAGTTGACGACGGCGGCCTTTGGCTAATTTCATGCATGAGGTTCTTCAGATCAGCTAGGTCCTGCTCTACCCTAGAGATCCGGTCTACCTCCCGGTCCTTCTTTCTCTGACGACTTCTGTAACCGACATCGTACTGAGGAAACCCTTTCTTCCACGAGACACCGGCACCTTTGCCTCGTGTTCTTCCTCCCATTTTAGGATTCCCTAGGGCGCGTGTCAGCTCGTCGTTCTCTCTCTCGGGACGGAACAATCCCAATTGAGCATCGTTCATTGCTTGAATAAGGTCTTGGGAGGGTTTTAGAATTTTATCATGAAATAATGTCTTCCCTGTTTCTGGGTCCAAGGATCCCCCATGCCCGTACCACCAGTGCTTTGACCTCTCGGGCCATCCATCTGTACCAGGAGTGGCGCTTCTAGCCCTCATGTTATTCTCCATAGTTTCCCACTTAGGGACGACACTCTTGTAGCCACCTGTCCTCATTTTATGATGGTATTTCTTGTTCGCAGCATTTAACACGTTCTTTGCCGACTTTGCCTTTGCTTTATCAGATTGCTTATACTTTACAAAATCGGGCCACTGTTCTCTCAACTTCTCGTTTACTCCTTTGAAGTCTGGAGTTTCTTTTTTGCGACATATTTGTAACATCCCAGCATTTAGGATTAAACGAAGGGTAGATTTAGGATTTTGTGCATCTGCATGCATGCATCTAAAAATCCGTGTAAATTTTTCGCCAAAATTAAAAGACTAGAGTGATCAGAATTCTCACTCCGATGAATTAGGTTTAGTGTCATCAATAGGGGAGTGAGATGAATTTTGACATGACCTCTATTGTTTTCTGGAGTTATGAGGGAAGAAATTCGATTTATAGATAATTCTTCACAATAAATACAAATACAAGTATAATAAATAAAGGTATAAAGATTATTAAAATCCAACATTACAATGTTATTTTACAATAAAAGAATAAATAAATATTGCAATGAAACAAATAAGTGAAAAAGAAAATGGAAAATGAATTACAATATCTTTATATAATTTCTTGTCAAAAAAGAAATACTTTAATCAAACATATAAGTATTACATGGTTATTACAAAATAATAAGAAAAATACAGTAATTAAAATCTAAACTACAATTCCTACATCTAGTCTTGACATTCCTGATAACCTTTTGATTCCTGCAAAACAAATTAAATTGAAGATAAAAAAACAAAAAAGGATTAGGTGTTAGTATTAGTACTCTCAGTAGTAACAGTGTGATGCACTATTTTTTCACATCATTGAGCATATTAAAATGGGGCAAGTTTCACCAAATGAAATAGTATATATTCTTATTGCAAATTTAGCTCAAAACTACATCATAGGCAAATTGGGGCAAGTTTCACCAAGGGCAGGTAAAAGGCAAAGAGGTAAAATCCAAGGAAATATCAAGCCTTTTACTTGATCTGATCCATTTGGGTGAGGCAAGATCACACACAGCTTACACCACATGCATGCCTATGTGTTGTCAACACAGAGGATGCTGTGAGAGAGAGAGAGAGAGATATAAGTACACAGTCGCAGGACATCCACCAGACCAAGCCCCACACTTTAGTCTTAATCTCCAGTTATACAGTCACAAAGAGCACTGCTTGTTGTTGCAGTTCACATCTAAAACACCACTGGATCACCACAGTAGGATCTGGGTAACCAACCCCACAAGAGGAAGGAGTTGTCCTTGAGCACAAGCAAGGAGGAGGAAGATCAGGACCAATTCAGAAACAGCTGATGAGGTTTAATCTCGTCAATGCCCATTGTTATGGACTTGGGTTTTGGAGAAGATGGGGATGCTGGAGATCGTGGCACGGTTAATAGACAAGAAACCAGGGGACACAAGATTTACCCAGGTTCAGGCCCCCGAAGGGAAAACCCTACTCCTGCTTGTCTGCTCTTTGATTACGGCGGAACCGAAGGTTACAAGGTGCGCAAATTCGATCTGACGTGGATGCGTGTGTGAAAGTATGAGTCGAGTTGCCCTAGGACGTGCCCTCCTGGCCTTTATATAGACTTAGGCAGGTCCCGGGCGTAGTCCTAGTCGGTTACAAGTTCTAGGGTTTTACCCCTTTGAATTTCCTATCTCCTCTAGTCTTGCTCTCCAAGGATCCGAAGACGTCATGGGCCTTGGCCACCCGAAAATCTTCATGGGCCAGCGTATGTCTGTCGTGGGCCTTCTTTGGGCTGGACTAGGTATGCTGAAGTTACGTATCCGTAGGGTATAACCATGTCAACAACCCAGTAGCTAGATCAAGGTGGATAAGGCCATAAGGACAAGAAAGTGGCAAGACAAAGCAGACCAATTGGATAGCTAGGTGTAGTGGACCAAGATTCCCCACCAAATCATCTGTCTACACTGCAGGCAACAGGTTAATTACTAGAACCATACCAATACTTGTTCTTGACAAATTAAAACAAGTATCAGATGGGAGTCAGAGAGAAAGCTCTCAGTATAGTGTAGAAATGCTACACTAGTTCATCCTAGAGCTGTTAAAAGCCAACAAATTATCTGTTCTTATCTTAGAAAGATTTGGCCTCAGCCTGTGCATCATTGGCTTGGATAAAATCTTGAGGAAACCAATCATGCTATCTATTCACTGATGTGCACACTCCAGGAATGGAGGCACCACAGCAGCAAAGGCAGCAGATACCAACCATAAGAATTGAATTAGGCACTTGATCCATATATTATAGGCCAAGAAAGCTCTTAAAGAAAAATATCAGCTATTGTGGCTTGGGATTTGGCCACTGTGCACACTCTAGGGAGGCACCACATTAGCCAAATCCTATGAGCATATTAAGCTATTGTATCATTTAACCACCAGGCCAAAAGCACATATACAAGCCAAATAAAATGATCATTTTTTATAATTCAGCTGCTAGACTACAGGGCACATTCCTAGAGGGTAGCACCTCTGTATCAAAAAGCTCATCTGTAGTTATTTAATTCAGATAATCATTTTCCTAGACAAAAGAATTCTAGGAATCATTCTTAAAATTCTGATCTCTCTGTCAATCTGGACAGGTAATAAGATCCATCCTAATCATCATTTTAACCTAAAACATATTCCATGTTTACTACCATATCCAACAGATATAATGTTACAGAAAAACTACTTCCTGAAGCAAAGGTTCAACAAGTTAAGAATCAAAACATTAAGATTACAGTATACATTTAGAATCCACCATTCACAAATCAACCACTGGTTCACATGCAATTATGTATGAAAGTCAAATAATTTCTTTAGTGTTGGCCACTAGGAATCATTTCAAATAAAAGAACAAGTCATTTTCCTAGGAATAATACTAGGAATTATCTTTGGATACAAATCCATAGTCACCCATGACATTCATTCTATTTAGGGGATAGTCATTTAAACCAACATACAGATACAATATGTTCCAGGAACTACTCCCTAAAGCAAAGTTTTAGTACTTTAAACTCAAATATCAATCCATTCAAATACACAAGGATCTCACTGAATGGAAATTAGACACATGGTGTAATCCAAGCATTTCTTTTATAATCAATTTAGAAAAACAGGGCCATCTGTTGCCTAAGTATAATATGAACTCTAACTAAACTAACTGACAGAAAGAAGAGCAACAGGCCAGGATCATTAGGGGGGCAACAAGTACCACAAACAGATTAACACCTAGAAGAAGAACCCTAAGTTTAGGAATGAAACCTAGACAGGGGTAATCCTAGAAAGCACACTTAATGTTGCAAGATAGATAGAGCATGAAGAGGAGCATAGCAATGAGAGAACCACTTACCGGAGGTCCTCGCTTAAGCTCGAGAAGAGGAAGCAGGCCGGTGGGGAAGGGCGCAGTAAACGGTGGCACAAGAAAAATTGAGGCACTTAAACCATGCCGAAGCCGCCCGGGCAACCATCCATCGATGAAGCCTCCAGGCGGCCCCACATCAACACCAAAACACCACTGTATCGCCATGGAAGCACCTCAGGGTGGTAGGCACAGAAACCCTAGACACCAGATGGGGTTGCGCGTGATCGAGGAAGTCCATGCCCTTCAAATCGAAAAGGACTAGTCGATGCACCGGATCATAATTAATCGTCTAGCACGGCGGCGGCGGCCAAGGAGGCCGGGGCGCATCAGAGCTGAGCAGTGACGGCGTCAACGCCGCAGCATCGCGAGGAAGAAGGGTCGAGGCGAGAGAGAGAGGAGAGCGTATGGGTAGGGTTGACCGACTCGGTCGGTTGGGCCCTATGATTTAGCCCAACCAGATGGACTGGACTAGGGTTTGGGCTAGATGGGCCCATAACTAGGCCCAATTTGTATAATAACAAAAATGGAAATTATTAAAATACCCCTACACATTTTAAGCTCTAGAAAAATGTAGAAAAATCCTAAAAATATATTTAATACATCCTAGTGTTTATTAAAATAATATCCACCTAAGAAAAATATAATCATATTTATTTAAGTTTAATAAAATACAAATAAATATCAACACCCTTAAATATCTACATGAAATTTAATAAATTAGGAAAATTCCTATAAATAAATAAAAATCACTTTCATCAATAAAAATAAATCTCTTATCTCACAAAAATACTAACTTAAAATTTTACCTATAAAATTTAAAACAAATATTTAAAGACATTAAAAATATATTTATATAAATAATAATAATAAAGATAATGTTTAAAAATAAATAAAATTAATTTTAAGAATTTAAGCAAGTATATTTATTAGAAAGGTACTAACTATATTATCCGGGTAAATTTTTTGCCAAAATTAAAAGACTAGTGTGATCAGAATTCTCACTCCGATGAATTAGGTTTAGTGTCATCAGTAGGGGAGTGAGATGAATTTTGACATGACCTCTATTGTTTTCTGGAGTTATGAGTGAAGAAATTCGATTTACAGATAATTCTTCACAATAAATACAAATACAAGTATAATAAATAAAGGTATAAAGATTATTAAAATCCAACATTACAATGTTCTTTTACAATAAAAGAATAAATAAATATTGCAATGAAACAAATAAGTGAAAAAGAAAATGGAAAATGAATTACAATATCTTTATATAATTTCTTGTCAGAAAAGAAATACTTTAATCAAACATATAAGTATTACATGGTTATTACAAAAGAATAAGAAAAATACAGTAATTAAAATCTAAACTACAATTCCTACATCTAGTCTTGACATTCCTGATAACCTTTTGATTCCTGCAAAACAAATTAAATTGAAGATAAAAAAAACAAAAAAAGGATTAGGTGTTAGTATTAGTACTCTCAGTAGTAACAGTGTGATGCACTATTTTGTCACATCATTGAGCATATTAAAATGGGGCAAGTTTCACCAAATGAAATAGTATCTGTTCTTATTGCAAATTTAGCTCAAAACTACATCATAGGCAAATTGGGGCAAGTTTCACCAAGGGCAGGTAAAAGGCAAAGAGGTAAAATCCAAGGAAATATCAAGCCTTTTACTTGATCTGATCCATTTGGGTGAGGCAAGCTCACACACAGCTTACACCACATGCATGCCTATGTGTTGTCAACACATAGGATGCTGTGTGTGAGAGAGAGATATATAAGTACATAGTCGCAGGACATCCACCAGACCAAGCCCCACACTTTAGTCTTAATCTCCAGTTATACAGTCACAAAGAGCACTGCTTGTTGTTGCAGTTCACATCTAAAACACCACTGGATCACCACAGTAGGATCTGGGTAACCAACCCCACAAGAGGAAGGAGTTGTCCTTGAGCACAATCAAGGAGGAGGAAGATCAGGACCAATTCAGAAACAGCTGACGAGGTTTAATCTCGTCAATGCCCATTGTTATGGACTTGGGTTTTGGAGAAGATGGGGATGCTGGAGATCGTGGCACGGTTAACAGACAAGCAACCAGGGGACACTAGATTTACCCAGGTTCAGGCCCCCGGAGGGAAAACCCTACTCCTGCTTGTCTGCTCTTTGATTACGGCGGAACCGAAGGTTACAAGGTGCGCAGATTCGATCTGGCGTGGATGCGTGTGTGAAAGTATGAGTCGAGTTGCCCTAGGACGTGCCCTCCTGGCCTTTATATAGACTTAGGCAGGTCCCGGGCGTAGTCCTAGTCGGTTACAAGTTCTAGGGTTTTACCCCTTTGAATTTCCTATCTCCTCTAGTCTTGCTCTCCAAGGATCCGAAGACATCATGGGCCTTGGCCACCCGAAAATCTTCATGGGCCAGCGTATGTCTGCCGTGGGCCTGCTTTGGGCTGGACTAGGTATGCTGAAGTTACGTATCCGTAGGGTATAACCATGTCAGTAGCCCCCGAGTGATCAGTCGAATCGTAGATTCGGCTGAGGACTCTTCCATCCTTCGGGAGCAGCTATATGTTAATAGTATATGTGTGTAGGGATTGTTGATGCGTGTGCCTGACTCACCCGACGGATCAGGGTCAGTTAACTGTCTTAGGACGAAACAACACGATCTTCTTGAGGTTCGGGTCCCTTAACCCGGGCCTGGAACATATGCTGGCGTAATTCAACTCAGGCCGCGGAGGACTTATAGGAGTGGAATTCCAGTGATTTTAATTGGTGTACCCAACGCGTCCGTCAGGATTTTTCATCGTACCTGCTGGTACGGATTCATACTAGCAGAGCGCAGTCAGGTGCGTTGCCAGGCCATCAGATGATATCTGTAGGTCTTATCTTTGCGTCGCAGACGCAGCATCCGAACATTTATCACCTCGGAGGTGTTTCGGGTGGCCAAGGAGATTGTTGCTCACTTAGCGTTTTGTTGGGGCAGAGTTGCCAAAAAAGTTTTTGCATGCGGATCCGGAAGATCGCAGTCGAAGATTTCATAGGGTGCGCGACCAGCGCTCCCTATGGGAGTAGCCCCCAAGTGTCTGTTCGAGTCGTAGACTCGAACGGAGACTTTCAGTTCAAGCATTGTTTCAATCATTAGGTCCGCAGGACTCGAAAATTTTCGGATGCTTAAATCCATCCTCCCTATGGGAGTAGCCCCCGAGTTCGTAGTGGAGTCGTAGACTCGACGTAGGACTCAGATAAGTAATTTTGTCCTCATTTGTCTGTCGGGTGCGCGGCCAGCGCTCCTGATAGGAGTAGCCCCCAAGTATTTAGTCGAATCATAGATTCGAGTGAGTACTTTTAACTTTGGAGCTAAAGTGGTGCTAGTATAGCTTTTGATGACGTCAGTGCTTACGATCGATGACCTCAAGCGTCTGCTACGCCAGAGATGACTTGACTGGACGAAGCGTGGGTCCCACTTGCTAACTTTGAATTGACCGGTCACGCGCGGCGTGGAGATGATTACAGCGTCTCCTCGATTTCCGCACGTAGTGGACGGCATGGTAACGACGGTTCGTTTTGGCGCTGACACGTGTACAACCAGATCTACCATTGGCATTAGGTCTTCTCGATGGACGGCCAGCGTGCGTCGTCTTCGCTGTTATAATTCCTGGTGAAATCGTGGTTTGTTTTTCACTGCAGCAGTTCATCTATTCACTGCCTCCTCGTTCTTGAGCTATTCTGGCTGCGCGCTGAGAGTTTCCTCCACATTTCCTTTGTCTTTCTTCGTTGGCAACGCCACCACTGCCTTAGCGCCATGGGGAAAACAAAGAAATCCTCATCTGCGGTTGGGACCAGCGCCGCCGGAGGCAAGAAGGGCACCACCACTGCTCGCGTCACCGACGGTGGCTGGCGGCGATCAGAAACGCGGGAGAGCGATCTCTGCAAACTGCGCGAGCGGAGCCTGATCCCGCAAGACACGACGGCCGTGAGACTCCTCGGCAATGAGGTAATCTCTCGTCCCCCATCTGGGTATCGGGTTATGTTTGTTGCCTTCATGATTCGCGGGTTTTCTTTTCTGGTCCATGACTTCCTTCGTGGGCTGCTCTTTTTCTATGGGGTTCAACTCCATCATCTGTCTCCCAACTACCTTCTCCACATTGCGTGTTTTATCACGCTTTGCGAGTGTTGGCTTGGCATTGAGCCGCACTTTGGCCTCTTCCGGAAGCTTTATTTCTTGAAGAGGCAGTCTGGTTCGGATGGTGTGTATCCCATTGGGGGTTTCATCATCTCCCTCAGTCCCAATGTGCAATTCTTTTCCTTTTCCATGTCCGAATCTGTCCAGTACTGGCGGAGGAAATGGTTTTACATCCGTGACTCCGTACTACCTGGGCAAGATTTTGGTCTCGTTCCTTTTGACCCCTCCCAATTGATTGAGAAGAAAAGATCCTAGAAAAACCAAATCTTAGACGGTGAGGTGGCGGAGATAGAGGCCCTGTACCATCGGGTGGAGGATCTCCAACTGATTCCTGAGAAGGAGGTGAACGGTGTCGACATCATCCGGACGTTTCTTGAGCGTCGGGTGCAGCCTCTCCAAGCGAGGGCGCATCCGATGTTTCTTTACTCTGGGCGCCGTGATCCGACGAGGGTTTCGAGTGAGAAAATCTCCGAGGTGGAACTTGACAAGGCTCTTCGCACGCTGTTGAAGTTCAAGGCCGACGAAGAAATCCCGGGGAAGTCGCTGACTTCTCCCTTTTCTTCGACGTTGGTCGTACCGAAGGTGTAGATTTGCGCACGTAGTGCTCCCCTTTTGTTTTTGTCAGCTGTGTACTTTTTCCTTTGTTTGCTAACAAAGTTCCTTTTCCTTTTGCAGAGCTTCAAAGTGCCGGGCATGGCACCACCGTTGCCTGAAAGGTATCCGAATGCCCCGGATAATGAAGTGGTGGATTCCGTGTCCGAGCTACCGTCAGCGCGATCCCCAGCGGAGGATGCCGACGAATCGAGTGAGGACCATTCGTGCAAGCGATCACGGAGCTCTAGCGAGTCGTCAGATGCCTCGACTCCTCTGACTCCCAGAAATCCTCTGGGCCTTGAGCGTCATGATGATGTTCATGGGGGTTCTTCCTCTCCCCTTCCTGCCATTCCTGTGCGGGCTGTTGCTCCGCACCCGCCAGCAAAGCGAAAGAAGGAAGAAAAGAAGGAGGAGAAGAAGGAAGAAAAGAAGGAGGAGAAGAGGGCCCGAAGGGCTTCTCCTATCTTCGACCTGAGCGCGTTGGGCTCGTAAGTTTTCTTGTTGCCACTGTTGTCCTTTGTTCCCTTGTTATTTTTGCACCTGTGTTGATTGGTTCGTATGCAGGCAATCCTCCGACGGATCTAGTGATGGTGCGCGCGAGATGATGGGAGAGTCGAACATTGCGTCGCCTCCTCCTCAGACGGTGGCGACTTCTGGTGACGCTGCGCCAGTTCCTCCTGTGCAGGAGAGGCTGGTGGTTGCACCTCAGAATTTCGCAGGCGGGCCTGCGGGTTCGCCTTCGGAGCACGTAAGTTTTTCTGCTTGATGTTACGGGGGGAGCCCCTGAGTGTCTTCGTATGCTGATGTTGTTTATGCTTCTTTGTGTTGGGCGTAGCCCCCAAGTCCTGCTCTTACTACTATTGCCTGTTTCTGCAGCCTTTTGTCCAAGAGGCCAAGCGGCTGGTGGAGGAACGCCTGACGCTGGAGGCGAAACTGCGGCAGATTCAAGGTATTCGTCTGCCTTGTAGTACTTCTCTTGCTTATCCTAGTCCTGTTATTTGACACTTGCTTGTTGTAAATACAGAGGAGCATAACGACTCTCTCCGTGAGGTCGATGCTCTGAAGAAGAGCCTTGGCCAATCGGAGCAGAAGGCCGAAGCTGCCGCTGGTGCGAGAGAGCGCCTTGAGCTGGAGCTGACGAAGGCAGCCGAAGCGAAAGAGCGTCTGCAGCAGGAGGCCGCAGATCGTGAGGAGCAGCTGGCCACCGTTGCGGCTGCTCGTGAAAAAGGGGTGGCGGAATGGCTGCTGCCAAGGCTATTTTGGGTGAGCGTTAGCTTTTGTACTTGCTTCTTTTCTACGGATCTTCTTCTATGTTTCCTTTCTTCATGTTTTCTTCTTTTTTGTCTCAGATGCCGCAGGCATCGAGTTCGACCGCGGTGCTCTGGAGCACGGGAGTGCTCTAGATGATGCAACTGTAGCGGTCGAAGACCGCTGCAGCACCGTCGTCAACTCCCTTGCCAAGGCGAAAGAGGTCCTTGGTCGCTTCTACCAGGAGCTCTTCCCTAAGGGCGCATCCCTTGAAGATGTGGATGCCCTGGCAGAGGCTCTATCAGCCGAAGCGCCTGCAGCGTATAAGCGCAAGCAGAAGGGCATCGGCGCGTCCGTCGGGCTGGCGATGGCCATGGCGGCTGGGGCGGAGCTGGACCTGCCCCAGATTACTTCTCGGATGCCTACGGCTGCGGATGGATCCGAGGTAGCCTTCGCCGCCTACTCCGCTCGCTGCAGACGATATGGGCCCAAGCTCATTGACTTGCTATCTGAGTATGCATTGCGGCAGCAGGGCGAGGCCAAAGCTAGGCAGTCTGGTTCTGAGGCGACTCAGTGTCCTCCGCCTTAGGAATAGTAGACGTATGGTAGTTTGTAGTCTACTTTTGTTGTAAATATCTGTTATAGTACCATCCTTATGCCACGTAGTGGCCTTATATATTTTAATGAATTCCTCCGAGTTGTGCTCTATCCTTGGCTGAATGTCGGTGTGCCTTCCTTTTTTTTCTGCTGCTATAGGATCCTTCGGGTGCTGACCCAGTTGACACTTCATCCGGAAGTCCCTTGCGACCATCATTGGATGATTCCTCGCAGCTCGCTTTTCTTCGAGATCGCGTGCGCAGCTTGGAGAGGGATTTTCTTGGGTTACGCGGTCGCGCCGACGTTTGGAAATCCAAGGCAGACCGTGGTGCAGCCAGAGAGGAGTATTTGATGGCGGAGCTGGCTCGGCTGTCCGAGCAGCTGCAATGTAAGTTGATCCTTCTTTTGGGCTGTAGCTCAGTTCTTCGGGTGAGCCTGCTGGCCTTATTCTTGTTTTGTGCGGTTGTCGCAGATGCCAATCTTGCTCCGAGGGAAGAAAAGGAGCGTATCGCTGTTCGAGTCAATTGCTTGACTCAGCAGGACATGGAGGCCGGCGGCTTCTTCTGGATGGATCGTGATCGCGCCATGGTTCTGGCGACGGTGCAGGATCGTGTCTACCAGGTTTCGCGGGTGCTCCGCCAGGTGCAGACATCACTTTTCTCGGTGCTGCACGTCATGTTTCCGTTGGATGCCGTGCCAACGACCCTTGCAGGTCTGCTGACGAAGATTCGGAGTGCCAGCAATGTCAAGGAGCTGGTGCGGCAGCAGCTCGTCGCAGGGGTGAAGGCTGCCTTGTCTCTTGTGAGGGTGCACCGCCCTAACGTAGATTTGGCTGCTGTGGCGACTGGGCCACCTTCTCGACCAGATGATGGCGAGTGGGACATGCGTCCGCATTACGCGGCTGTAAGGCAGTATGCCGAACAAATTGTAGATTTGTTTGAGCAGCGTTCTCAGGTTATTCTTCAGAAGAGGTAGGACCTGAAAATAAACAGATAGATGTAAAATTTGTATATTGCGGCTGGGCGTTTATGTGCCCTTTGTTGTAAAGGTTTGCTTGTTTGTGAGCACGAAGTGCTTTGATTGAGTACGTGCCCTTTTCGTTTGCCTGACGTAGTCAGCTACTCAGGTGTACACGTTTGGTCCTCAGTCGATGAAATCGTGAGGTCGGGGGAGCCCCCAAGTGCGTATGTAGTATGTAGTAAAGTTGCAGAAAATGGTTAACCGAAGGTTGGGGGCGAGACACTTAGCTTTATTTATATCGTAATGGAGGAGGTACATGGTTCGGCCGAGTAGCCTTGGCTGAAAGCCTTATTGAAAGTAAAAAAGGGGGGTAGGTTGCTTCGGGTAGAATCGTCGCAGGTGCGAGATGTTCCATGGGTTGGAGTATGCGACTCCAGACTCCACGTGCTTGAGGCGATAGGCGCCACCTGGGATGACTTCGGTGATGACATAGGGTCCTTCCCATGGTGAATCGAGTTTGTTCGGTCGCTTTTGCTTGAGTCGCAAGACGAGGTCTCCTTCGACGAAGGACCTTGGGCGCAGCCGGCGGCTCTGATAGTTGCGGAGACTCTGCTGGTACACCGCTGATCGAGCTGCTGCTATATCACGTGCTTCGTCGAGTGTGTCGACGGCGTCTTCGAGTGCAGCCGTGGACTCGGCTTCGCTGTAAGCGACGACTCGTGGAGCCTGGTGGCGTACTTCGGCTGGTAGCACGGCCTCAGCTCCGTGCACCATGAAGAACGGTGTGTAGCCGGTGGAGCTGTTTGGCGTAGTACGTAAGCTCCACAGGACAGACGGTAGCTCTTTCGTCCAGTTTCCAGCTTTGTGCTCGAGTGAGCTCATGAGGCGCTTCTTGATGCCAGCGCCGATTAGGCCGTTGACCTTTTCCACTTGCCCATTTGTTTGCGGGTGTGCCACTAAGGCATACGTGATATTGATCCTGAGGCCTTCGCAGAAGTCCTGGAATTCTCCGGAGATGAAGTTTGATCCGTTGTCGATGATGATGCTATGCGGTACGCCAAACCTGTAGACAATGGATTCGAAGAACTTGACGGCGGTTTTGCCCTTCTGGTTGGTGACTGGCATGGCCTCGATCCACTTGGTGAATTTGTCGACTGTGACCAGGAGGAAGACGTGTCCTCCTTTCGAAGATTTTGGCAGTTTGCCGATCTTGTGGAGACCCCATTGGGCAAAAGGCCAGGCTATGGGTATGGGTCGAAGTTCGGACCCAGGTGCGTGCGGTTTGTCGGCGAACCGTTGGCACCCGTTGCATCTTCGGACGATGTCCTTCGCGTCGCTCATGGCCGTTGGCCAGTAGAATCCTGCTCGTAGAGCTTTGTCGACGAGGGAGCGACTGCCTGCATGGTGGCCGCAGATGCCTTCATGGATATCTTGGAGTATGGCCTTGCCGTCGTTGATGGTGACGCACCGTTGCAATACACCCGTAATGCTACGTTTGTACAGCTCGCCGTTGATGATGGTGAAGGCTTTCGATCGACGAGATATGCGCCGGGCATCTGTCGGGCTGTCAGGCAATTCTCCGTTTGTCAGGAACTGGAGGTATGTACGTGTCCAAGTTTCTTCAACTGCCATGACCTGCATCAGGTTGACCATGGCAACTTCGGTATCCAACTTTTCGGGTCCTTCATGACCTTCGGGTAGCGTAGCCCCCGAGTGTTTTGCTTCTTCGGGTGATCCTTTGGGGAATTTTCGCTTGATGGATGGCACGCAGATCTGTTCGAGGAACACACCTGGTGGCACCTTTGCACAAGTGGAGCCAATGTTGGCGAGTCTATCGGCCTCCTCGTTGCTCTCTCTTCCAACGTGCCGAAGTTCGCAGCCGTCGAATTCTCCTTCGAGTGCGTTGTATAGCGCGCGGTACGCGATCATGTTTTCGGCGTGTGCGTCGCACTCATTCATCGTTTGCTGTACGACAAGGTTAGAGTCACCGTAGATGACCAGGCGCGTTGCACCACATATTTTTGCCATCTTCATGCCATGGATGAGGGCTTCGTATTCGACCTCGTTGTTGGAGGCTCTGAATTTCATCCGAAGAATGTACTTCATTTTGTCACCTTGCGGGGAGGTCAGTATGACTCCTGCCCCTGCTCCTGCTTCGCGCTTGGAGCCGTCGAAATGCATTGTCCAGGACTGTGACATATCTGGGGTGTCAGGCAGCTGCAGCTCCATCCAGTGTACCAGGAAGTCTAGAAGGACTTGAGATTTGATTGCGTGTCGCTTCTCGTAGATGATGTCCAGGGGTGATAGTTCAATGCCCCACAGGGCCACGCGTCCTGTGGCCTCTGGGTTATTCAGGATGCTGTTTAGGGGTGCCTCGTTGACGACCATCACCTGATGCTCCTGGAAGTAGTGGCTCAGTCGTCGAGCCGTCATGAACACGCCGTAGGCCAGCTTCTGGTAGTGTGGGTACCGCTGTTTTGTTGGAGTGAGAACCTCGCTGAGGTAGTAAATTGGGCGTTGTACCCCGTGGGTCTTGCCTTCTTCGGGTCGTTCGACCACGAGTACTGTGCTGACCACCTGGTGTGTGGCTGCTATGTACAGCAACAGGAGCTCGCGCTCTTTTGGCGTGACCAAAACGGACGAGGTGGAGAGGAGCCGCTTGAGGCTTTCGAATGCGTCGTTGGCTTCTGGTGTCCACTCGAGGTTTAATCTCGTCAATGCCCATTGTTATGGACTTGGGTTTTGGAGAAGATGGGGATGCTGGAGATCGTGGCACGGTTAACAGACAAGCAACCAGGGGACACGAGATTTACCCAGGTTCAGGCCCCCAGAGGGAAAACCCTACTCCTGCTTGTCTGCTCTTTGATTACGGCGGAACCGAAGGTTACAGGGTGCGCAGATTCGATCTGACGTGGATGCGTGTGCGAAAGTATGAGTCGAGTTGCCCTAGGACGTGCCCTCCTAGCCTTTATATAGACTTAGGCAGGTCCCGGGCGTAGTCCTAGTCGGTTACAAGTTCTAGGGTTTTACCCCTTTGAATTTCCTATCTCCTCTAGTCTTTCTCTCCAAGGATCCGAAGACGTCATGGACCTTGGCCACCCGAAAATCTTCATGGGCCAGCGTATGTCTGTCGTGGGCCTTCTTTGGGCTGGACTAGGTATGCTGAAGTTACGTATCCGTAGGGTATAACCATGTCAACAACCCAGTAGCTAGATCAAGGTGGATAAGGCCATAAGGACAAGAAAGTGGCAAGACAAAGCAGACCAATTGGATAGCTAGGTGTAGTGGACCAAGATTCCCCACCAAATCATCTGTCTACACTGCAGGCAACAGGTTAATTACTAGAACCATACCAATACTTGTTCTTGACAAATTAAAACAAGTATCAGATGGGAGTCAGAGAGAAAGCTCTCAGTATAGTGTAGAAATGCTACACTAGTTCATCCTAGAGCTGTTAAAAGCCAACAAATTATCTGTTCTTATCTTAGAAAGATTTGGCCTCAGCCTGTGCATCATTGGCTTGGATAAAATCTTGAGGAAACCAATCATGCTATCTATTCACTGATGTGCACACTCCAGGAATGGAGGCACCACAGTAGCAAAGGCAGCAGATACCAACCATAAGAATTGAATTAGGCACTTGATCCATATATTATAGGCCAAGAAAGCTCTTAAAGAAAAATATCAGCTATTGTGGCTTGGGATTTGGCCATTGTGCACACTCTAGGGAGGCACCACATTAGCCAAATCCTATGAGGTAAAATACCACCATCTTCATCTAGTTGTAAGACCACCCAGTCCACTGGTTAGAAGCAACAAACCATATCTCCAATCATCTTCCTAGTTCATAAACTAGAAATCATTTATTCTATTGTAGCTTTTGCTACAATAATCATTCTATAATCAAACATCATATGAATATGATGTTGGGAGCATATTAAGCTATTGTATCATTTAACCACCAGGCCAAAAGCACATATACAAGCCAAATAAAATGATCATTTTTTATAATCCAGCTGCTAGACTACATGGCACATTCCTAGAGGGTAGCACCTCTGTATCAAAAAGCTCATCTGTAGTTATTTAATTCAGATAATCATTTTCCTAGACAAAAGAATTCTAGGAATCATTCTTAAAATTCTGATCTCTCTGTCAATCTGGACAGGTAATAAGATCCATCCTAATCATCATTTTAACCTAAAACATATTCCATGTTTACTACCATATCCAACAGATATAATGTTACAGAAAAACTACTTCCTGAAGCAAAGGTTCAACAAGTTAAGAATCAAAACATTAAGATTACAGTATACATTTAGAATCCACCATTCACAAATCAACCACTGGTTCACATGCAATTATGTATGAAAGTCAAATAATTTCTTTAGTGTTGGCCACTAGGAATCATTTCAAATAAAAGAACAAGTCATTTTCCTAGGAATAATACTAGGAATTATCTTTGGATACAAATCCATAGTCACCCATGACATTCATTCTATTTAGGGGATAGTCATTTAAACCAACATACAGATACAATATGTTCCAGGAACTACTCCCTAAAGCAAAGTTTTAGTACTTTAAACTCAAATATCAATCCATTCAAATACACAAGGATCTCACTGAATGGAAATTAGACACATGGTGTAATCCAAGCATTTCTTTTATAATCAATTTAGAAAAACAGGGCCATCTGTTGCCTAAGTATAATATGAACTCTAACTAAACTAACTGACAGAAAGAAGAGCAACAGGCCAGGATCATTAGGGGGGCAACAAGTACCACAAACAGATTAACACCTAGAAGAAGAACCCTAAGTTTAGGAATGAAACCTAGACAGGGGTAATCCTAGAAAGCACACTTAATGTTGCAAGATAGATAGAGCATGAAGAGGAGCATAGCAATGAGAGAACCACTTACCGGAGGTCCTCGCTTAAGCTCGAGAAGAGGAAGCAGGCCGGTGGGGAAGGGCGCAGTAAACGGTGGCACAAGAAAAATTGAGGCACTTAAACCATGCCGAAGCCGCCCGGGCAACCATCCATCGACGAAGCCTCCAGGCGGCCCCACATCAACACCAAAACACCACTGTATCGCCATGGAAGCACCTCAGGGTGGTAGGCACAGAAACCCTAGACACCAGATGGGGTTGCGCATGATCGAGGAAGTCCATGCCCTTCAAATCGGAAAGGACTAGTCGATGCACCGGATCATAATTAATCGTCTAGCACGGCGGCGGCGGCCAAGGAGGCCGGGGCGCATCGGAGCTGAGCAGCGACGGCGTCAACGCCGCAGCATCGCGAGGAAGAAGGGTCGAGGCGAGAGAGAGAGGAGAGCGTATGGGTAGGGTTGACCGACTCGGTCGGTTGGGCCCTATGATTTAGCCCAACCAGATGGACTGGCCTAGGGTTTGGGCTAGATGGGCCCAATAACTAGGCCCAATTTGTATAATAACAAAAATGGAAATTATTAAAATACCCCTACACATTTTAAGCTCTAGAAAAATGTATAAAAATCCTAAAAATATATTTAATACATCCTAGTGTTTATTAAAATAATATCCACCTAAGAAAAATATAATCATATTTATTTAAGTTTAATAAAATACAAATAAATATCAACACCCTTAAATATCTACATGAAATTTAATAAATTAGGAAAATTCCTAAAAATAAATAAAAATCACTTTCATCAATAAAAATAAATCTCTTATCTCACAAAAATACTAACTTAAAATTTTACTAATAAAATTTAAAACAAATATTTAAAGACATTAAAAATATATTTATATAAATAATAATAATAAAGATAATGTTTAAAAATAAATAAAATTAATTTTAAGAATTTAAGCAAGTATATTTATTAGAAAGGTACTAACTATATTATTATAAAAATATTTTAAAGTTCTTATATCATATAACCTGAATTATCTAAGTTATTAAAATAAGATAATTGTTTTGTTAATTGTTTAATATTATTTCCTAAGTAAGAAATGATCTTATTCAAAACATAATCTTTTGACTCTAAGTAGTCTAAACCATGATTATAATTTAATATAAAATCTAGGTGTAAGCAATTAACTTTATAATGTTCTTTTAAAATCCTTAACTAACTATAAGTCAAGGATTTACAAGGTTATTCTTTACAATTCATTAACAATTCATAAATACTCATATTTATCAAACTTGAAGTTCACTAAATAAATTATAATAAAATCCATCTATTTTTATTTATAAAGAAAAATCTCAAAGTATGGTCTATAAATATTACACATGCTAAATTTACATCTTTAAAACAAAGTTCCATAACCATAAGATTTCATCTTTAATTGTACTTATGAAAAACTCTAATTAATAATGCGACAAATGCTATATCTCAGGTCCAATTACATTTTTATAGTTTACTTTGGTCTAAGATATCTTAAGCTAGATATATAATAACTCAAAAGCATTTAAACCTTATTAGTAACCATAACTTTAATCTTATTAATCTTCAGAATTGAATAACTTAACATAAAGAATATTTTCTTCAAATGTTATTCTTTTGCCACTTCAAAAGAAACACTATACCATTTCTTTAAAGTCATGACAACTTAAAACATAAATTTTGTAATAATTACCTAATACCATGAACCCATAGAATTATATTATAATTGTACTTTACTCTTCATATTTTATATGTTTATCTTCCTTATGAAGTAAACTTAAACAAAAGCAAATCTTAAATAAATCATAAATATATCTCATTGGCAATGATTGAAGAATTACTTGGGATTTTGCATTATGCATCTCATTACTTATGCATAACAGCATATTGCTTCTTTAAACATTGTCCTTACCGGGCAATGATGATATTTTTGTAGAACCCGAAGTCTAGGGTTAAGTCGAGACATTCGACTACAATACTCTTCTATATCAAGGCAAGTTCACACTTGCTCGTGTCCTTTGATTATTTTGGGTAAAGTATTTTGCAAATCTAGTGTTGTCATCACCTGCATTTCAAAAAGGTTAGAAAACACTATTTTTGATAATAATGTGAACTATTGGTTACTGATCCAGGGTGATCAGCTAATCTATTAAACTTGCTAGTTGGAATACCACTACTCAGGAGTATATCATCTAGGACTTAACAACCAATGTCGCCAGTGATTCTTGTGCCGTATATTACGCGTTAACCATGAGATTTGGAATGGGACGAAGAAGTCAGCTGGATCGGCTCCCTTTCACATGCATTGGACACTGTTCTGGGCATTTGTGAGTTGCAGATCGTGGGTATAGCCGTTTTATACGGGGAAAGGTCTACCGCGGATCTGGGCTTACAAAAGACAGATTACTAGTGTTAATGGTTGTTGTGTGTAACCAACTAAGGTATAGCCGTTTTATATGGGGAAAGTTCTACCTTGAGTTTGGGCATACAACAATTGTGGTGTATGCGGGGTCGCGGAGAAGGACAGTGATTGGCATGGATCATCTACTAGGCCCCATACCATAGGAAGTGTGGACGGGAAAGATTCGCCCGCTTGTGCATCAAGGATTTTATCTCTCATGGGTAAAGTGACGCACCTCTGCAGAGTGTAAGAACTGTAACTTGTTACTCCCTGTTTCGGGAAGGAGCTGCGAACGCTGCAGGAAAGGAACTCCATGAAAGTTCTGGTAAACCTGTGAAGGCTGACGGACATAGATTTTCAGAATAAAAGCAACCTTTGAAGAAATGTTTATGAAAACCTGCATTGCCTACGACCTATGGTCCGTGGCTATAGATATAGTGCATTAAACACTCCTTTTTAGTGAACTTGATGAGTACGCTCGTACTCAACGTATCTTCTTAACCCTTGCTAGATTCCGAAGACAATAGCGGTCAGGAAGAAGAAATACTAAGACCAAGAAGAATTCCGCTATGAAGAACCAGAAGTATCCGGAAGCGTCGAAGGGAACAATTACGAAAACAACAATGGAATGGAGGCCGACGTATCTAAAGTGTAGATGTAGCATATATAGAGATCTTGTCCGGTAGTATAGATTTCTATCCTCTATCTATAACTAAATCTCGTATAAACCTTAGTTACTTCTTTATTCTGTTCTTCGAGATATTATAGTTTAGCCTGAGTCATCGGGATACCTCTATGGACCTAGGAGGTGAAGGGAATATGCCCGAGAGGCAATAATAAAGTGGTTATTATCGTATTCCTTATTTATGATAAATGTTTATTTTGCATGCTATAATTGTATTAATACGGAAACGTTAATACATGTGTGTTTAATAAACAAAAAGGAAGTTCCTAGTTATGCCTCTCTTATAAACTAGCTCGTTGATTAACAAGATGATCATAGGTTTCCTGATCATGGACATTGGATGTTGTTAATAACGAGGTCACAACATTAGTGTAATGGTGTGATGAACATTCATCCGAAGTATAGCATTACGATCAAAGTCATTGTGTTTATACTGCTATAACAACTTACAAAGTGATCCTAATCCTTAGACCATGAGATCATGTCAATCACTAACACCGAAAGAGTTTCTTGATAACATCAAACGTCACACCGTAACAGGGTGATTATAAAGATGGATTCAGAACTAATAAAGTGTTATGTTGAGGCCCATGGATCGAGAGTGGAATTTGTTCATCCCGATGACGGATAGATATACTCTGGGCCCTCTCGGTGATATCACATTGGTTAGCTTGCAAGCAAGTGATTTGATCACTAGAATGTTATATCACGGGAACGAGAAAAGAGTGCATGTCGGTAACGAGATCAAACTAGGTATGGAGATACCGATGATCGAATCTCGGACATGTAATATATTGCGAAACAAAGGGATTAAGATACTAGCGTAAAAGGTTCCAACGATCACAAGAAAGTCATCGTTGAATGTGTGGGAGTCAGTATGGGTCTCCAGATCCCGCTTATGATTATTGATCCGAGAGGATTCTCGATCATGTCCGCATTATTCACGAACCGTAGGGTGACACACTTAAGAGACACCGACATCCAATTGGAGCAAAAGTTTCATGCCGAAAGAATGAACAAGCGCAGGAATTTATTTCACTAGATACCGAAACAGGTTTTCGGGTGAAATTGCATAAAGTGGTTATGCATGTGAAATAGAATTCAAGCAAGGGGTTATTTGTGAATTTTTGTCATTAAAGTAATTGAAAAAATTCTGAATAAATGAGTTTGCATTAAATTTGGTGGAAATTTAATGGGAATTTGAGTGGGTTTTTGAGTGGAGAAAATTGAAGGGCCATTTTGTGAGTGGAGTGTCCACCCACATGAATGAGGGAGAGGTGGGGGAACCCTCCATGGCCGGCGGCCATGCCCCCTTAGGCTGCCCCCCTCCCCTATATAAGGAGCCCCTCCTCTCACTTCTCACTCACATCTCCTCGTGAAGGATCTCTCTCCCCCTCTAGAATTTATCCCCCATGGTCTCGGACAAGCGAGATACATGTTCCCGGTGGCTATTCGGCAAGAAAGAGTTGTGCTTCCGCTGCATCGCTGGAGCGAGGAGGCGGAGGTTGCTCGGTGCCTCGAACGTGTGTGCGAGCATGGATGCGCTACTGTTTTGCGGCGCTAGGACTTCCTCTCGATCTTGAGATTGGCAAGAGATCGTCTAAATCAACCACGAGTCGAACTTGTTAAGCTTTGTCGGTCTTCAAGTTTATGTTCTCTACGGATATACATCTGCCCGTTGTTTGTATATAGTAGATAGATCTTGGTACATGGTTCACATCGTAGGAAATTTTTTGTATTAGAGCCGGATCTATGCGTAGATACTTTGCACGGGTAGTACACATATGAGTATGTGGGCGATGATGATCATTTTATTGCTTCTTAGTTATACTTTGGATATTGGTGGCATAGTGGGATGAAGCGGCCCGGACAAACTTTACATGTCCTCGCACATGAGACCTGTTCCACGCTTGACATGAAACTAGTATTGCATAAGTGGCTAGCGGGTGTATGTCTCTCCTACTATAGTCAATATCTAATTTGCAACGAGTTGTCAACAATTTGGTTATCCTCGTTGTGGTTCATGTTCGTAGGTAAGAACGGTTCTATCTTTGAAAGCCCTAAGCCACGTAAAACTTGCAATGGATAAATTAGAGGCGTCTAGTTTAGATTGTTGCTGGGCTAGTGTTATGATATGGTGATGTTGTAAGTAGAAGTATGAGATGATACTCTTACAACACACATAGAGTGTAAGTTCCATAGACCTTGGCCTTACACATAAAGGTATGATAATGATCATACCACGATGCACATGATGGAGGCCATATGCGGTAACCATATCATTTCACTAATAAACATGTGATGTTTTGATTTCATCTTATATTGCTTGTTTGGCGTTTTATTAGCATAATAAGATGATCCCTCATTTAGATATCAAGATAAGAATGTGTTCTTCCTTAAGTATGCACCGACAACGTTTCGTCGCTTCAAGACATCACGTGATGATCGGGTGTACTTGAAACCACGAGCATATCTCGGGTGTAAGACAGTTACACACGCGAATACTAAGGTTCTAACTTGGTGAGCCTAGCATGTACAGACATGGCCTCGGAACACGGACCGAAAGGTTAAGCATGAGTCATATGTTTTGATATGATGACCATATGGATGCTCGCCTTTGAAGCTACACCGACTCATGTGATGATCACCAAAAAGACACGAGGGATGTCGTTTTTGAGTGGGAGTTCATTTCTAATTTGGATTAGTAGAACTCAATTTATCATAAATTAAATCAAAGTGAATTTGCATAATTTGTTGTAGTCATTGGCATTCGTTCACCACCTTATGCATAGTTGTAATTGTGATAATAGAACTATAGAATTCTGGATATATACTTTACGAACTGGTATCGTATTGTGTTGAGTGTCAATCTAAAGTTTAAAGTCCTATTGCAAACTTTCAGCAAACTCTATTTACTCCTTGAAATTTAATAGTTGGTATTAAATCGAGAGTAACAATTCCAGTGTTAGTATCTTAAGTATCATGTTTTGCCTCCATGATTCTTGATTGTTTTAATATCAAGTTTATCTAGGAGCTAAAAAAATTGTTTCAGAAACCATCATGTGTGGCAGATATAACGATATCTGAAACAATGTTTTGGTTGCAAAATGATAGAGTATAATATATGTTCTCATATTGGATGAGAATTTACGAAGGTTGGAGATGCTAGACATCCTAATCATCCAAAAGGGTTTTGGAAAGTAATGTTATACTCACGATTCGCCTTTATAAGCTACAGTAGCTTGATCATGAAAGTCGTCATGATAAGGATGAATAGAAGATGTATGTAAAGTGTTTACTACACTAAAAGATTACTAAAGAATGGATTTTGAAAGAATACCGATCATTTGATGATGGTAATCTACTTCAAAATGCAAGTCCAAAGGTATTATTATTTGAATATACACGCTTTAGACTATGTGTCATGTATATGGCGCCACATTTGATGTTGATAGATTCTTTTAAAAAGGAAAAGGAAATGCTGAAAGAGAACCTATAAAATATATTCGGCAGAAAAGAAAAGATTGGAAATATCCAATTTAGGTATATGGATGATATACATGTTATGGTTGTATTCTTTGCTTGTTAAACAATGTGGTTCTTGGGTATTGGATACCGAATTGGTTAGTATGAAATTTCATAGGGAACGACGCAATTCATGAACCACAATGGCCTAAGTAACTAGCAAGATAATATGTGATGATGTTCATCAAAAACAAACAAACCGTTGTTTGTATTTCTCGGTGACATCAAAGCTTGACTTCAAGATTTGTTTTAATAATTGTTATTTAAATCAGGTATTATGAAAACAAAGGTTGTTAAAATAATTACCGTATTCCATATAAGATGGATGATTTACAAATCTAGTTGGAGAAATCACATCCATAAAGCCTAATGCTAAATTGTCGCAAGACAAATGATTGAAAGATCACTTACGAAGTGACATCGTCGTTTAATTATATTGGAAAGAAAACATGAAGAAACTCCATTTTCATGGATTTTTGGAGTCTTTGATTTGATCAAGTGACGCTTGTGAGATTTTCCTCGGGATAATTAAAACTTCGTTCAAAGGCCAAAGAAGAACGAACGACTAAAATATTGGAATTTATTCATATCGATGTATGTAGTCCATTATGTATAGTCGTAAGCGATGGATTTCAACTTCATATGCTTTCTCCGGAAATTTGAGTGAATATTCACTTAATGAGAAAGAAATATGAAATATTTGAAAAACGTTTCAAAGACTTTCAAGATGAAGTGAAAATCATTGTGACAAGAAAATAAATGGTTTATGATTTTATCATAAGGGATTTATTTGAGTTGCAAGTGTAACAAGAAAATAGATGATTTATGATTTTATCATAAAAGGGATTTATTTGAGTTACAAGTTTAGCAAAACACCTAGCACCATAGGAGTATGGGGTGTTTGAGATTTGTAATGAAACCTTGTTTGACATGGTTGGATTAAAGGTGTTATTTATAAAACTGCCATTATGTTTTAAAATATTAAAGCTTTAGAGACTTCCGCTTTTATGCTTGAAAGAGCTCCATCTTGATCCGTTGAAATGACACCATGGAAGTTATGGTTTGGGGTAAAACCCAAGTTGTCATTTCTTAAATTTTGGTATGCTAAACATAATTAATATGTTTACAACCGAAGTCAGATGAGCATGTCTTTGTAGGTTATTTCGAATAACAATTGGTTATTCCTCCATAACATCAAGGACAAAAGGGTTTGTCGCTTGAAACGTGAAGTTTCTTGAAGAAGGATTTTTTCATAAAAGTTAAGTGGGAGGACAATAGAACTTTGATAAGGTTAACGAACCTTAGCTAAATGTGCTGAGTTGCGCAGCGCCGGAAATCGTTCCGGAGGCTTCCATAATGCTCATAGATTATGTGCCTCAAAGGTTGTGGTCACGGAGATCTAAGTTCTTATTGAACCAAGTCGGTCGGATAAACAATCAAATACTTAGATTTGAGAGTAAATCATTATTGTTTAACAATGATGAACCGACTACAGACAAAGAAGCGATGATGGGTCCTTACTCCGTGAAATGGCTTGAAGCCATAAAATCCGTGATAGTTCCATACACGAGAAATCAAGTTTTGAACTTGGAAGACCTTCCGGAAAGGTGTAAAAACCTATCGGTCGTATTTGGATCTATAAAGAAACAGACATGGATGTTTTACATCTATGAAATAGTCGACATGTCGTAAAGTATTTTACGACAATGTTCAAGGAGTTGACTATGACAAGATTTGATCTTTCATAGCGATATTTAGTCTGGACGGATTAAGGTAGCAACCACTACATATAATTTGTTATATGGTAGATGAATAAACAAAACAAAGTTCTTTTAATAGAATGGTTACCTAGGACGTGTACATGACACGATCTAAAGGCTTTTGTTAATTCAAAGGATGCTAAAAGGGGCATGCAAACTTCAACAGTTGAAGTAAGCATCGCGGAGTTGGAATCTTCACCGTGATGAAAAGGAGTTTTCATCAGGAGACGATGAAGATGCTTTCATTTGCAAGAAATTAAGTGGGAGCGCTGAGACATATTTCTAATACATTATGTGGAGGACATCTTGTTGATTAGAAATGATGTATATTTTATTGACAAAGGTTAAGAATTTCATTTCGATGAAAGACTTAGGCAAAACCCGAATATTTAGCATGAATGTATATAGTGGATAGACTGTGATGCTAATATGGTTGTGCCAAACGTACATATATGAGATATTGAAGGAGTTCAATATAGAAACAACAAGAAATGGTTCTTGTCGCATGGAAAATAATTGAATCAAGATTCAAGTGTATCGACACTTGATAAGTGAAACAAGATTCAAGTGCTTTGACACTTGACGAGTGAAATCACGAGAATGTTTTGATCAATCATACCATGATATGTACACATACAAATATGTCCTATGCTCTAAGTGTTATGAGCATATACCAGAATGAATCATAAAATGATCATTGGACGATAGTGAGGATATTCTTATGATCTTTTGGAAGAACTAAGAATATATTTGTGTAGAGGTGACAAACAATTACAAATAGTTCATTGTAAAGCGTTACATTGATACTAGTTTTGTCACAAGATACAAATTAAGTTTATCTCAATTTAAACTATGAGTGGCACAATGAAATGGAAAGAAAGTTTCCATGATGGATTTGGTAGATTTCCACAGTTAAGACATTGTGACGAATACTACAACAAGAGGCTAAGTATATGACTGCTATAGTAGCAGCAAAGGAGGGAATTTGTGTCAAGTAGTTTGAAATCAAACTAAGGTGTGGTTCGCAACGGGCTAACACTAAAGATATATTGTATGACAATAGTATCGACATGGTTTAACCCCAAGGAACTAAAGGTCTCACCGAAAGACCAAATTTATACAATGCAATTTCATTGGAGAATGAGTGATGCGTGCAGACGCAAAGATATGCAAATACACACGGACCTGAAAGTGTCAGATCCGTAGATTATGTTAACCACTTACAATCGCATATATGGAACACCGGAAAGCCATAGGTGTTCAATACGCAAAGTTTTCAAACTAGATTATTGTCTCTAGTGCAAGTGGGAGACTGAAGGGAATATGCCCGAGAGCCAATAATAAAGTGGTTATTATCGTATTCCTTATTTATGATAAATGTTTATTTTGCATGCTATAATTGTATTAATACGGAAACGTTAATACATGTGTGTTTAATAAACAAAAAGGAAGTTCCTAGTTATGCCTCTCTTATAAACTAGCTCGTTGATTAACAAGATGATCATAGGTTTCCTGATCATGGACATTGGATGTTGTTAATAACGAGGTCACAACATTAGTGTAATGGTGTGATGAACATTCATCCGAAGTATAGCATTACGATCAAAGTCATTGTGTTTATATTGCTATAACAACTTACGAAGTGAGACTAATCCTTAGACCATGAGATCATGTCAATCACTAACACCGGAAGAGTTTCTTGATAACATCAAACGTCACACCGTAACAGGGTGATTATAAATATGGATTCGGAACTAATAAAGTGTTATGTTGAGGCCCATGGATCGAGAGTGGAATTTGTTCATCCTGATGACGGATAGATATACTTTGGGCCCTCTCGGTGATATCACATTGGTTAGCTTGCAAGCAAGTGATTTGATCACTAGAATGTTATATCACGGGAACGAGAAAAGAGTGCATGTCAGTAACGAGATCAAACTAGGTATGGAGATACCGATGATAGAATCTCGGACATGTAATATATCGCGAAACAAAGGGATTAATATACTAGCGCAAAAGGTTCCGACGATCACAAGAAAGTCATCGTTGAATGTGTGGGAGTCAGTATGGGTCTCCAGATCCCGCTTCTGATTATTGATCCGAGAGGATTCTCGATCATGTCCGCATTATTCACGAACCATAGGGTGACACACTTAAGAGACACCGACATCCAATTGGAGCAAAAGTTTCATGCCGAAAGAATGAACAAGCGCAGGAATTTATTTCACTAGATACCGAAACAGGTTTTCAGGTGAAATTGCATAAAGTGGTTATGCAATAATTCTAGCAAGGGGTTATTTGTGAATGTTTGTCATTAAAGTAATTGACAAAATTCTGAATAAAATAAAAGAGTTTTATTTTATGAGAGTTTGCATTAAATTTGGTGGAAATTTAATGGGAATTTGAGTGGGTTTTTGAGTGGAGAAAATTGAAGGGCCATATTGTGAGTGGAGTGTCCACCCACATGAATGAGGGAGAGGTGGGGGCACCCTCCATGGCCGGCGGCCATGCCCCCTTGGGCTGCCCCCCTCCCCTATATAAGGAGACCCTCCTCTCACTTCTCACTCACACCTCCTCGTGAAGGATCTCTCTCCCCCTCTAGAATTTATCCCCCATGGTCTCGGACTAGCGAGATACATGTTCCCGGCGGCTATTCGGCAAGAAAGAGTTGTGCTTCCGCTGCATCGCTGGAGCGAGGAGGCGGAGGATGCTCGGTGCCTCAAACGTGTGTGCGGGCATGGATGCGCTGCTGTTTTGCGGCGCTAGGACTTCCTCTCGATCTTGAGATCGGCAAGAGATCGTCTACATCAACCACGAGTCGAACTCGTTAAGCTTTGTCGGTCTTCAAGGGTATGTTCTCTACAGATATACATCCGCCCGTTGTTTGTATCTAGTAGATAGATCTTGGTACATAGTTCACATCATAGGAAAAATTTTGTTTTCTATGTTGCAAACCCTACAGGAGGATCTCAAAGTCGTGATGTAATTTCTGGTTGTAATAATGATAATGTATGTTGTGGACCCGCTTTGTTTCTGTTGTACCACTCTGAGGACGTAATATTTGCGGAATGATACTTCGTGAGTGTTATGTCCACGACTATAGTATACTACAACATGCAGTGGTATGCTGGGTCACCGCAATATTGTTGTAATTATGCCCTAGTGGCAATAATAAAGATGTTATTATTATAATTCTTGTTCATGATAAAGTTTATATTGCATGCTAGAATTGTATTAAGCGGAAACTTTGATACTTGTGTGGTTTATGAACAACACAGTGTCCAGTGTACGCCTCTATGGACTAGCTCATTGATTAATGATGGTTAAGGTTTCCTAACCATAGACATGAGTTGTCAATTAATAATGAGATCATGTCATTAGGAGAATGATATGATGGACAGACCCAAATTAAGCAGAGCAATTAGATCGTGTCATCGTGTTCATCTTTGCAGAGCTTTTTCTTATGTCAAGTATTGTATTCCTTAGACCATTAGATAATACAACTCACTGGTATCGGAAGAAAGCTTTGAGGTCATCAAACGTCATCCTATGTGAGGGTGATCATAAAGGTGTCTCTCAGGTGATCGGAAAGTACTTGTTGGGTTGTATGTATCGAGATGGAATTTGTCCCTCCCGAGTCGGAGAGATAACTTCGGGCCCACTCGGTAATCGATATCAACACCGCTTGCAAGCACGTGTTTAAGGAGTTAATCACAAAGTGATATCGGATTACGGGAGGAGTAAAGTACTTCCTGTGAACGAGATTGAACTAGGTATGCCGATACCAACGATCGAATCTCGGGCAAGTAAAATATCGCGTGACGAAGGGAATACATATATGGGATTAATTGAATCCTGACATCGTGGTTCATCCGATATGATCATCGATGAATATGTGGGAGTCAATATGGGTTTCCAGATCCCGCTGTTGATTATTGATAGAATATCATGTCTGCATATTCTCGAACCCGTAGGGTCACACACTTAACATGCATCGACGCTGGGATAGAATGTATAATTGGTTTATGAGTTTTTGTTCGGGGTCTCGGATGAGATCCAGGACATCACGAGAGGTTCCGGAATGGTCCAGAGAATAAGATTCATATAAAGGAAAGCAGTTTTTGGATTTTGAAATCGTTTCGGAAGGTTCTAGAAGGTTCCGGAGTGCGACCAACGTGGGCCCAATTGTCGGAGGCCTGCATGGGCCTAAGGGGAAGTGCCCTGGCCACTTTGGGCCAGGGGAACAAGGCCCCCAAGGCCCAGCCGGCCAGCCCTAGGGGAAACCCTAGGGAAACCTTCTAGAAGAGGGGGGAAGACTTGCCCCCCACTCCACCCCTTGGGGCCGCCGCCCTAGGGCTTGGAGGAGGGGTTAAAGGGGCTAGCCAGCCCCCTATATAAGGAGGGAAGGGGCGCACCCTCCCCCTCTCCCACCTCTCCAACCCTATCCGCCAACTGTTGCCCCTCCACCTCTCTCTCTCTCCCGACTGCGCGTAGGCGAAGCCCTGCCGCAGAAACTCTCCACCATAAGCACCACGCCATCATGTTGCAGATCCAATCTATCTCTCCACCATACTTGCTGGACCAAGGAAGGAGGAGACGTCGCTGCATCGTATGTGTGCATCTCTCGGAGGCACCGCCAATTGCGGCGTAGGATCGGATCGCGAGGAGGAGAAGGCGAGTACGACTACATCAACCACGTTCTGTTGAACGTTTCCGCTGTGTGACTTCTTCAAGGGTATGAATATCTCATCAATCTCTCTCGTTGATTACATCTCCTAGATTAGATCTTGGATTTCTTGTTCGCATCCGTAGAATTTTTTTGATTTGCTATGCTGCGAAACCCTTCACATATTTCGCGTATAAACTTTTCTTGTGGTTCCGGTACAGTTCAGCCATCTTGCTCAGATCCCACTCCTTCACTTTCGATCTATTTTCAAGCCCACCCAGCCTTGGGGTAATACCATCTGCCTCAAATTCTTCATACTCTGGAGGTAGTATGAAATGCGCTATGAGCTTCTGCCAAAGGTCATCTTTGGCATCATCGGTGACATAGCTATATTCTTCACCGGATTTCTTTGACTGATTCCATTCTTGGATGGTGATCGGCAGGTTGTCCCTAACAAGCACCCCGCATTGATTTATAAACATCCTCCGGTGCTTCTCTGGAGCAATCAGTTCACCATCATCATCTATTTCTTCGATGGTGAACCTCTGATTACCATCCAACTTTTTGTTCGGTCCTCGTTTCGTTCGAGCTGTCGATTGCTTCGATCTGGTGGGCTAAAAGAAGAAGAGAGAGTGATTAATATATATCTAGATCAGTTAATGAATAGAGGTAACACAAGACTTTATATATATGTACCTCGCCGGATCCTATCGAGGGGCCATCATTATTGTTGTTATTTGTTTGCCCTTCGTCCATCTGGTCTTCCCCTTGGTACATTAGGTTTTCCTCTAGTCCATCCCCGGATGGATTCAGATATGAGGATATCTCTTCCTCGAGCAAAATATCTTCGCCGGTAGTAATATTAAGAGGAATTTCACCTCTTATCATGCCCTGAAGAAAACCTTCACCGATGCGACCAGGATCTTCGAATGGATCCATGACTTAATTATCTATAACAAAAAGAGAGTTAAAAAGGTTAAAAAACAATAACCCTAATAACTAAAACAAAAAAAACAATAACCCTAATAACACAAATTAATAACCCTAATATTATAAGCAGTAAAACAATAATCCTAATATTATTTTTGATAAAACAATAATCCTAATAACTAAAACAAAAAACCCTAATATAATTTGTGGTAAAACAATAATCCTAATAAATAAAACAATATAATCCTAATTATAATAATCCTAATATTATTTGTGCTAAAACAATAATCATAATAACTAAAACAAAAAAATAATCCTAATACTAATCCTAATAACTAAAACAATAATTCTAATTCTAATAACTAAAACAATATAATCCTAATACTAATCCGAATAACTAAAACAATAATTATAATCCTAATAACAAAAAATAACTAAAACAATATAATACTAATAAATAAAAGAAAAAATAACTAAAACAATAATCCTAATCCTAATTCTAAATATTTTAAATAAAACAATAATAATTAAAACAATAATCCTAATACTAATCCTAATAACTAAAACAATAATCCTAATCCTAACTAAAATAAAAAAAACCCCCGGCCTCGATCGAGCGCTCACCGACGTCGGTGCACGACAGCACGTGACGGCGGCACAGCGAGGCAGCGACGCGTGGCACGGCGAGGCGGCGCACGGCACGGCGAGGCGCGCGCGGCAACACGTATACGAACGGCGGAGCACGGCACGGCAGAGCGGCGGAGCATGCACTGCCGGAGACGAGGGCGGCGGCGCGGTGGAATCGGCGGCCGGACAGCACCTGCCCTGCGTTTCGTCTCTGCGTGTGCTTCGTCTTCGTCTTTGTCGAGAAATGCAAGTGCTGGGCAGGGGCGGTGGCGCGCGGAATATAAACGTACGAACCTTTAGTCCCGGGCTAAGCCACCGCCCGCGACTAAAGGGTCTTTAGTCCCCGGCCGTGGTTTAACCCGCGACTAAAGACCCCCCTTTAGTCGCTGGTTAAACCACTGCCAGGGACTAAAGGGTTTTTTCGGCCGCTTCGTTTTCACGCGCGCAGGCACCCTTTAGTCCCGGGTCCAGCCACGACCCGCGACTAATTATTTTTTTGTAAATTTTCTTTTTTTAATTCAAATCAAATATAAAACTTTGGAACATCATAACTTTTATTATAATAATCCAAATAAAACAAATAATATGTCTATTATTATCAGAAAAATATAAAGAATCTTAATATAATATCCATTTATCTGTTTGCATCATTTATAAATTATTTCATTTGTAAATTTCTTTTTTAATTCAAATAAAATATAAAACTTTGGAAAATCATATCTTTTAGTGTAAAAATCCAAATAAAACAAATAATATGTCTATTATTATCAGAAAAATATAAAGATTCTTAATATAATATCCATTTATCTGTTTGCATCATTTCTAAATTATTTCATCTATAAATTTCTTATTTTAATTCAAATCAAATATAAAACTTTGGAAAATCATATCTTTTATTGTAAAAATCCAAATAAAACAAATAATATGTCTATTATTATCAAACAAATATAAAGAATCTTAATATAATATCCATTTATCTGTTTGCATCATTTCTAAATTATTTCATTTGTAAATTTCTTTTTTTAATTCAAACCAAATATAAAACTTTGGAAAATCATATCTTTTATTGTAAAAATCCAAATAAAATAAATAATATGTCTATTGTTATCAGAAAAAAAAAGAATCTTAATATAATATCCATTTATCTATTTGCATCATTTCTAAATTATTTCATTTGTAAATTTCTTATTTTAATTCAAATCAAATTTAAAACTTTGGAAAATCATATCTTTTATTGTAAAAATCCAAATAAAACAAATAATATGTCTATTATTATCAGAAAAATATAAAGAATCTTAATATAATATCCATTTATCTGTTTGCAGCATTTGTAAATTTCTTATTTTAATTCAAATCAAATATAAAACTTTGGAAAATCATATCTTTTATTGTAAAAATCCAAATAAAACAAATAATATCTCTATTATTATCAGAAAATTATAAAGAATCTTAATATAATATCCATTTATCTGTTTGCATCATTTTTAAATTATTTCATTTGTAAATTTCTTTTTTTTAATTCAAATCAAATATAAAACTTTGGAAAATCATATCTTTTATTGTAAAAATACAAATAAAACAAATAATATGTCTATTATTATCAGAAAAATATAAAGAATCTTAATATGATATCCATTTATCTGTTTGCATCATTTCTAAATTATTTCATTTGTAAATTTCTTATTTTAATTCAAATCAAATATAAAACTTTGGAAAATCATATCTTGTATTGTAAAAATCCAAATAAAACAAATAATATATCTATTATTATCTGAAAAATATAAAGAATCTTAATATAATATCCATTTAGTCCCGGTTGTAGTCACAAACCGGGACTAAAGATATTTCCCGCCATTTCCCACCGCTTCCCGCCAAGTTTTCCCGCCCTTTCCTTTCTACGAGAGCTTTTAGTCCCGGTTGTAGTCACTAACCGGGACTAAAGATATTTCCCGCCATTTACCAATGCTTCACGCCAAGTTTTCCCGCCCTTTCCCTCTATATCTAGGGCGATCGCGCCATGGCTATCCACACATCCACAACTTCCTCTCTTAGAACAATGGACAACGCCTACTGGGCCATTCTGACCCTCGAGGAGACCGAGGCGCTGTGCGCATCCAACTACCCTTGTCTGCAGGGCTACCGGCCGCCCGCCGGTTGGATGCTGAGCGCTGGAGGGGTTCCTGTCCCTCCTGTCTCTCAAGGTTCCGCACGCCAGGTGGCCATCACGAACCACTTCTACCACGAGCTCACGCCAGAGCAGCGGATGGATCCCCAGTGGGATCCCGATAACTACGACACCTGGAATGCCTTCTTCGCTAATAGGTGGGAAAGGTAGCTCGCCAGGTACGAGGGTGATGGCTCGCCCCCGGTGAACCACAACGAAGCCGGGCGTCGTTTGTGGTGGGCGAACCGTACTATCATCGAAGTAATGCGCTACATCGTCGGGGGAGACCATCCTCGCCTGCGGTGCCCACAAGTACACCCGCCACAGAGCCACAAAAAGGCCCCACACCCGCCCGGTGGTAGCGGCATCGTCTTCCAGGATACCCCTCCCCCGCCCGCCGTGAATCCAAGGCCGGAATGGCCCCTGGTATATGCCATGGCTGGGCAGAGGATCCCCGGAGTGGCATGTGACGATGACGATGATGATGACGATGACGAAGAAGACCCTGAAGCTGCGTACTATAGGACTAGGCATGATTATGACTAAAGGGGCGGCTTTAGTCCTGAGTGTTAGCTAGTCCCGGTTTGTCCCGGTTTGTCCCGGTTTTTAATATTTAATAAATGTCTTCAGTGTTACCTAAATATGAAGATGTTGTATTTAGAGGAAAAGGCCTATAAATAGAGCAGGCTGGATCGAGCATCCTATAAATAGAGGGAAATGCCTATGAAGAGCGGGTTCATCTTTAGTCCCGGTTGGAGAAACCAACCGCGACTGAAGGGATTGCGGCAGACTAGGCCAGGCAACACTAATAATAGGGGTGAGTGTCGACATTATGTCGTGCGGCTTGTACCTTGTCCCGGATGGTGTCACCAACCGGGACTAAAGATGAACCTTTAGTCCCGGTTGGAGACACCAACCGGGACAAAACATGAGTCATCACTAATAATAGGGGTGATTGTCGACATTATGTCGTGAGTGTCGACATTATGCCGAGCTGCTTGTGCTATAAATAGGCATCCTTGTGAGTCCAATCCTCCAGCCAGTTTGAGGCATCTCCAAGATGGTTTTCGAGAGCAGGGACACCACTATGGCCAGTTTCAGGGAGATGCCGCCGGAGCCCAGTCCTCCGGCATCTCCAAGAAACTGGTCATAGAGGCACTCCCTAATATGTGAAATTAGTTAGCTCCCAGGCGTATTGATCTAGTTAGAGAAGTTACAAGCTGCAAGATAGTTTTCGAGAGCAGGGACACCACTACGGCTAGTTTCAGGGAGATGCCGCCGGAGCCCGGTCCTCCGGCATCTCCAAGAAACTGGTCATAGAGGCACTCCCTAATATGTGACCTCACGCGTTTGGAGATCAGATCTTAATGGTAAGTATGAATCGGGACTAAAGGCCCCCCTTTAGTCCCGGTCCAGCCACAAAACGGGACTAACACACTCAAGATTGTTTGCAGACAACACTATAAAAATGGACACACGAAGCATCTTCACTCATAAAATGTTACAATTATTACACATCATTTCTTCGCGTGTGTTCCTTTCTGATCCCGCCGTATCCATGGAGCATATTCATTCATTAACATGATGCTTGGGTCATCCTTCACCGCGAAGGGCAGTATTTCATGAAACTTATCACAATCTTCTGACATGTTTGTATTGTCCTCCACTCCCACGATGTTTCTTTTTCCTAAAATAACTATGTGGCGCTTTGGCTCATCGTCTGATGTATTCTTTTTCTTATTTTTTCTTTTACTAGGTTTGGTAGACATGTCCTTCACATAGAAAACATGAGCCACATCATTGGCTAGGACGAATGGTTCGTCTAAGTACCCAAGATTGTTGAGATCCAACGATGTCATTCCGTATTTCTTGTCTACCTCAACCCCTCCTCCTGTCAGCTTGACCCATTTGCACCGAAACAAGGGGACCTTAAAAGTAGGTCCATAGTCAAGTTCCCATATCTCCTCTATGTAACCATAATATGTGGTCTTTGACCCATTGTTGTCTGTTGCATCAAAGCGTACACCACTGTTTTGGTTGGTGCTCTTTTTATCTTGGGCTATCGTGTAAAATGTATACCCATTTATCTCGTACCCTTGGAAAGTTGATATAGTCGAAGATGGTGACCTAGACAACAAGTATAGCTGATCTCCAAGAGTGTTGTTTTTGATGAGATGTTGCAACCAACCACCGAAACTCTTCATGTGTTCATCTCTAATCCAAGAGTCATGCTTTCCAGGGTTGTTGGAGCGTAAGATTTTCTTGTGTTCCTCGATATATGGGGCTGCCAAGATAGAATTATGTAGAACGGTGTAATGTGCTTCGGTGTAAGAATGTCCGTCCCTACATATTATTGATTTCCTTCCCATAGTACCATTTCCACTCAGTCTCCCCTCATACCACGATTGAGGAAGACCAATCGGCCTAGGGTCAGGAACGAAGTCAACACAAAATTCAGTGACCTCCTCTATTCCATAACCCTTGGAGATGCTTCCTTCTGGCCTAGCACGGTTACAAACATATTTCTTTAAGATTCCCATGAACCTCTCAAAGGGAAACATATTGTGTAGAAATACAGGACCAAGAACTAGGTGAACCAGCAGGTGCGTCATAGTATTGAAGAAGGATGGTGGGAACACCAACTCAAAACTGACAAGACATTGGACCACATCATGCTGTAACCATGGTAGATCTTCAGGATTGATTGTCTTCTGAGAGATTGCATTGAGAAATGCACATAACTTCACAATGGGTACTCGAACATTATCTGGTAGAAGCCCCCTCAATGCAATCGGAAGCATTTGCGTCAGAATCACGTGGCAGTCATGAGACTTTAGGTTTTGGAACTTTTTCTCTGCCATATTTATTATTCCCTTTATATTCGACGAGAAGCTAGACGGGACCTTAATACTGCTTAGGCATTCAAAAAATATTTCCTTCTCTTATTTGGTAAGAGCATAGCTGGCATGACCTTGAAACCATTCTGGATGCAGGCCATCTAGGTCTTTCATACGTTGATGGTCCTTTCGTGCTTCCGATGTATCTTTTGTCTTCCCATACACGCCCAATAAGCCTAGTAGGTTCACGCAAAGATTTTTTTGCCACATGCATCACATCGATTGCGGAGCGAACCTCTAAGAATTTCCAATATGGTAGCTCCAAAAATATAGATTTCTTCTTCCACATGGGTGCGTGTCCTTCAGCGTCCTTCGGAACAGATTTTCCGCCAGGACCCTTTCCAAAGGTTACCATTTGATCCAAATCTTTGACCATATCAAATATATCAGCACCAGTACGCTCCTTAGGCTTCGTCTGGTGACATGCCAGACCGTTGAAATGCTTGCCTTTCTTTCTTAAGGGATGCTTGGCCAAAATAAATCGACGATGCTCATTGTATACATTCTTCTTACAATGTTCCAAATATATACTTTCAGTCTCATCTAAATAGTGTGTGCATGCATTGTATCCCTTGTTTGTCCTGAAAGGTTACTAAGAGCAGGCCAATCAATGATTGTTAGGAAAAGCAATGCTCGGAGGTTAAATTCTTCCTGCTTGTGCTCATCCAACATGCGTATCCCGGGTTCGTGCCACAACTATAAAATTTCTTCCACTAATGTCCTTAGGTACACATCAAAGTCTTTGCTGGGTTGCTTCGGACCTTGGATCAACACTGACATCATAATGAACTTCCACTTCATGCACAACCAAGGAGGAAGGTTATAGATGCATAGAGTCACGGGCCAGGTGCTGTGATTGGATGTAACATCCCAGTATTTAGGACCTAACGAAGGGTAGATTTAGGAATATGAATTGTTGCATGCATTCATTTGTGAAAATGTGGGTAAAATTTTCGCCTAATAAAACCTTGAGTGATCAATGTTTCTTTCCTACTTTGAGATTAGGTTTAGTCTTAAAGGGGGATTGCTATAAACTTTGATATGATCTTAAAGGAATTATGTGTGTTTTGAAATGATTTTGAATTTTAGAACTTAAGTGTTTGAATAATAATTTAACCGATTTAGATATAAGATTTGAATCTTAAATTAATTAAGAGATAAGTATTATAACTTAAATCTTATCTAAAAACAATATTGAATATGAAATTCATTTCATATTATTAATACATAAACAAGTTACAAAGAATGTAACCTACTGAAGTTATTCCAAACTTCACAATTTACAAAAGAGTAAAGAATAAGAATATTCTTTATTAATAAATATATAATCTTTATTACAATTGAACAAAATAAAGATTACAAGAATTATAAAACAAAAATTACAAAAGAATAAGAAAATTACATTTGTATATCTACTAACTATCCTCTATCTAAATCTACACTAAATCTTCATCTTTATCTTTGTACCTGCAAAACAAAGACTAAATAGAAACAAAATAAGATTAGTGTTAGTATATTTCTCTCAGATATGTCAGTGAAGTGTACTTGACAAATTCATCATTGAGAAATGTTATAAGGGGGCAAGTTTCACCAATTTCATCTTTCATAAATTCAAAGCCAGAATTCAAATAACAGCCAAGAGGGACCAATTCACCAGCCTGGTGAAAGTAATTTGGTAATGGTAAGTTCAAAAACTTTGAACCTATCCACAAGTGCATAGCAGGCACACAAGATGTACACACACCAGCATGCAAAGGGTGTGCTGTGAACCTCACAAGCACAGCCAAATCACACAAAACCACATCATAGCCGTGGGGGGAGCACTAATGCATCACTCCACTAACACATCACACAAGAACAGCTAGTGCAGACAGTAGCCAAACCAAGAATAGTAGCCAAATCAAACCACCCAGATCAACCCAAACATCACCAGGATGGTTACATAAGGAGGGGAATGGATCTGGTGGACAGCAAGGTCAAGCCCAGGAGCTAGGAGGAACAGGCAAGCTCAAGAGCAACCTCAGGAGCCCAACAAAAGTACATCAAGATCAAGATCATCATCAATCTACTACACCAACATCAAATTTTGTGGTGAACCTCATAAAACCATCACATGATTTCATCATATTATCTAAACAAAAGCATGTGTTGCTTTATGAAATGATCTCTCAATAATCACCCAAGAGGGGTGAATCTGTCCTAGAGATTTCAAGTATAAGGATAAGAAATCAAGCTCAACCACAAGCACTAAACTCTCAGACCAACATCACTGAGTTCAGTGTTACTTTTGCAACTTAGATCATTCTTCAGTTGATCTTATCAGATCAGGGCACATCTCTCAAAGAGAGTAGCACCTCTAATCCTATAAGTTTCAAACAAACTATTTGCTTAGCTAACTAGGAATTAAATCCTAGAGCCTCAGACCAACATCATAGGCAGGAAAGTTAAGAAAAGCTTTCATTTCATCTTGCCAGTATTAAACACAAGCATTATCAAGCTAAGCCCAAAAATAAAACTCAATCACTTGTGTGCCAGATCATAATGGTATCACAAGGACAGGTTCTAAATGAATTAAAACCAATCTTGCTTATTTCCCACAGAAAAAGGGACAACCCACTACATCTCATTTTCCTGAAGCCAAGTGCCAGGAATCAACATTAAATTCATCTATAAATCCACAGAAATCATTACATGTAATGATTTGGTTCAGTGTGTATATTCTCATACAAGCTTACCATTATAATTGCAGTAAGAAACTACTGAGAGAAAACTACTATCAGTACAAGCATTCTGACAGTAGAGTAAATTCTCAGATTAATAACATAATCCAATCAGGGTTTCATAGAAACACTAGCATAGGATCAGAGTGAATCATCACTAGAATAAATCTGACAGGCAACTAGCATCATCAAAGCCACTACAAATCATTAACCATAGCAGACAATCATTCTTCATGCTCAAGTATGATCATCACTAGATCAAAAAAAGCATCATGGATATGATCAACAGGGGGTTATGAACCCTAATCAAAACAAGAACCCTAATTAGGAGATGAACCCTAATCATCACATAGTCACTAGGCAGGAGAAGTCACTAGATACACACAGAGAGATTCATGGCCATAGCATGAACAAGGACCATAGAAGAAACTTACCCGAGGTCCTCGCTGACGAATCAAAGAGGAAGCAGATTGGCCGACGAACCGCGGCGGCACAGGGAGCACCCTAGGGGGCGCGGCAACCTGCACCAGCCACGACGGCGACCGCAGCAGCACACGAGCCCAGCACACCACCGCAGACGGGACCCCGGCGGTGGCGACAGCACCTTTCCTTAACCCTAGGGTTCGGGAATGGGGTGGACCTGGCCACGGGGAAGCCCTAGAGTCAAATCCAAGTGGATAGAACGAACGAGCGTTGTCGACAACCCCAAATCGCACCACGACGGTGACCTGAATGGCCGACGGCGGCGGGAATCGACGGAGGCGGCATCACCGTCCATAGGGTCGGGTCAGAGGAGGAGGGGATAAGGTCGAGAGAGAGAGAGGGAGGCAGAGAGAGTGGGCTGGGCGGGCCAAAACCCCTCGGGGTGATATTTTGACCTTGCCCTATTGGGCCACACTGGCCCAATAAGCCCAAAGGGCCAGCCCAAGTTGTTTAATAAATTTTTTTATCAATTGGAAAAGACCAAAATGCCCCTGACCTCAATAAAATTATAGAAAATAAAATAAAAGTCCAAAAATTATAAATAAAATATTTTTGGATTCACAATAATCCACTTTGTCCAAATAAAATAAGCTATCAAAGTTTAAACCTTAAAAATTTTATAAGAATTTTGTAATTTATATATTCTTTATGGAATATTACAAAATTATTGAAAGATGATAAAAATAAATAAAAGTCACTTTCATTATATATTATAGTATTTTTGAAAATACTAAACAAATATTTAATAATAAATTTTAATGTATAATTAATAATTCCTAAAAGAATTATTAAATCAATGAAAGTCAAGGGGAAATAAAATAAAATAATTCAATATATGCAATAAATATAAAAAATAATATTTATAAATGCTTTATTAAAAGACACCTTATATAGGGAAAATGCATATAGAATTAAATAATGCATTACATTACTTGCATAATCATTTTTCTTCTTTAAATATTGTCCTTACTGGGCAATAATGATGTTTTTGTAGAAGTAGAAGCTCAAGGTCCACTGCAAGCATCAGACTTCACTATCTTGCCATCACAAGGCAGGTTCATCACTTGCTCATGTCCTTTGTAGAGTCTTTATCAAAGTATTTGCAAATTGTGTGTTATCATATATGCTATAAAAGAAATAAAATATTATTTTCATAAATAAAGAAATCATAGATATCATCCTAAGTGGTGATATAATGGAGAAATAGAACTTAGGGTTCTATTTGCAACAATGATGATCAAGTAGGGACTTAATAACCCCTGACATCAGTGATTCTAGCGCCGTATATTACGCGTTAGCCATGAGATTTGGAATGGGACAGAGAAGTCAGTTGTATCTTCTTCCTCTCGCATGAAGCCGGATGTGCAGGTCGTGGATGTTATCCTCGCAGCGTGCATATTAATTGGTAATTCGTAGAGGATATGCAGCATATGGGTGGGAACCCTCATCGTCCCACGATAGTTCTGGCATCTAACGGTTTGTACAAACCATTGCCGTAATTCATTATGTGGGCATGGTGTACACCAAGGAGGCATGCGGGGTCGTGAAGGGGGCAGTGATTGGCTTGGACCAACTACTGGTCCCCACATCATGGAATTGTGGACGGGAAAGTACGCCCGGTTGTGCAACAAGGAGTTGATCTCTCATGGGTAAAGTAACGCACCTATGCAGAGTGTAAGAACTGTAACTTGTTACTCCCTGTTCCGAGAAGGAGCTACGAACGCGGCAGGAAAGCAACTCCATGAAAGTTATGGTCAACCTGTGAAGGCTGATTGTCATAGTTTTTCGGAATAAAATCAATCTTTGAAGTAAGATTTACAAAAACTGCATAGTGCCAAGGATTTATAATCCGAGGTGGTAGTTAGAGCATCAAACTTCCCACCTTGCATATAATGAACTTGTTGGGTAACGCTGTTACTCATTCTTTCCTTTGATCCCTTGCTTAGACTCTGAGGATCCCGAAGACGTGCCAATGTATGCAGCTGAATGTCAAGAACATGTGTTCTACGAGGAGCCTGATCTGTCCGGAGGAGTTGAAGGAGTGGATTACGAGATCCGCTATGGTGTTGTAACACCCTCAGAATCGGACCTATGCAAGTTTTAGCGAAACTCGCCAAACCCGCATAGAAACGATTCAAAGGTGCCCACCAGGCACTTTCGTGCGGGTGGAAAACGAAGTAATAACATTACACAACAGTCCTCGATGGGACCCACAGAACAGATATATACAACAGCGACTCAAAGAGTCAAGAATATAAATATAATATACAAAGATCCAAATCACCTTGAAAACGATAGAGCATCCGACTACGGACAAGATGCAAATGGGGCTAAGAGCCCTGAAGAATAACCAATGGCGTCCATAACCCTGCCCAGGCCAAGCCGGAAGGGTAACCGTGCTAACGACGTCGATCTCAAAACCTGCTTAAACAAAAGGGGTGCCGACAACGGGCAAAGGAAAAAGAGGAGCGTCAGTACTGAGGCCAGTACACGGCGAGACTAGAATTCGGCGGTCCTCGCCTACATAGGTATGGTGGACTGAGCGGCAGCGGCAGCATGCACTAAACAACCTATAGAGACTCGATACAACTGTCGGTAATCATAGAGGGGTAAGAAGGACCTATCTGGAACCAACCTGATACTATCATCAAACAAACCCATCCTGGCGTTTCCCCCTCGAGACCAAACGAGGAAGTCAACCGAGGAACTCACACAGTTGGCAGTTTTATGTATTCAGTTATCGTTGCAGCAATTACTAGTCAGGTTAGATAATCGTCCTGATAAAATAAGCAGTGGGCACTTTTAGTTAACCATTCCGTTATAGTAGTAACACTTACTAATCAGATACAATTAGCATGAGATAACCCAAAACCCAGCAGTTGTTGGTACTTTTATTCAGCCATTCCGTTGTAGTTGCAATACTTACTAGTCAGATACAACTGTCGCAAGCGACACTCCAAACAAGCAATTGTGGCCAGTATTAATTAGCCATTCCATTATAGTGAAGCTAATTACTAGTCATTATAAAGTCAAATTTATAACAGTAAACTTTAGTTATGCTTGTCTATGGTCGAGATACTGTGCTCCAAGTCGTCCATAACCGCGGACACGGCTTTCAGAAAGTTTTAACCCGGCCGGGGTGCACAAATAGCAACACACACACGATCAACCTCGGAAAAACCAAATCAAAACCCAACGAGGTCTTCACGACAGAGCAATCACAAGATTCAGAAATATTTCAGGGGGCCACCCCATTGAGTAGAACCGCAACGAAGTAAGCAAGCTCCGAGACGGACTCAAGGTTTGGGTAGACGGCTGTGAACGACTGGGAACCCAAAACTGGGCTTGTCGACACCGCGGAATCGTGTCCCGATCCTAAACAGTACAGGTGCTATCTGTCGCACAATTTAATTAAAGCAGTAAAGCATGGCATAAGTACAGGATCGTAAATAAAACCTCAAACTAGTTTGTGGCCCCAAGAAATAAGACGGAATCAAGCTCTGGCTAAGGGGGGCCCATACTCCCCGTATGTGGATAGCGCGATAAATCAAGGAACAGGTATCAAGTACTCGGGGTCCTACGGGACACAAGTGGGCGTTCGGAAACCAAATATTATCTATCACCCACCGATGCCTCTGCTTACTTCAATTTTAGTTGTTAAACAGGAATTAAAGTGAACAATAAGTAAAGCTAGGATCATCTCCAACATCAACATGCGGCAATACCTCAACAACTGTGGCATATGACGACACGCAACACCACTTGAGCAAGCGACTACGACGCGCAAGTCCAACTATCTACCAAACAATAGGTAATAGGATGTGTCTGGGGCAATATAGGGCTGCAAGGGATATCACGGGTACGGAAAACTAGAGCATCGCAACACAGATAGCAATAGATCAACAGGAGGGAAGTAAATACTATAAAAGTAAGATAGGTAGAAAGGGGGAGATGCTCGCCTGAAAACATTGTCGAAGGTTCAACCGAAGATCGGTCGACACTCGCATCAACTCAACAGCCTTATCCGCGAAGAACCAAAACACTAGAAGAAACACCGGATGCAATATTTAATACTACGGTAAAAGATCGGGCATGATGCATGTATGATGCATGGCATGGTGAAGGTGCAATGCAATTAGGCCAGATTAAGCGGAACCGGGGTCCCGACAATATTTAGGTGGTTCATGTTGCTAACCCGCAATTTAAATGTTGTTTAACAATGCAAAATGGTATCATCGGTTCGCTACACAAATTTAAATGAGGCCAATATGAGACTAGATTTGCCCGCATATGAGCCCCATATTTAATTATCAGGTGAATCGGCATAAGGCCCCCAAACCACATGAATGTGCATGCGAGATGAACAATTTATATGCAACAGTTATATAGGTGACATTTATAAAATAGGGTTCTCGGATAAGGGGTTCACACATTGGAGGGTCTCGATGAACTTGGAGTTCCGGGGTTCGGGGTCGGTCTCGGGGTCCAGGGTTCGACGGATTCGTTCCCGGCGGGATCGTTCTAGGACTCCGGGGTCGTTCTCGGCGGGCTTGGCGTTTGGAAGGAGAACTTGGCTCGTGTCGGGGCGCATCGGATTCTTACGGGTCGGTGCCATTCTTGTCGTTGCGGGGATCTTGCCGGGTCCGCGGTCGGGTCGGACTTGGCGTTCGGGATGCAGAACTTGGTGTCCAGGACGGAGAACTTGAGGGTCCAGCGTCTCGGTGTCCTCGGATCCGAGCGGAAGAACTTGTCGGGCCGGGTCCGGCCTTCGGGTCTTGGTCGGGTCGCCAGTAGTTCTTGGTGTCCAGGGATGCTCCGGTTCGGGGGGGGGGGTTCGCCGCGCCGCGAGGTAGATCTTGTCGGTTCGGCGCCATCGCCCCTAGTTTCCACGACGAAGTACTCGGGGTTCCACTCGATTGTCGGTGGCCTTCGGGTGTCTCTATGTGCAACCTTCGATGGCATTGGCATCGGGCCAGTCTTGTCGGCAGAACTTGTCGGATCCCAGCTTGATGTTAGTTCCTCTACGGAAGCCCTTGGTGTTGGATGTACTCGCGACAAGTTTAACATCACGGCATGCATGCGCGACTGCGACAGGCAACGGTCACGGCAGGGCGGAACCGCAGCGAGGCTGCTTGCGTGGCCACAAGGACGGAGGGTCTGCCGCCGGCGGGGTCGCTCCGGCGGGCGAGCACGGGGCCGGTCGGAGGAAGGCGAGGTCGACGGTGGGCTTGAGGCGGGGACGGCCGGGGCACGCGGTCGCTGGTGAGCGCGGCGGCGGAGGCGGACGGTTCGGGGGAGAGGCGGAGGGGCCGAGGAGCTTGGGGGTCCGGCGACGGCGGCGCGCGGAGGACGCCGGAGAGGAGGAAGAGCACGGCGGCGCGGTCGGCTCGGGCAGGCTCGCAGGAGAGCCGGGCGGAGGAGGGGCGCGTGCTGGCGGCGCGGGGCGGGGTCGAGGCGGAGGAGGGGGACACTGCGGCGGCGCGCCTGGCCGGAGGTGGCTCGGGACGGGGAAGCTGGGCCCGTGCGCGGCGGAGGCGAGCGCGGAGGAGCGGCGGAGCGAGGTTGGCGGAGAGGAGGAGGGGCGGCGAGGTGCGGGCGAGGCCGGCGACGCTTGGGGAAAGCGGAGGCGGGCCGGGGCCGGGGCGGGATGCGGTGGAGGCGCGGCGCTCCGGCGAGGACGCGGTGGAGCAGGGCGGCGAGGTGCGGGCGACGGTGGCGGTAGGGCCGACCTGCGCGCGAGGCCGGAGGAGGGGGCCGCGCGGCCAGGCGAGGGAGGGACGAGCGGCGCGCGGGGAGGCTAGGCTGCAGGCGCGCGTGCGGGGAAGAAGATGGGGTCGGTTCCAGGAGGTGGGCCAGACGTGCGTGGGAGTGCGTGTGTGCCTGGGTTGGGGAGAGAGAGGAGAGAGAGAGGGGGTTGGCTGGGTAGGTGGCAGCATCTGAGAGGTGGAGATTTTGGGGAGGGTGAGGTGGCAGCCTGCTACTGGTTAGGGTGAGGTGGAGGGTTGGGCTGGGTAGATAGGTGGGTGTAAAAAGGATTAAGGGTGGACCGTTTGTAAAATCCTGGGGGTGGTCGTTCGGGTCGAAACGGCCCGTTCGACTGCCCCCGCTAAAAATAATATAAATTTTATTTGTTTTGTTAACACCGTTTGCAAACCGATAGCACTCAAACAAAAATAATCCGGAGACCGGGCTTTGCATTTGAATTAAGATGGGGCGTTTGGAAAATAAATCGGGCTTTGCGGAAATAGTTTTATGCAACCAACACATGATGATGACGATGCAATGCACAAATTCAACGCGATTTTCTAGTAGTGGTTTTGCGGGATGCCACAGGTGTCGATGAGAACGAGTCCACTTAAGTATCTAGTTAGTAGTAACTAACGGAGCCGAGCAACATGAACTTTATAGAATAAGCTGTTGAGCCCCACTCCTAGTCAGAGTTGTTACTTTTAAATTTCCGCTGAACACTTTATATTTTGGTTTGTAAGTTGGATCTTTTGTAAGTCTTGAACTTCCGGTATTGTAATAATAATAATGTGTGTACTTTTGTAATATGGACCCGCAATGTTTCTGTTCTCTGAGGGATGTGATATTTACGGAACGGTGTTCTCTGGATGTCATGTCAACGACTATAGTGTACTACACATGCAGTGGTATGCTGGGTCACCGCAGTTGGTATCAGAGCAAATTGCTTTGACCTTAGGTTGGAAACCTAGTAAAGGGTATTACCTGTAGGAGAATTAGCAACGATAAAGAATTCTCTAAAAGCAATATAATGGGTATTCAAATGAGAATAGTCCGTTATATGTTTTAGTGCGATAATTCTTTGTTATGATGCAATATATCATTGGATACTAATCAAAATTATTTTTCGGTTATACAGAGAAATGGCACCAAAGTTTCCAAAACAGACTTTGGTAAGGAAAGAGGAGACTCTTGATGATTATCAAGGATCATTTACAAACCAACTTCATCAACTTTTAAAGCTTTTTAATTGTCCAACTAGAATTCCAGTGAACACTATCACTTACCTTGATGGCCGGATGTTATCCAAGTATCGTGTGAGTATGCAACTTCCAGAGAAGCTTGGATTATATCACGATCTACCCATAGGAGAAGGCGGGAGGCATTTAGCAGCCTATCATGTTGCTGTTGTGGAGGCGATAGCTAATATCCAGGAGCAGAAAACCAAGGAGTTGGAAGGTAACACATTCTCTGTGATACCTCATGATTCTATAGACTCGGAGCCTATACCGGATCATCTTAATTTGGTTAAGAAGCATCCTAAGTTAGCTTCCAAGTTTATGGATAGATACCGGACACTCGTTGCGTGTTTTTATAAGACTCATCAAGTGATTGTCGAAGACAAAAATGACATGTTAGAGGATCTAACTGATACGAAAAGGAGTAAGAAGTTAGCATTCCAGTTAGAGAAAGAAGCAAGTAGTAGTGCAACACCTATCTTTAAAGATATACCTATAGATCCAGAATCGTTCATACCATATCCTTAGTCACCAAGACCTGAACCTACACATGATCCTACTATGGATATGCGGTATGCAGTACCACAGGGCTCAGAGGATGGTTCTGACTCAGAACTTCCTATTGAGAATTCCGATGGTTGGAGAATGGGATCATATAATGGATCTCATGAACACCAGATGTCCACAGATGGTTCTGACAGAAATGTTGGACAATTTAGTCGGATGGGTGCAAGGATGAACCCTAATAGCAGAAGTAGAAATACCATGTCAATAGATGATCAGGATGAAGAAGAAGATCCTGAGGAGAGAGTGTTTGAATTATCAACATCTTCTCAAAACCCAGGGAATATACATTATCCAGTGTTCAATTATCTTGTCCAGAGAGCACCTGGGAAGCAGCAGGATCTGCGTATCCTGTTGACAACTCAAGAAATGAGGCTCAGGAGATGCAGGCTGGAGATAATGTTGAATATGCTTCTGAAGACTTTCAGATGAGCTGGAGGGAGTCAATGCACTCAGATTGAGCAATGACTCAAGTCTGGACACTTTAGATACAGAGTATGTTCCTTCTGGAAGGCCATTTGTTCCACAAACTATGCGACGGACAACACGTCATTACAGTTGGACATCAGGCATGTATGATGAGCGTAGTTACTACTAGAAGGAGGAAACTAGTTAGTGATATCAAGTATCATGTATTGTACTCCAAGTAATAAGGTAGTTTGGTAATAATACCAATAGGGTATATGTTGTAATGACTTTGTATCATTATGATATTTTGTATAATATGTGAAATGCATATTTGTATTCTTTGGATCTTCATTGTGTGACTAGTTCTGTGCGTAAAGTCGAGCTCAGAACACATGTGCATGATGTAATTATGAGTATTCGCTTTATGATGCAGGACTAGGGGGTCATGGATACGGTTGTAGAAATGGAAACTGAGCAGCAGCGGATGGAGCGTGAGGCCAAGGAAAAGGCCGATGCCGATGCATCAAATCAAGGAGCATTACCACCACCACCAATGAGGCCGTTAATGGAGCAGAACTTTATGCAATGCATGCAAATGATGCAAGAGACGCAGAACAAGTTCATGGAAGAGTTGCTGGCGCGAGCAAATCAGAGGGCACCTGAAGGTGGAGGAGTGAGTCTATCTGATTTCCAGAATGCAAGACCGTTACCTTTTGCATCAGCTCCTAAACCAATGGATGCAGAAGACTGGCTAGCAGATACAGAAAGGAAGCTGAAAACTGTGGGTTGCAATGATGAGGAAAATTTGAGGTATGCAACTCATCTGCTGACTGGACCTGCAGCATCATGGTGGGAAAATCAGTTAGCCATGCAACAACCAGGAAGGGAGTTTACCTGGGAGGAGTTCAAGCAGAGATTCCGTGAATATCATGTTCCGGAAAGTGTCATGGAGTTGAAGCAGAGAGAATTTGAGGAGCTTCAGCAAGGATATACTAGTGTCATGAAGTACATCCGGGAGTTTAGCCAACTGTCTCGTTATGCTGAGGAGGATGTTAACACTGAAGACAAGAGGAAGAAGCGTTTCTTGCGTGGATTAAATCCGTTTGTGAAGATGCAGCTAAGGTTAGCCAATAAGCAAACTTATCAGCAGTTGTTGGATGCAGCCATTCATTTTGAGGATGACTACAAGAATGTCCAAGAGGATCGGAGGAAGAGAGCCAAGAAGGAAACCAAGAGAATTCAGGCAAGCAAACCTAAACCTAACCTGGAGTTCAATCCTCGGAATAGGAATTATGGTAACAACAACAATAACAATAACAATAGCAATAACAAGGGCAGTGGTGGAAATCAATCTAATCCGAGAAGGAATGTTATCTGTAACAACTGTGGAATTCCAGGGCATTTCTAGAGGGAGTGCAAAAAGCCTGTAGTGATCTGATACGGTTGTGGCCAGAAGGGGCATATTAAGCCAGATTGTCCGAGCAAACCACCAGGAGGATGGCCTACCAAGGGAGGAGGACAAGCCAGTGGAGGAAATGGATAGCCCAATAAAGGGGGAAATAATGGCAAAAGAAACTGACCTACCGGAAAACTGAACTGTGCAACCCTCGAGGAGGTGGATAATTTGGAGCATGCAGTGATAGGTACGCTCAATATCCTTACCAATCCCGACAAAGTTCTATTTGATACTGGTGCAATTACTTCATTCATTTCTGAAGAATTTTGTGATAAGTTCGGGATTAGAAGGGCAACGTTAGAAAGTCCTATGACCGTAGTTACGTCAGGAGCGAATGTGGTTGTACGCCACATAAAACAAGATCAGGTTATCTCGATCTATGGTTGTACATATTTCACAGACCTTTATGTGATTCCTTTGAAGGGAATTGCAGTAGTGCTAGGGATGGATTGGATGATGGAACACGGAGCTCAGATTAACGTATAGCTGCTCCCGAAGGATGGAAGAGTCCTCAGCCGAATCTACGATTCGACTGATCACTCGGGGGCTACTGACATGGTTATACCCTACGGGTACGTAACTTCAGCATACCTAGTCCAGCCCAAGGAAGGCCCACGGCAGACTACGCTGGCCCATGAAGATTTTCGGGTGGCCAAGGCCCATGACGTCTTTGGATCCTTGGAGAGCAAGACTAGAGGAGATAGGAAATTCAAAGGGGTAAATCCTAGAACTTGTAACCGACTAGGACTACGCCCGGGACCTGCCTAAGTCTATATAAAGGCCAGGAGGGCACGTCCTAGGACAACTCGACTCATACTTTCGCACACGCATCCACGCCAGATCAAATGTGCGCACCATGTAACCTTCGGTTCCGCCGTAATCAAAGAGCAGACAAGCAGGAGTAGGGTTTTCCCTCCAGGGGCCTGAACCTGGGTAAATCTCGTGTCCCCTGGTTGCTTGTCTGTTAACCGTGCCACGATCTCCAACATCCCCATCTTCTCCAAAAGCCAAGTCCATAACAATGGGCATTGACGAGATTAAACCTCGTCACTGTCTCAATCAAAACTCCAAGTGGAGCAAGAATAGTTTACCAAGCAGATAAACCCAGCCATATCATGGTGGATCTGCAGTTGAATTCAATGAAAGAAGTTAAATTAGAAGAGATTCCTATAGTTAATGAATTCCAAGACGTTTTTCCAACGGAATTACCAGGAATGCCACCAGACCGGGAGATAGAGTTCACCATTGACCTAATACCTGGTACAACACCAATAGCTCAAGCACCATATAAAATGGGACCCAAAGAGTTGAAAGAACTCAAGGAGCAAATTGATGAGTTAGCGAGAAAATGATTTATACAGGAAAGTGTATCTCCATGGGGAACACCAGTAATCTTTGTGGATAAGAGAGATGGTGGAATACGGATGTGTGGTGATTATAGAAATCTGAACAACGTGACTATCAAGAATAAGTATCCTTTACCAAGAATTCAAGATTTGTTTGATCAAGTGAAAGGAGCTGGAGTATTTTCAAAGATCAATTTAAGATCTGGATACCATCAAATAAAAATCAAGCCGGAAGATGTTCCAAAAACAGCATTTGTCTCAAGATATGGACACCATGAGTATCTGGTAGTACCATTTGGTTTGACCAATGCACCGGCAATATTCATGAATCTGATGAACAAGATTTTCATGCCATATTTGGACAAGTTTGTCATCGTCTTTATTGATGATATTCTGATATATTCCAAGGATAAGGAAGAGCATGCTGACCATTTGAGGTAGCATTGCAGACTTTAAGAGAACATAAGCATTATGCTAAGCTCAGTAAGTGTGAGTTCTGGTTAGATGAGGTATAATTCCTCGGTCATGTGATCAGTAAGGATGGGATTGCTGTGAATCCATCTAAAGTTCAGTTGGTACTAGAGTGGATTGCACCGACCAATGTGAAACAAATTTGAGGTTTCTTAGGAATGGCTGGTTATTATCGGAGATTCATTGAAGGTTTCTCCAAAATAGCCGGACCAATGACCAAATTATTAAGGAAGAATACACCATTCAAGTGGGATGAGAAGTGTGAAGAAAGTTTCCAAGAGTTGAAGACTAGATTAACCACAGCTCCAATCTTAGCAGTTCCTGAAACAGGGAAGGATTTCATTGTATATTGTGATGCATCTAAAGAAGGTTTGGGTTGTGTATTAATGCAAGATCGGAAAGTGATTGCTTATGGTTCAAAACAATTGAAACCACATGAGGTCAACTACCCAACTCATGATTTAGAGTTAGCAGCAGTAGTTTTTGCACTGAAAGGATGGAGACATTTTCTTTATGGAGCCAAATGTGAGTTATACACTGACCATAAAAGTCTCAAATACTTCTTCACTCAAAAGGAATTGAATATGAGACAGAAGCGTTGGTTGGAATTAATCAAGGATTATGATTTAACAATCAATTACACCCCAGGGAAAGCAAATGTTGTAGCAGATGCTTTAAGCAGGAAGAGTGCAGATATTCAGCCAAGCAATAGAGAGTTACCAAAAGAGTTACAAATGGACTTGGAAAGATTAGAGCTTCAATTCATCAGAACAGAGGTTCTTGGAGGATTAGCTACTATGCAGGTAGTTGCAGAGCAGGACAGTGATCTTAAGCAGGAAATTTTTAGACATCAAGAAGAAGATCCTTTTATTGCTGAGGAAATTCGGAGGATATCTCAAGGGCAAAAATCATTATGGGTCTTTATGGTTCCAATATCGTCTATGTGTTCCAGATGTGACTGAGATCAGAAATGTCATACTCAAAGAAGCACATGATACCCCATATTCTATACATCCATGGAGTACTAAGATGTATATGGATTTGAAAGAACTATTCTGGTGGAATAACATGAAAAGAGATATTGCTAAATATTTATCTGAATGCCATACTTGTCAAAGGGTGAAAGCCGAACATCAAAGTCCAGCAGGACCATTACAACCCTTAGAAATTCCTGAATGGAAGTGGGAGGAAATAGGTATGGACTTCATCACAGGATTACCTATGACACCAAAAAGGAAGGATATGATATGGGTAATTGTGGACAGACTCACTAAGAGTGCACATTTTATTCCAGTGAATCAAAAGGATAATGCCGAGAAGTTAGTTGAAGTATGTTAAAGAGATAGTAAGTAAGCATGGAGTACCCAAAAAGATCATAACTGATAGGGGATCAGTGTTTACTTCAGCATTTTGGAAACAATTGCATGAAGCACTTGGTTAAAAGTTAGATTTCAGCATGGCATATCATCCTGAGACAGGAGGTCAAACTGAAAGAACAAATCAAATACTAGAAGACATGTTGAGAGCTTGTGCACTATATTTTGGAGGAACATGGGAAGATCACCTACCATTGGCAGAATTTTCTTATAACAATAGCTATCAGAGTAGTCTGAAGGCAGCCCCATATGAGATTCTGTATGGAAGGAAGTGTAGATCACCAATATGTTGGTATGAACCTGGCAGCAACAAAGAATTTGCACCAGATTATATCAAGGAGAGACAAGACATCATTGATAAGATCAGGGATAGACTGAAAATAGCCTAGAGCAGGCAGAAAAGTTATGCGGATCAAATCCGAAGATCATGGCATCCAGAAGTGGGAGATATGGTCTATTTGAAAGTAAGTCCAATGAAAGGAGTAAAAAGATTCGGAGTTAAAGGGAAACTGAGTCCAAGATATATCGGACCATTCAAGATACTGAGTCAAAATAGAAATATAGCTTATGCTTTAGAGTTACCATCAAGACTGGCTCAAGTGCATAATGTTTTCCATGTGTCACAACTTCACAAATGTTTGAAAGTTCCAGATGATGCAATAACACATCAAGAGATAGAACTACAAGCAGACCTGACTTATATTGAAAAACCCTGTAAGATTCTGGAGGAAAACTGGAAAAGATTAAGGAATAGAGCAATCAAATATTGCAAGGTACAGTGGGAACATCACCCTGAGAGGGAAGCCACATGGGAGAAGGAAGAGGATTTAAGAAAAGATTATCCAGAACTATTCAGGTACATCTCCACAAACTTCGGGACGGAGTTTAATTTAACGGGGGAAGTCTGTAACATCCCCGTATTTAGGACCTAACGAAGGGTAGATTTAGGAATATGAATTGTTGCATGCATTCATTTGTGAAAATGTGAGTAAAAATTTCGCCTAATAAAACCTTGAGTGATCAATGTTTCTTTCTTACTTTGAGATTAGGTTTAGTCTTAAAGGGGGATTGCTATAAACTTTGATGTGATCTTAAAGGAATTATGTGTGTTTTGAAATGAGTTTGAATTTTAAAACTTAAGTGTTTGAATAATAGTTTAACTGATTTAGATATAAGATTTGAATCTTAAATTAATTAAGAGATAAGTATTATACCTTAAATCTTATCTAAAAACAATATTGAATATGAAATTCATTTCATATTGTTAATACATAAACAAGTTACAAAGAATGTAACCTACTGAAGTTATTCCAAACTTCACAATTTACAAAAGAGTAAAGAATAAGAATATTCTTTATTAATAAATATATAATCTTTATTACAATTGAACAAAATAAAGATTACAAGAATTATAAAAGAAAAATTACAAAAGAATAAGAAAATTACATTTGTATATCTACTAACTATCCTCTATCTAAATCTACACTGAATCTTCATCTTTATCTTTGTACATGCAAAACAAAGACTAAATAGAAACAAAATAAGATTAGTGTTAGTATATTTCTCTCAGATATGTCAGTGAAGTGCACTTGACAAATTCAACATTGAGAAATGTCATAAATTCAAAGCCATAATTCAAATGACAGCCGACCAATTCACCAGCCTGGTGAAAGTAATTTGGTAATGGTAAGTTCAAAAACATTGAACCTATCCACAAGTGCATAGCAGGCACAAAAGTTGGACACACACCAGCATGCAAAGGGTGTGCTGTCAACCTCACAAGCACAGCCAAATCAGACAAAACCACAGCACAGCCATGGGGGGAGCACTAGTGCATCACTCCACTAACACATCACACAAGAACAGCCAGTGTAGACAGCAGCCAAACCAAGAACAACAACCAAATGAAACCACCCAGATCAACCCAAACATCACCAGAATGGTGACATAAGGAGGGGAATGGATCTGGTGGACAGGAAGGTCAAGCCCAGGAGCTAGGAGGAGCAGGCAAGCTCAAGAGCAAGCTCAGGAGCCCAGCAAAAGCAGATCAAGATCATCATCAATCTACTACACCAACATCAAATTTTGTGGTGAACCTCATAAAACCATCACATGATTTCATCATATTATCTAAACAAAAGCATGTGTTGCTTTATGAAATGATCTCTCAATAATCACCCAAGAGGGGTGCATCTATCCTAGAGATTTCAAGTATAAGGATAAGAAATCAAGCTCAACCACAAGCACTAAACTCTCAGACCAACATCACTGAGTTCAGTGTTACTTTTGCAACTTAGATCATTCTTCATTTGATCTTATCAGATCGGGGCACATCTCTCAAAGAGAGTAGCACCTCTAATCCTATAAGTTTCAAACAAACTATTTGCTTAGCTAACTAGGAAATGAAAACCTAGAGCCTCAGACCAACATCATAGGCAGGAAAGTTAAGAAAAACTTTCATTTCATCTTGCCAGTTTTAATCACAAGCATTATCAAGCTAAGCCCAAAAATAAAACTCAATCACTTGTGTGCCAGATCATAATGGTATCACAAGGACAGGTTCTAAATGAATTAAAACCAATCTTGCTTAGTTCCCACAGAAAAAGGTACAAACCACTACATATCATTTTCCTAAAGCCAAGTGCCAGGAATCAACATTAAAGTCATCTATAAATCCACATAAATCATTACATGTAATGATTTGATTCAGTGTGTATAATCTCATACCAGCTTACCATTATAATTGCAGTAAGCAACTACTGAGAGAAAACTACTTTGAGTACAAGCATTCTGACAGTAGAGTAAATTCTCAGATCAACAACATAATCCAATCAGGGATTTCATAGAAACACTAGCATAGGATCAGATTGAATCATCACTAGAATAAATCTGACAGGCAACTAGCATCATCAAAGCCACTACAAATCATTAACCACAGCAGACAATCATTCTTCATGCTCAAGTATGATCATCACTAGATCAAAAAAAGCATCATGGATATGATCAACAGTGGGTTATGAACCCTAATCAAAACAAGAACCCTAACTAGGAGATGAACCCTAATCAGCACATAGTCGCTAGGCAAGAGAAGTCACTAGATACACACAGAGAGATTCATGGCCGTAGCATGAACAAGGACCATAGAAGCAACTTACCCAAGGTCCTCGCTGACGAATCGAAGAGGAAGCAGATTGGCCAACGAACCGCGATGGCACAGGGAGCACCCCAGGGGGCGCGGCAACCTGCACCAGCCACGGCGGCGACCGCAGCAGCACACGAGCCTAGCACACCACCGCAGACGGGACCCCGGCGGTGGCGACATCACCTTTCCTTAACCCTAGGGTTCGGGAACGGGGTCGACCTGGCCACGGGGAAGCCCCAGAGTCAAATCCAAGTGGATAGAACGAACGAGCATTGTCGATAACCCCAAATCACACCACGACGGTGACCAGAACGGCCGACGGCGGCGGGAATCGACGGTGGCGGCATCGCCGGCCACAGGGTCGGGTCAGAGGAGGAGAGGATAAGTTCGAGAGAGAGGGAGGCAGAGAGAGTGGGATGGGTGGGCCAAAACCCCTCGGGTGATATTTTGACCTTGCCCTATTGGGCCACACTGGCCCAATAAGCCCAAAGGGCCAGCCCAAGTTGTTTAATAATTTTTTTATCAATTGGAAAAGACCAAAATGCCCCTGACCTCAATAAAATTATAGAAAATAAAAGTCCAAAAATTATAAATAAAATATTTTTGGACTCACAATAATCCACTCTGTCCAAATAAAATAAGCTATCAAATTTTAGACCTTTAAATTTTTATAAGAATTTTGTAATTTATATATTCTTTATGGAATTTTACAAAATTATTGAAAGATGATAAAAATAAATAAAAGTCACTTTCATTATATATTATAGTATTTTTGAAAAATACTAAACAAATATTTAATAATAAATTTTAATGTATAATTAATAATTCCTAAAAGAATTATTAAATCAATGAAAGTCAAGGGGAAATAAAATAAAATAATTCAATATATGCAATAAATATAAAAAATAATATTTATAAATGCTTTATTAAAAGACACCTTATATAGGGAAAATGCATATAGAATTAAATAATGCATTACATTACTTGCATAATAATTTTGCTTCTTTAAATATTGTCCTTACCGGGCAATAATGATGTTTTTGTAGAACTAGAAGCTCAAGGTCCAGTGCAAGCATCAGACTTCACTACCTTGCCATCACAAGGCAAGTTCATCACTTGCTCATGTCCTTTGAAAAGGCTTTATCAAAGTATTTGCAAATTGTGTGTTATCATATATGCTATAAAAGAAAGTAAATATTATTTTCATAAATAAAGAAATCATAGATATCATCCTAAGTGGTGATATAATGGAGCAATAGAACTTAGGGTTCTATTTGCAACAATGATGATCAAGTAGGGACTTAATAACCCCTGACATCAGTGATTCTAGCGACGTATATTACGCGTTAGCCATGAGATTTGGAATGGGACAGAGAAGTCAGCTGTATCTTCTTCCTCTCGCATGAAGCCGGATGTGCAGGTCGTGGCTGTTATCCTCGTAGCGTGCATATTAATTGGTAATTCATAGAGGATATGCAGCATATGGGTGGGAACCCTCATCGTCACACGGTAGTTCTAGCATCTAACGGTTTGTACAAACCATTGCCGTAATTCATTATGTGGGCATGGTGTACACCAAGGAGGCATGCGGGGTCGTGAAGGGGGCAGTGATTGGCTTGGACCAACTATTGGGCCCCACATCATGGAATTGTGGACGGGAAAGTACGCCCGGTTGTGCAACAAGGAATTGATCTCTCATGGGTAAAGTAAAGCACCTCTGCAGAGTGTAAGAACTGTAACTTGTTACTCCCTGTTCCGGGAAGGAGCTACGAACGCGGCAGAAAAGGAACTCCATGAAAGTTCTGGTCAACCTGTGAAGGCTGATTATCATAGTTTTTCAGAATAAAATCAATCTTTGAAGAAAGATTTACAAAAACTGCATAGTGCCAAGGATTTATAATCCGAGGTGGTAGTTAGAGCATCAAACTTCCCACCTTACATATAATGAACTTGTTGGGTAATGTTGTTACTCATTCTTTCCTTTGATCCCTTGCTTAGACTCTGAGGATCCCGAAGACGTGCCAATGTATGCAACTGAATGTCAAGAAGATGTGTTCTACGAGGAGCCTGATCTGTCCGGAGGAGTTGAACGAGTGGATTACGAGATCCGCTATGGTGTCGATGAGAACGAGTCCACTTAAGTATCTAGTTAGTAGTAACTAACGGAGCCGAGCAGCATGAACTCTATAGAATAAGCTGTTGAGCCCCACTCCTAGTCAGAGTTGTTACTTTTAAATTTCCGCTGAACACTTTATATTTTTGTTTGCAAGTTGGATCTTTTGGAAGTCTTGAACTTCCGGTATTGTAATAATAATAATGTGTCTACTTTTGTAATATGGACCCGCAATGTTTCTGTTGTACCACTCTGAGGGATGTGATATTTACGAAACTGTGCTCTGTGGATGTCATGTCAACGACTATAGTGTACTACACATGCAGTGGTATGCTGGGTCACTGCACTGGAGCTCTGCTCCCCAAAGGGATTCATGCCATCTGTACTTAGACCAAACCTTAAACTTCTTGCGTCATCTGCAAAGTCCGGGTACTTTCTATCGATTTTTCTCCATTGCGGCCCATCAGCGGGGTGTCTCAACATCCCGTCTGACTTACGTTCCTCTTTATGCCATCGCAACAACTTGGCATGCTCTTTGTTTCTGAATAAGCGTTTCAACCATGGTATTATAGGAGCATACCATATCACCTTGGCAGGAACCCTCTTCCGGGGGGCTCGCCCTCAACGTCACCAGGGTCATCTCGTCTAATCTTATACCGAAATGAAGTGCATACCGGGCATGCATCCAAATTCTCATACTCCTCACCACGGTAGAGGATGCAGTCATTAGGGCATGCATGTATCTTCTGAACCTCTAAACCTAGAGGGCAGACAACCTTCTTTGCTTCGTACGTACTGGCGGACAATACGTTATCTTTTGGAAGCATATTCTTCATCATTTTCAGCAACTTTTCAAATGAGGAGTCAGGTATAGCACACTCAGCCTTCCATCGCAGCAATTCCAGTGTGCTGCCCAGCTTTTTCAGACCATTTTCGCAATTTGGGTACAACAACTTTTTGTGATCCTCTAACATGTGATTGAACTTCTCCCTATCCTTTTCAGTTTTACAATCTCTCCGTGCATCGGCAATGGTCCGACCAAGATCATCAGCGGGTTCATCATGTGTTTCTTCTTCATCCTCCCCTTCAGCATCCCCCATGAAAGTATCTCCGTACTCAGGAAAACCATGATAGTTGTCATCCTCCTTCTCTTCTTCATTGTCTTCCATTATAACCCCTCTCTCTCCGTGCTTGGTCCAACAATTATAACTGAACATGAAGCCGGACTTCAACAGGTGGCTGTGAAGGGTTTTTGAGTCAGAGTAATCCTTTTGATTCCTACATCCATTACATGGACAGAATACAAAACCATTGCGCTTGTTTGCATCAGCAACACGGATGAATTCATGCACGCCATTAATGAACTCGCCAGAGCGTCGGTCAGTACCGTACATCCATTCCCGAACCATCTGCATTATAGTAAAAGTATATCAAAAACCTTTACACAACATGATAAAATTATTACAAGTTATATTGAGAGCTTCTAGGGCATTAATTTTGAATTTTAAAAAATTTACATGCACCAATTTGTGAATTGGATAAAACAATCAACATGATAAATGTAGATTTTTTTATTATTGTTCTATCAGTGAAAACATCATTCCATTCTAAGCTCTGAAACTCTAAAATTACACATTTCAATTTTCAGTAACTATGTGCCTAATCAAAATTTGTTACACATATATATCAAAATCCTTCTAGCTACTTCTAGAGAATTCATGCATTGATCCATATCTCTATACTTTCTAGAGCATTATAGAGCTAAAGTAGCAATAAGAGATGAAAGAATGAAGTTCTAACCTTTTAAAGCTTTGGATTTAGGTGTTGCAAACTAAATCTTGACAAATCTTGAGAAAAAAATGGCATGAACTCTCTTGCTTCTTTGAGAAAAATGGCCACCATATGCTTTAGGACAGCAGGACAGGAAGCAGAATATATAGTGGTGGACAACTAGTCCCGGGCCGTGATACGACCCGGGACTAATAGTTCATGAAAAGACCAGCTGGCCTGCTCCATACGGACCGGTAATAATGACCTGGTCCGTCCTGGAACTAGTGACTGCGGACGTTTCTAGCCATTAGAGGCCTCACGGCCCGGGACTAGTGCTCCCACTAGTCGCGGGCTGTGCCAGGCCGGGACTGTTGGCCTTGTTCACGTCGAACTGAAGATGGTTTTTACAGTAGTGACTCAAACTCATGCTGATGTAATCTATCCTACATGAGCTCAAACCCGTGCGGGCTATGGACCAAAGTTTCCGAGATCTATGAAATCGCGTGCGGGCTTATCTAGATCGGAGCCGAGCGGACGCTTCAGGCCCGTCTCGATGAGAGTCGCCTGCCGCCGTGGCTTCGGAATTGCCTCCTAGGACCTCCAAGTCGCTGTCGTACTCCTCATCAGGTTGACGTGCTTGCACAGATACAGAAGCGCGATGGCTTGCCTTTCAAGCATGCACAAAAATTCATTAAGAGCATCAAAGTAACAAAGTCGTCTTCTTCAACTGAATCTTCTATATCTCGAGGGAAGATTGGTATACAAGAGGTTTGTTGATACCACAAGGGATGAGATATGTCGTGTGGTCTAAAATCTGGTCAGCTTGATATGCTCTTCTTATAGGCATTTGTGCTACATTTTGTTACTTTTATATGTCTTAGTTATCTTGTTACTGGACATGGATCAAGTGCAGTTTCTTCATCCACAACAACTTAAGCAGTAGGAGAATATGACAACCAGACATCGAGCCAACTGCTAGATTAGTTTAGGACTTTTTTATCTTCTTACTCTTAATTCTGGAAATATCTAGCCAACTAATCCTACCATTTTTTTTTTTGAGAATGGTAGGATTAGTTGGCTAGAAAAAATCGTAATCCTACCATTGGTTGCATGTTTGTCAAGAAAAGATCATCCATGTCGACATGGTAAGTTCCTAATATATCTTACCATTTTTTTGCAAATTCTATCTTTGATAAGGTAAGTACAAGAATATTTGTCAAGAAAAGATCGCATAACTACTAAATGAAATAGCCATACATTACGAGGATGTACCTGATTTATTTTTTGCTAGACTTTCTTAGTTCCTGGGATATGAGAAATAGTAAAGCTGCACTGTACTGCATTTATATATCACTACTGTCCGTTGCTACTCCCATGTATGTTTAGAGGCATGTGTAGTTTCAGACCACACTTGCATGAGTAACTTCTAAAGAATTTATGCACTAGCCAATTATCTTAAAAGACCGATCTGTTGGAAAGAGGCTAGACAGTATATTTATATTCAACCACCCCCCCCCCTCACATCTAGGTTATTTTAGTCCTTAGCGTGCGATATGAATAGGCCGCAGAATATTTTTTTCCTTTTTTTTAATTCTACGTGAGCAGGGTCTTGAACTCAAAACCTCTTGGTTCTGATATCATAAAGGGTTTATGCACTAGCCAATTATCCCAAAATACCTATCTAATGGAAAGAGGCTAGACAGTATATTTATATTCAACAATTTCAATATATGTTCTTACATGTGAGAAAGAGAACTTTCGGGTCAGTATTTTCTTCACCTTGAGAGGTTTTGTCTTCTTATTTAGTAAGTTTGAGAATTACAGAATGTGAAATCACTTGATGTATTTTTTTTGTATTTCCCAACAAAGTTTCTGACTCTTCTATAGTATGTATAAGAGAAGTACGGACTACTTGGAGGATGTACACAATGTTGGAGTATTTATATGTAGATCAATAATGAGGTAGCTGGTTCATTTATGAAAAACTGCTTTCATCATTGTAAAACGTTTTCCTTAAATTCAGATGCAGACTTGTGGGAAACTGAGTAGGAAAACTGATGAACCCGTCCTATAGAGATGATACAACTGAATGCATCGAACTTTAGTTTTTGCTATAAATTCACCAAGCTCTTTGGATTTAGTTGAATGAGTAAGTGAAGAATCTACCATTATATTTTGACACTATCCATGTGTTGGAGATATGCCCTAGAGGCAATAATAAATGTAGTTATTATTATATCTTTGTGTTTATGATAAATGTTTACATTCATGCTATAATAGTATTAACAAGGAAACATTAATACTTGTGTGATTTGTAAACTAAAATAAGAGTCTCAAGTAAAGCCTCTTTATAATACTAGCTTGTTGGTTAATAGATGATTGTGGTTTCCCTATCATGAACATTGAGATGTTATTAACAACAAGATCATATCGTTAGGAGAATGATATGGTGGACATACTCCTATAGATAAGTGTAGCATAAAGATCAAGTCATTTTAATAGTTCAATTGCTATATGCTTTCTGATACATAGTAATCGAATTCCTTCGACCATGAGATCATGCATATCACCTTTGCCGGATGGATGCTTTGATGACATCAAACACCACACCGTAACTGGGTGGCTATAAAGGTGGCATTGAGTGTTCAGAAAGTATTGGTTGAAACACATGGATCAAGAGTGGGATTTGTCCATCCACATGACGGATATATATACTCTGGGCCCTATCGGTGAAATGTCATCCAATTAGCTTGCAAGCATGTGACTGGCTCACATGGGATCACATATCACGGGAACGAGAAAAGAGTACTTATCGGTAACGAGGTTGAACTAGGTATGCAGAGATACCGATGATCATAACCTCGGATAAGTAAATTATCGTGAGACAAAGGGAAATTGATATCGTATGTAAGTGGTTCATTCGATCGCAAAGTAATCGTAGAAATATGTGGGAGCCATATGAATTTCCAGATTCCTCTATTGGTTATTGATCGGAGAAGTGTCTCGATCATGTCCGCATAATTCACGAACCGTAGGGAGACACACTTAAGGATTCGACGTTGTTTGAGTAGTTATGGAATGATGAGAAAGAGTCTGAATGTTGTTCGGAGTCTCGAATGGGATTCGGGATATCACGAGGAGATCCGGAATGGTCCGGAGAATAAGATTCATATAAGGAAAGTCCCGTTTCGGAGTTGGAGAATGATTCCGGTGTTTTCATCGGGAATGTTCTAGAAGGTTCCGGAATGTCCGGCACTCCGGAGGGGAAGGGTACATGAATGTGTTATATCAAGTTGGTATGATTGCATCATGTATTAAGTGTCATCTCTGAACAAAATTGAGGATTAAATCGAATCCTTGTTTGAAAAGTCAAACGCCAAGTTTGAAAGTCAAACGGCTATTTTTGGGAAGTGGAAAAGGAGGAGGAAACCGAGTTGGGGAGGAGTCCCTCCTCCCCACCGCTGGCACACCACCAAGCCGAGTAGGGGAGGGACTCCCCTCCCCTTGGCCGGCCCCCTCCACCTATAAAAGGAGGGGCAGGGCTCCCCTCCTAGACACACAAGATCCTCTCCTCCAACCCCTAAGCCGCCGGCGCCGCCACCTGCTGCCGCCGCCACCGCCCTAGGGCAAACCGCCGCCGCCGCCGCCTAGCTAAACCCTAGCCGCCGGCTTGCCCCTCCTCGGCGTGTCTAAACTCTAGATCGTCGAGGGACTCTCTCATACACCACCATACTCGCTCCGGCTTAAGGCGAAGCCCTGCGAGATCTCCCCTCTACTTCCGGTACCACGCCGTTGTGCTGCCGGAATCGCGACGAGAGTGCTACAACCTCCGCTGCCTGCTGGAACAAGGGAGAGGAAGGTCTTCGTCGAGTACCGAACGTGTGACCGACTGCGGGAGCGCTGCCGGAACGCAGCTCCGGAAGGATCGTCTACGCGATCTTGAGATCGGGAAGAGTACGACTACATCACCCACGAGAATCCTCTCTCGTTAAACACTTTGGAATCTTCGAGGGTGAGTTATTCTATCGACTCGTTGCTATAATCTAGTAGATAGATCTTGGCTTGTTTGCTTGTATGCGGTAGAAATTTTTTGTTTTCCATGCTACGAAACCCTACAGTGGTATCAGAGTCGTGTCTATATGTAGATCTGTTGCACGAGTAGAACACAATGGTCATTGTGGGCGTTGATGCTTTTATTGTCGATTGCTTTTTTGTACTTTGCATCTTGCGGTATGTTGGGATGAAGCGGCCCAGGCTAACCTTACAAGACATCGTTCATGAGACTTGCTCCACGCTTGACATGCAACTTGTATTGCATAAGTGGCTTTGCGGGTGCCTGTTTCTCCTAGCATAGTTAAGATCCAATTTACAACGGGTGATTAACAATAATAGTATTAATGTTGTGGTTCATGTTCGTAAGTTAGAACGACACTTATTGAAAGCCCCAAACCACGTAAATATGTTGGAATTATGCCCTAGAGGCAATAATAAAGATGTTATTATTATAATTCATGTTCATGATAAAGTTTATATTCCATGCTAGAATTGTATTAAGCGGAAACTTTAATACTTGTGTGGTTTGTGAACAACACCGTGTCCCTAGTACGCCTCTATGGACTAGCTCATTGATCAATGATGGTTAAGGTTTCCTAACCATAGACATGAGTTGTCAATTGATAATGAGATCATAACATTGGAGAATGATATGATGGACAGACCCAAACTAAGCAAAGCAATTAGATCGTTTCATCGTGTTCATCTTTGCGAAGCTTTTCCTATGTCAAATATTGTATTCCTTAGACCATGAGATAATACAACTCCCTGGTATCGGAAGAAAGCTTTGAGGTCATCAAACGTCATCCTATGAGAGGGTGATCATAAAGGTGTCTCTCAGGTGATCAGAAAGTATCTGTTGGGTTGTATGTATCGAGATAGGATTTGTCCCTCCCAAGTCGGAGAGATATACTTCGGGCCCACTCGGTAATCGATATCAACACCGCTTGCAAGCATGTGGTTAAGGAGTTAATCACAAAGTGATATCGGATTACGGAACGAGTAAAGTACTTGCTGTGAACGAGATTGAACTAGGTATGACGGTACCGACGATCGAATCTCGGGCAAGTAAAATATCGCGAGACGAAGGGAATATATATATGGGATTTTTTGAATCCTGGCATCGTGGTTCATCCGATATGATCATCGATGAATGTGTGGGAGTCAATATGGGTGCTCAGACCCCGCTGTTGATTATTGATAGAAGATCATGTCTGCATATTCTCGAACCCGCAGGGTCACACACTTAACGTGTCTCGACGCTAGGATAGATTGGATAATTGGTTTATGAATTTTTGTTCGGAGTCTCGGATAGGATCCGGGATATCACGAGAGGTTCCGGAATGGTCCGTAGAATAAGATTCATATAAGGCAATGTAGTTTTTGGAGTTCGGAATTGTTCCGGGTTAATCGGTATTGTACCGGAAGCTTCTAGAACCTTCTGGAAGGGGACCAACGTGGCCCCACCTTCCGGGAGGGGGCATCGGCCTATGAGGGAGTGTCCTGGCCGCATTGGGCCAGGGGCACAAGGCCCCATAGGGCCCAGCCGATCCTATAGGGTTTAAATCGTTTAAACTAGAGATAGGGTTTCTAGAAGAGGGGAGAGTCCTTGCCCCCCACTCCTCCCTCCCTTGGCCGCCGGCCCAAGGCTTGGAGGAGGGGCAAGGGCTGGCCGCCCCCCCCTCTATAAATAGAGGGCTGGTGCGCCCCCTCCCCCCCTAGACCTTGCCTCCAACCCTAGTTGCCTTGCTACCTTCCTCTCTCCCTCCCGACTGTTTGTAGGCGAAGCCCTGCTGCAGAAATTCTCCACCATATACACCACGCCGTCGTGTTGTAGATCCAATCTATCTCTCCACCATACTTGCTGGTCCGAGGAAGGAGGAGACATCGAGGTGCTGCACGTGTGCATCTCACGGAGGCACCGCCACTTGTGGTGCTAGATCGGATCGGATCGCGAGGAGGAGAAGCGAGTACGACTACATCACCCACGTTCCGACGAACGTTCCGCTGTGCGAATCTTCAAGGGTATGAAGATCTAATCCAATCTCTCTCGTTGATTGCATCTCCTAGATTAGATCTTGGCTTTCCCTCTGTTCGCATCCGTAGAAAATTTTGATTTACTATGCCGCGAAACCCTTCAGTGGTATCAGAGCTAGATCTATGCGTAGATGTGTTTCACAAGTAGAACGCAACATGGTTGTTGCGGGCGTTGATGTTTTCTGTTGCAAGCCTCTTGTTTGTGTTCTTCTTATGACGCGGGATAGTGAGATTGAAGCGGTCCAGGCCAACCTTACGCGACGTCGTTCGCGAGACCGGCTCCGCACTTGACGTGTGGCTTGTTCCACACATGCGGCTGGTGGATGTCAGTTTCTCTCACTATAGTTGTCATGGGATTAACACCGGAGTTTGGCAACCATAATATCACCGTTGTGGCTTTCCGTAGGTAAGAATCGTTCTTAGCATCTACTCCCATAAGCCACGTAAAACATGCAACAACAAAGTAGAGGCGTCTAACTTGTTTTTGCAGGGAGTGTTTTCTGTGATATGCACTGGTAGAAAAGGGCCCATGCGTCCCGGTTGGTAAGGGCCATTAGTCCCGGTTGCCCAACCGGGACGGGGCAATCGGGACTAAAGCTCTAACCATTAGTCCCGGTTGCCCCACCAACCAGGACAAATGGGGCACACGTGGCGGCATCAGAGCGCGAGGGGGGGTGGAGCATTAGTCCCGGTTCGTAACACGAACCGGGACTAATAACCTGCTGCCGCGGCAGAGATTTGGCCCATTTCTCTGCCGCGGCAGAGAATTCATTTTGGCACATTTTGTTGCCGCGGCAGCATTTTCGCCATTTTTTGTGCCGCGGCAGAGAATTCATTTAGGTTGTTTTATTGTTTATTTAGTGTTTTTCACTTATCAACGAAGGAACCTTATATTACACAAGATCATCATGACAACATTACATTCAATACACGGATCGAGTTCATGCACTACATACAAAAGTTGCTATTCGATGCTACCGGCCAATTTCTTGAAAGTTGCTATTTTTACAATTCCTATTGTCTATACACAGCCGAGTAGTATTCCCCTTGTGTGTTTAGGACTTCTGCATCCAAGAATACCGCCAATTCCTCCTGAATTGCTCGTATGCGATCCTTTGGCAGAAGACCGTCCCGTAGACGTTCGATCTGATTTTAAAAAGGAGTCAGCCTATATGAATATGAAACTAAACACAATTTGATTATAATAAAAAACTATAGAAATTTTTTACGTACGTGGAGTTGCTCTAAATTTCTGCCCTTCTCATCGCACGTCTGCCGGATGAACTCGCATACATAGTATCCACATAGATTTTTACCTGGTCCCTGCGTCAAGCACTTTACGAGAACAGAGTTCAATCAAAATAATAATCAAGCATGATAATAACTGTATCAAAACTAGAATCAAAGAGATGCGCGGATATAGATAGTGGTGCTTACATCTAGTGGTTGAAATGTAAGCTTCTCTTTCCAAACACCCCTAGCCTTCTTGGTGAACCGTTTCCAAGCGCTGCCCGGCGTAGAAAACGAATAAAATAAGTTATTAAGTACTTGATATCATAAAATTCACGAACGTTGCCGATATAGTGTCGTAATGATTAGAATTACCGCTGGAGAAGTATCTGCATGTCCTTCCACGTCTCAAGGGGTTTATGTTTCGAGTCCATGACTAGTACACGCCCTTTGTCAAGTTGAATGATTAACAGAATATAGTGGTACCTGCGAATGCAGAACTAATCAATTATATACTTAACATCGAGTAATCGAAATAGAAAGTGTATACAAGACAATAACACTCACTGGAAGTTGTAAGGAAATAGTATTTCCCTTTTGGTTTCTTGAAACCTTAACGCGTGTACTATATTATCCTCCGTATCCTGGGGGCTTATTTTGAGATTAGCTTCATGAACCCAATATGGGGTCAATGAAGCAATTGTCATAGATTTGTCCTCTGCTGCATTCGAGAATCTTCATTCTGCATATTACAGTATGATTATATACATGCAATAAACAAAATAATATAGATGGAGACTAAATTAATTACAGAATTAGTACTTACAGACAATAGGCACTCATGATCGATTTTTCCAAGGCGTCTTGATTGAATAATTGAAATAGTTCATCAAATTCAATGGATATCATGTCATCCTTATCTTTCCCATGATGCTTTTTTGTAACCCTCAGCACTATCCAGTTAGCCCCGGCCCTTGTGGCATGCATGTACCAGTTATGCAATCTTCGCATTTTTGTTGGAAGATTGTTTACCTCCTCAGGTTTGACGAGAGGTTTTCCGTACTGGTATTGGTATGCTACTTCACTCACGGGGAAGAACTCTAACTGGGATAAGTACTGGGCAATACTCATACCTTGAGCAGCGGCAGCTTCTCCGTATTGTGCAACTACCTCTGGATCATACTGCTCTTCGACCCCATATTTGCTCGACCCCACATTGGTTTGAGAAATCACCTTGAGAGGGGCGCAAGTCTGTTTTGCTTGTTCTCTGAGCTGGGCAACAGATTTCCCGCTTGCATCAGTACTGCTCTTCGAGGCTTTTTGTGCCGCATGTGACTTGAGAATAGAACGCTCATAGTCTGATGACAGCTTTGGCTCGGGTTGATGAAGATTCTTTAGCATTTTCAACACTTTGGCTTTTTCTTCTTTGGTGCTGGGGAACTCTGGCTCTTTCGTCCGCCTCAGCTTAGCGAAAAACGCTGTCGTTTCCGCATCAACGATCGCCGCAGTCTCCTCTTCAGTACAGTCATAATCTCTCTTGGGAGGAACCGTTGGTACTTTTGGAAGAGGCACTTGTTTACGTTTCGGCGATCGCTTACGACGCACAGTAGCGGTACGCTTACGCTTTTTATCCTGAGGCGCCGGCGATGGCTCCCGCGGCGATGGCTGCACCGGAGATTGGTGAGGCGACGAAGACGGCTGCCGCGGCGGCGACGACCTCGCTGGAGACGGGTGAGGCGGCGGCGAAGATGGCCTTGGCGTGTGATTTCGAAGCACGATACAATCCTTCGGCCATAGAATGGTGACGTTTTTTGCGTCACCCAGCACAGTCACATCCCCTTCACCAGCAGGGTAGTGAAGATCCAAAACCTCAAAGGTGGGCATGATTTCATCCACGCCGACAACAGCGTAGCCATCTGGAACCGGACGACAGTGGTAAGTTGGTGTGGGTCCAATTGGTAAGGCATAGCCGACCGCCACCTTCATTGATATGTTCACAACTTTGACATGTAGCTCGCAGTGTGTCATCTCTGTGATATCATCCACTAGGTAGCCAACAGGAGCCATCGTCGGTGCATCATCGTCATCGCCATTGTCATCACCCGGGACCTCGGTGGAAGCCACACTGCTTTTTCGATTATTCGATAGGCCGGTAGCATCGAATGCAGTGTGCTGCTGAGATGGGCCGGTAGTACTTTGCTCTTTAAGTGTGTTAATTTCATCTTGTTGTTGCTTTAATTGTTCTTCAATTAAACACATTCGCTCTTTCTGACTTTCTGCTTCAACTGTCGCCCTGTCCTTACTCCTCTGACGGCTTCTATCAGGATATTTATTCCTCTCTTCGGGAAACCCAGTCCTCCATGATTGGGAGCCTATTGTGCCTCGTGTTCGTCCATCATGTTCCTTATTTCCAAGGGCGAGTGTGAGCTCATCATTCTCTCTATCGGGAATGAAGTCCCCATCTTTAACAGCCTTTACTGCTTTTCTGATCCTTTCGATTGGCAAGGGGTCTTCTTTATGTCGTATGTTATATATACACCTCCCTTCCGAGTCCAACGTGCCCCCATGCCCGTAAAACCAATTCCTTGCACGTTCTACCCAATCGTCTGTCTCTGGGGTGATATTTTTATCACGCAGTTCCTGCTCAAGTTTCTCCCACTTAGGAATGCCAACCTTGTAGCCACCTTGCCCCATAGTATGGTGATACTTCTTCTTAGCAGCATTCAGCTTATTCGTTTCAGACATTTTCTTAGCTTTTTCTGAAATCTTGTATTCTACAAACTCATCCCAGAATGGTTTTATCTTCTCAAACTGAATATTCTTGAAATCGGGAGTCTTCTTTTTCACGACATAGTCAAGGTGCAATCTTTTCTTCCAGTTGGTGAAACACTGGGCCATCTTCTTCAAAGCCCACTCCCTGACCTTAGCCTCCATGGCTCTCCCATGTTGTAAGGCGTCCTCAACTGGATCCTCCGCATTTGGATCCAGCTCTATCTTCGGTAGTTTGAAATTAACCATGAGCCTCTTCCACAGTAAATCTTTGGCATGGTTAGGGACAAATAAACATGTTCCCTCTTCATCCGCATTAGCAGGCCTATTCCAATTTCTAATGGTGATCGGGATTAAGTCCCTAACGATTACTCCGCATTGTGCCACAAATTTGGTTGCGACAACTTCGGGAGCTGTCGGTCTGCCGTCTTCAGCGACATCTTCGATCCTGAACCTCTCATGGTCTTGCAACTTTTTGGTTGGGCCTCGTCTGCTCTTTTCAGTAGATTCCTTCGATCCGGAGGGCTAAAAGAAGAAAGATCGTCGTTACTATTTCTATATAGATAGCAGATGATTAATTAATGAATTGATTTATATTACATGCACCTCGCCGGAGCGGTCGTCTTCTCGATTACACAAGGCATCGCCTTCTCCCTCGCGGAAGGCAACACCTTCAACCTCAAACAAGTTGTCTACTCCGGTAAAAAGAGGATCACCCTCACCGGAGTTGTTCAGAAACGTTGATACGTCTAAATTATCTTCCCCACGGATCACACCTTGGATCAACTCTTCATTTTCTTCGTCTCTGACGTGTGGGTCCATATTTTCTGCATAGGTGGAAAAACGAATAAGTCAAAGCGGCTAAAGGAGAAAGTTAAGTACGGTGTTGAGAGATATAAACCCTAATTCAGAGAAACCCTAATATATACATACACAATAATAAAAATGAAGAGAAAGGGAAACCGTGTAGTAGATAGGCACATCGTCGAACCCACATGCACCTAAGTTGCTTGAAAATGTGAATCGGGTCTGGGGCTACCCATAGTGACTAACCAGTGGGGCCGAAGACCAATAATACCAAACTAATTAATAAACCTAATAATACCTAACTAATAATAAACCTAATAATCCAAACACCAAAAAGAAAGGGAAACAATCAACACATGGCATCGATGCAATGCTCAAGCAAGTATGATGATATGACAAGTTAATTTGCATTGGAATGTAACCCTAAGAAATGCTCGACGATTTAATCGGGGTTCCGAGGGGTGAAAACCCTAACTCGGAGAAACTCCGGAACACATGAGAGGGGTGGATTTGTTCTTCTAATTAAACTTGTAATTTAAGTTGTTGAACAATGCATGATTATAGCTTAGATAGCTAGGTTTCATTTTTCTGAACATTTTGATATATTATTCATATTTTATGACTTATAGATTAAAACAAGGATAATGATATGACAAGTTAATTTGTATTAAAAAGTAACCCTAAGACATGCTCGGCAATTTAAACGGGGTTCCGAGGGGTGAAAACCCTAACTCGGCGAAACTCCGGAGTATATGAGAGCGGTTGATTTTGTTTTCTAATTAAGGGGTGGCCGAACGGAGGCGAATCGACGGCGGCCGGAGCACGGGAAGATGGGTTACAGAGCTTGATTAAGGCCGAGCGGGGACGATTCCTTTGGCGTAGAGACGCAGTCCAGCACGGCGGAGCTCCTCGGCGACGAGCTCGTCGGGCAGCCTGCCGGCGTCGTGGGGGGGGTTCCTGTGTGCGCGCGTCGATGAATGAGATGGGGAAGAAGAAGAAGAGTGTTTGGAATGCCCTGGCAAAGGTGCATCGTCAAACTCACATGTATATGAGGGGTATCGATGTTCTTCCAACTAAACAAGGGTTTAAAGTTTCTTGACAATGTATTATGATTGCTTAGACACATGGCTCTCAAATTTCTGAACATTTTGATACATTATACATATTTTTATGATTAAATATGAATTAGTTATTGATTTTACAAAATTATATTAATTTTCTGCTATTTTTAAACATTTCTGAAAAGGATTAAGCCATTACTGCATCACCCTGACGTCATCAACCCTATCCCTAACTTTCTACACCGGGGCTGCTCCTACCCACAACCACTGACTAGGGGGGCCTATGCCGATCTGGGTCCACCCCGTGGCCATGTAGGCGCCACGTCAGACGCGGCGGCGCGGGAGGCGTCAGGCGGTGGTCGCCGGCGACGATCTGGGCCACCCCAGCACGCGCGGAGGGGTGCGCTGGAAAGAGCGTGACAAGGGGAACCACATAGTGGTGGCGTCGCCCCTTTACGGTCACCCGAGTGAGGCTTGCAACAAGCGGCGGCGACGGAGCTCACAAACGAACGGCACGCGGTGGCTACAAAGATCTAGGAGGCAAACGGAGGGTGCCCTGAGCACAAGAAGCTCACCACGGTGCTCGACGTGGGGTCTTGGAATCCAGGCGAGGACGAAGGTGAGCTAATCGACGATGGCGAGCTTTGTCGGGGTCGGCGACGAAGACGACGAGGTTGGCGACGATTTCGTTTGCCAGAGAGGGAGAGAACGCACGCGAGGGGGAGAAAGAGGGAGAGAACGCACCGCGACGCACGACGGCGGACAGAGGCGACGTTGGGCAGCCTGACGACGGGGCGGCGACGTCTTCCTATGCGCGCACGTCGGAGTTGCAGAGAATGGAGAAGGGGAAGGAGAGGAACGGGCGTCGTGTATAAGGGGGGAGAATATGTCCCGGTTGGTGGCTCCAACCGGGACTAAAGGGTTATACGTCCCGGTTGGAGCCACCAACCGGGACCTATACTCCAATATTTTCAGCAGACCAAGGGTTGGCGCGCAGGGGGTCTTTAGTCCCGGTTGGTGGCTCCAACCGGGACCTATACTCCAATATTTTCAGCTGACCAAGGGTTGGCGCGCAGGGGGTCTTTAGTCCCGGTTGGTGGCTCCAACCGGGACATATTCCCCTGTTTTCAAAAAATTTCAGGTACTTTCTCTCTGTTCCCGCCTTATTTTTTATTTTGGGGTTTAAATTTGTATTGTTTTTTAAATGATAATTAATTTGGAATTTAGAAAAACTTTAAACATAAAAAGTGTTTGGATTTGAATAAATAATTCAAAACCATTTTCTGTTTTAAAAAATAATTAATGTAACCATTTAAAATATGAACCATTTACAATTAAAAATGAATTAATTTATATTTTTTTAATATCAATTTGGAATTTAGAAAAACTTTAAACATAAGAAGTGTATGGATTTGAATAAATAATTCAAAAACATATTCTATTTTTAAAAAATAATTAATGTAACCTTTTAAAATGAATTAACTTATATTTTTGAATATTAATTTGGAATTTAGAAAAAATTTAAACATAAAAAGTGTTTGGATTTAAATAAATAATTCAAAAACATTTTCTGTTTTAAAAAATAATTAATGTAACCATTTAAAATATGAACCATTTACAATTAAAAATGAATTAACTTATATTTTTTTAATATCAATTTGGAATTTAGAAATAAACATAAAAAGTGTTTGGATTTAAATAAATAATTCAAAAACATTTTCTGTTTTAAAAAATAATTAATGTAACCATTTAAAATATGAACCATTTACAATTAAAAATGAATTAACTTATATTTTTTTAATATCAATTTGGAATTTAGAAAAACTTTAAACATAAGAAGTGTATGGATTTGAATAAATAATTCAAAAACATATTCTATTTTTAAAAAATAATTAATGTAACCTTTTAAAATGAATTAACTTATATTCTATTTTTGAATATTAATTTTTAAAACGACCCGTTTTTTGCGCTCGGAAAATGGAAAAGGGCTTTTCCGTGCGACAAAAAGGAAAACTTCCTCCTGCAACATTGTTCTCCATACCAATGTCCACACACATGCATAATATGGGCACAACATCACAAACTATGCCGTGATTCAGCACATAACATCGGTCATTTGGACCGAAAGCCATGAAACCTCGAACATGATAGGTCATTTTGTGAAGGTTTTTTCGAAACATGATCAATATACCAAGTCTGGTATTTTTCCTTTCAACTATGTAACATAATATGACACCACGCGAAGGATTTTCATTGTTCGGATTTTTTTTGAATTTATTATGCCCGTTTTGAATTATCTGAATTTCTAACTATGGTCGAACCGGTGTGCATGAAGATAGGGGACGGGCATCGTTAGAACTTGCATTGGATCTCTGAAGAAACCACATATTGCGAGTCTAAAAATGATTTTTTCAAAAAATCACGAGCGATAGATCATGTACCTGTAGTACAAACCGGACCCACTTCCTACCGATTCGGCAGACATTTGTCCTTTTTACCCGGGATGGACGAAAAGGTTTGAGATGTACCGGTTGGGAGATAGTCCATGTAAGGTGGTCTAGTATTTTAGGAAAATGGGACGGTAGCATTGTGAAACGGCATTTTGGTGGTTACTTCACAAAACGACCCGTTTTTTGCGCTCGGAAAATGGAAAAGGGCTTTTCCGTGCGACAAAAAGGAAAACTTCCTCCTGAAACATTGTTCTCCATACCAATGTCCACACACATGCATAATATGGGCACAACATCACAAACTATGCCGTGATTCAGCACATAACATCGGTCATTTGGACCGAAAGCCATGAAACCTCGAACATGATAGGTCATTTTGTGAAGGTTTTTTCGAAACATGATCAATATACCAAGTCTGGTATTTTTCCTTTCAACTATGTAACATAATATGACACCACGCGAAGGATTTTCATTGTTCGGATTTTTTTTGAATTTATTATGCCCGTTTTGAATTATCTGAATTTCTAACTATGGTCGAACCGGTGTGCATGAAGATAGGGGACGGGCATCGTTAGAACTTGCATTGGATCTCTGAAGAAACCACATATTGCGAGTCTAAAAATTATTTTTTCAAAAAATCATGGGTGATAGATCATGTACATGTAGTACAAACTGGATCCACTTCCTGCCGATTCGGCAGACATTTGTCCTTTTTACCCGGGATGGACGAAAAGGTTTGAGATGTACCGGTTGGGAGATAGTCCATGTAAGGTGGTCTAGTATTTTAGGAAAATGGGACGGTAGCATTGTGAAACGGCATTTTGGTGGTTACTTCACAAAACGACCCGTTTTTTGCGCTCGGAAAATGGAAAAGGGCTTTTCCGTGCGACAAAAAGGAAAACTTCCTCCTGCAACATTGTTCTCCATACCAATGTCCACACACATGCATAATATGGGAACAACATCACAAACTATGCCGTGATTCAGCACATAACATCGGTCATTTGGACCGAAAGCCATGAAACCTCGAACATGATAAGTCATTTTGTGAAGGTTTTTTCGAAACATGATCATTGTTCGGCACACATTTAGTCCCGGATGTAGTCACAAACCGGGACTAAAAATATTTTACGCCATTTCCCACCTCTTCCCGCCAAGTTTTCCCGCCCTTTCCTTTCTACTAGAGCTTTTAGTCCCGGATGTAGTCACTAACCGGGACTAAAGATATTTCCCGCCATTTCCCAAAGCTTCACGCCAAGTTTTCCCGCCCTTTCCCTCTATATTTAGGGTGATCGTGTCATGGCTATCCACACATCCACACCTTGCTCTCTTAGAACAATGGACAACGCCTACTGGGCCATTCTGACCCTCGAGGAGACCGAGGCGCTGTGCGCCTCCAACTACCCTTGTCCACCGGGGTACCGGCCACCCGCCGGCTGGATGCTGAGCGCTGGAGGGGTTCCTGTCCCTCAAGGTTCCGCACGCCAGGCGGCCATCACAAACCACTTCTACCACGAGCTCACGCCGGAGCAGCGGATGGATCCCCAGTGGGATCCCGACAACTATGACACCTGGAATGCCTTCTTCGCTAATAGGCGGGAAAGGGAGCTCGCCAGGTACGAGGGTGATGGCCCGCCACCGGTGAACCACAACGAAGTCGGCCGTCGTCTGTGGTGGGCGAACCGTACTATCATCGAAGTGATGCGCTACATCGCCGGGGGAGACCATCCTCGCCTACGGTGCCCACGAGTCCACCCGCTACAGGCCCCACACTGTCCCGGCGGTAGCGGCATCGTCTTCCAGGAGACCCCTATCCCACCCGCCGTGAATCCGAGGCTGGAATGGCCCCTGGTATATGCCATGGATGGGCTGAGGATCCCCGGAGTGGCAGGTGACGATGACGATGATGATGACGACGACGATGAAGACCCTGAAGCTGGGTACTATAGGACTAGGCATGATTATGACTAAAGGGGCGGCTTTAGGCCTGAGTGTTAGCTAGTCCCGGTTTGTCCCGGTTTTTAATATTAATAAATGTCTTAAGTGTTACCTAATAAATAGAGGGAAATGTCTATATAAAGAGAGGGTTCATATTTAGTCTCGGTTGGAGAAACCAACCGCGACTGAAGGGATTGCGGCAGAGTGGGCCAGACAACACTAATAATAGGGGTGAGTGTCGACATTATGTCGTGCGGCTTGTACCTTGTCCCGGATGGTGTCACCAACCGGGACTAAAGATGAACCTTTAGTCCCGGTTGGAGACACCAACCGGGACTAAAGATGAGTCAGCACTAATAATAGGGGTGAGTGTCGACATTATGTCGTGAGTGTCGACATTATGCCGAGTTGCTTGTACTATAAATATGCATCCTTGTGAGTCCAGTCCTCCAGCCAGTTTGAGGCATCTCCAAGATGGTTTTAGATAGCAGGGACACCACTACGGCCAGTTTCAGGGAGATGCCGATGGAGCCCAGTCCTCCGGCATCTCCGAGAAACTGGTCATAGAGGCACTCCCTAATATGTGAAATTAGTTAGCTCCGAGGCGTATTGATCTAGTTAGTGAAGTTACAAGCTGCAAGATGGTTTTCGAGAGCAGGGACACCACTACGACCAGTTTCAGGGAGATGTCGACGGAGCCCAGTCCTCCGGCATCTCCAAGAAACTGGTCATAGAGGCACTCCCTAATATGTGAAATTAGTTAGCTCCGAGGCGTATTGATCTAGTTAGTGAAGTTACAAGCTGCAAGATGGTTTTCGAGAGCAGGGACACCACTGCGGCCAGTTTCAGGGAGATGCCGACGGAGCCCAGTCCTCCGGCATCTCCGAGAAACTGGTCATAGAGGCACTCCCTAATATGTGAAATTAGTTAGCTCCGAGGCGTATTGATCTAGTTAGTGAAGTTACAAGCTGCAAGATGGTTTTCGAGAGCAGGGACACCACTACGACCAGTTTCAGGGAGATGCCGACGGAGCCCAGTCCTCCGGCATCTCCAAGAAACTGGTCATAGAGGCACTCCCGGTCCAGCCACAAAACGGGACTAACACTCAAGACATTTATTAATATTAAAAACTGAGACTACAAAACCGGGACTAAAGGCCACAAACCGCGAAAGATATCCTTCGGTCAAGCCACAAACCGCGAAAGACATGAACTAGAGTTACATAATATGAGCATGAACTTCTTGGCATATGTCATTCCTTATGACCGCTTCAGACGTAACCATGGAGCATCTTCTTTACTTAACGGAATGCTTGGGTCAGTTTTCACTGTGAAGGGCGGAATTTCATCAAACTTATTATAATCTTCTGACATGTCTGTCTTGTCCTCGATTCCCACGATGTTTCTTTTCCCTGAAAGAACTATGTGACGCTTTGGCTCATCATATGATGTATTCGTTTGCATATTTTTTCTTTTTTTTCGGTCTAGAGGACATGTCCTTCACATATAAAACCTGAGACACATCATTGGCTAGGACGAATGGTTCATCTCTATAACCAAGATTGTTGAGATCCACTGTTGTCATTCCGTACAACTGGTCTATCTTTACCCCTTCCCCATTCAGGTTGACCCATTTGCAGCGAAACAAAGGGACCTTAAAAGAGACTCCATAGTCTAGTTCCCATATCTCCTCTATGTAACCATAATATGTGTCCTTTTGTCCATTCTCGTCTATTGCATCAAAGCGGACACCACTATTTTGGTTGGTGCTCTTTTTATCTTGGGCGATCGTGTAGAATGTATTCCCATTTATTTCGTACCCTTGGAAATTCAATACAGTAGAAGATGGTGACGCGGCCAACAAGTATAGCTGATCTCCAACAGTGGTGTCATTCAAGAGATGTGTCCGCATCCAACCACCGAAAGACTTCATGTGTTCATCTGTAATCCATGATTCAGGCTTCCCCGGGTTTTTGGAGCGTACAATATTCTTGTGTTCCTCGATATACGGAGCTGCCAAGGTGGAATTATGTAGAACTGTGTAGTGTGCTTTAGTGAAAGAATCCCCGTCCCTACATATCATTGCTTTCTTTCCCAGCGTGCCTTTTCCACTTAGTCTTCCCTCATGCCGCGAGTCAGAAACACCAACCGGCTTAAGGTCAGGAATAAAGTCAACACAAAACTCAATGACCTCCTCTGTTCCATATCCCTTGGAGATGCTTCCTTCTCGTCTAGCACGGTTATGAACATATTTCTTTAAGACTCCCATGAACCTCTCAAAGGGGAACATATTGTGCAGAAATACCGGACCGAGAATGGCAATCTCTTCCACTAGATGAACCAGGAGATGCGTCACAATATTGAAGAAGGATGGTGGGAACACCAATTCAAAACTAACAAGACATTGTACCACATCCTTCTGTAACCTTGGCAGAATATCTGGATTGATTACCTTCTGAGATATTGCATTGAGGAATGCACACAGCTTCACAATGGGTACTCGAACATTTTCCGGTAGAAGCCCCCTCAATGCAATCGGAAGCAACTGCGTCATAATCACGTGACAGTCATGAGACTTCAGGTTTTGGAACTTTTTCTCTGCCATATTTATTATCCCCTTTATATTAGATGAGAAGCCCGACGGCACCTTGATACTGTAAAGGACTTCAAAAAAGATATCCTTCTCTGCTTTGGTAAGAGCATAGCTGGCACGACTTAAGTGACGCCCTTTATCCGTCTTGTTATCTGTATGCATGTTCTTTGGGTCTTTCATAATTTGTTGGTCCTCCCGTGCTTCAGGTGTATCTTTTGTCTTCCCATACACGCCTAGGAATCCTAGCAGGTTCACGCAGAGATTCTTCGTCACATGCATCACGTCGATTGAAGAGCGGACACGCAGGACTTTCCAATATGGCAGCTCCCAAAATATAGATTTCTTCTTCCACATGGTTGCGTGTCCTGTAGCGACGTCGTTCGGAACTGATTGACCGCCGGGACCCTTTCCAAAGATTACTTCTATGTCCTTGACCATACCAAATACATCATCACCAGCAGGGAGTTCAGGCTTCTTCCGGTGATCTGCCTCACCTTTGAAATGCTTGCCTTTCTTTCTTACGGGATGATTGGTCGGAAGAAATCGTCGATTCGCCAGGTACACAACCTTCTTGCATTTATGCAAATATGTACCTTCGGTCTTATCTAAACAGTGGGTGCATGCCTTATATCCTTTGTTTGTCTGTCCTGAAAGGTTACTAAGAGCAGGCCAATCATTGATGGTTACGAATAACAACCCTCGTAGATTAAATGGCTCCTGTTTGTTCTCATCCCACGCACGTACACCTGGTTTTCCCCACAACTGTAAGAGTTCTTCAACTAATGTCCTAAGGTACACATCAATGTCGTTGCCCGGTTGCTTCGGGCCTTGGATGAGCACCGGCATCATAATGAACTTACGCTTCATGCACAACCAAGGAGGCAGGTTGTAGATACATAGAGTCACGGGCCAGGTGCTGTGACTGCAACTCTGCTCCCCAAAAGTATTCATGCCATCCGTACTTAGACCAAACCATAAGTTCCTTGCGTCACCTGCAAAGTCTGGGAAGTCTCTCTCGATTTTTCTCCACTGTGACCCATCAGCAGGGTGTCTCAACTCCCCGTCTTTCTTACGGTCTTCTTTGTGCCATCGCAACAACCTGGCATGCTCTTTGTTTCTGAACATGCGTTTCAACCTTGGTATTATAGGAGCATACCACATAACCTTAGCAGGAACCCTCTTCCGGAGGGGCTCTCCCTCAACATCACCAGGGTCATCTCGTCTGATCTTATACCGCAACGCGTTGCATACCGGGCATTTATATAAATTCTCATACTCCTTACCGCGGTAGAGGATGCAGTCATTAATGCATGCATGTATCTTTTGCACATCTAATCCCAGAGGACAGAGAGTCTTCTTTGCTTCGTAGGTACTCTCGGGAAGTTCGTTATGTTTTGGAAACTTCGGCTTCATTATTTTTGGCATCTTTTAAAATGAGGAGTCAGTTAGACCACACTGTGCCTTCCATCGCAACAATTCCAGTGTGGTACCGAGCTTTGTGCTGCCATCTTCACAATTTGGGTACAACAATTTCTTGTGATCTTCTAACATGACCTCTAACTTCAACTTCTCATTTTCTGTTTCACAGTCTCGCTTTGCATCAGAAATGACCCTACCAAGTTCATCAGCCGGCTCATCTGATGCCCGTTCTTCACCTTTTTCCTCTCCATTGTCTTCCATTGCAGTATCACTGTATTCAGGAAACATATGATGATAGTTGTTATAATCATCTTCTTCTTCACCATCTTCCATCATAACCCCTCTTTCCCCGTGCTTGGTCCAGCAATTATAGTTGAGCATGAAACCTTTCATAATCAGGTGGCCGCGAATGATTTTCGAGGAAGAGTACTCCTTGTTGTTCCGACATTGAACACATGGACAACGTATAAATCCATTCTCTTTGTTTGCCGTAGCCACATCGATAAATTTATCCACGCCTTTGATATACCCGGCTACCCGCCGGTCACCGTACATCCATTCCCGACCGTTCATCTGCATCATATAAGTAAGTTTATCAAAAAACAGGACATCATAAATAGCGAAATAACCAATTCACACCGACACATGAATTGTATCAATGACCTAGAAAAGATAAGATTGCTAACCTCGATCGAGGGAAATAAAGAGGAGAAAGCTCAAGTGCGTCTCGGACACCTTCTATATTTTTGGTCTATGAGAAATTCAACGGGATTTTTCACTCAAACATTTCAACAAACACCTTCAATGCATGCATGAGAAAAAACTAGCACACACCCTCACACCTTACACCATTCGAAAAAACAGAGTGGAGGTAGAGGGGGCTGGGGCGTTGCATTTATAGAGGGCAAGGGGTCTTTAGTCCCGGTTGGAGCCAGCAACCGGGACTAAAGGTGCGTGCCACGCCACGTGGCTGTGGCCAAACCTTTAGTCCCGGTTGGTGGCTCCAACCGGGACGTATTCCCCCTTACCAACCGGGACGCATGCCCCTGGCCCCGTGCCCGCTCCAACCGGGACGCATGCCAGCATTAGTCTCGGTTGGTGGCGCAACCGGGACTAATGCTCCGAGGGGTCGCGAACGGATGGCCCTTTTTCCTCTAGTGATGGTATGGCCCAAGATGTGATGTGTATATTGTATGCGATGATCATGTTTTGTAATGTTTCACGACTTGCATGTCGATGAGTACACAACCGGCAGGAGCCATATGGTTGTCTTTATAATTGTGTATGACCTGCGAGTCAAATTCTTATACGCCATGTAATAGCTTTACTTTATCGCTAAGTAGTTAGCAATAGTTGTAGTTGATATTCGTGGTGGAGGCAATCGTGGTGGAGTGATGGAGATCATGCCGGAACGCACAAGATGGAGATCATTGCGCGAAGATTGGTTATACCATGTCACATAAAGTTATATGCATGTGATGTTTATCCTTTTATGTATCTTATTATGCTTAGATCGCGACGGTAGTATTATAAGATGATTCCTCACTTAAAGATCAAGACAAAAACTGTGTTCTCCCCAAGTATGCACCGTTGTGAAAGTTCGTCGTGTCCAAGCATCACGTGATGATCGGGTGCTATAGACTCTACGCTCACATACAACGGGTGCAAGCCAGTTTTGCACACGCGGAAATACTTGGGTCTAACTTACGAGCCTAGCATGTACAGACATGGCCTCGGAACACAAGAACCGAAAGGTTAAGCATGAGTCATATGAATGATATGATCGACATTTTGTTGTCCACCATTGAAACCACATCTCTTCTCGTGATGATCGGATTAGGTGTGGTGAATTTGGATCGTGTTCACTAAACAACTTGAGGGATGTTGAATTTAGTGGGAGTTCATCTAGTAATTTGATTAAGTTGAACTATTTATCATGAACATAGTCTAAATTGTACTTGCAAATACTGTAGATCACATGGCCAAATCCAACTTCAACTTCAACGTTTTTGCTGAGATAGAAAAGCTTAGAAACAATGGGTCTAACTTCACCAAATGGTTCCGCATTCTGAGAATCATTCTCGCTGGCGGACAAAAGGACTATGTCCTTGAGAAAGCGCTAGGTGACGCCCCTGCTATAGATGCGCCGGCTGATGAAAAAGCTGTTTATCAGTCGCGCAAGGATGATTATGATTTGATTAAGATCGCCATGTTGTATGTTATGGAATCGGATCTTCAAAATCGTTTTGAGGAGTTCGCCGGGCCCTTTGAGATTCTCGAGGAGCTAAAAAACATGTTTCAGACTCAAGCCCGTTCTGAGAGATATGAGATCTCTAATAAATTCTTTAACTACAAGATGGAGGAAGGGAGTTCCGTTAGTGAGAACGCCATTGAGATGACGGGCTACACTCAACGCCTTGAGCAACTGGACTGCAAGATTCCAGAGGAGCTCAAGATTGACACTCCTAGCTACAAAAGTTTTGTAGTTGATCACAATAAGATTGGTTCCACTGATATGATCACTGAGCTCTTTGCTAAGATGAAAGTAGCGGAGGTGAACATCAAAAAGAATAATCATGTGTTGATGGTCAACAAGCCCCCCACCTTCAAGAAAGGTAAGGGTGCAAGGAAGCCCTTCAAGAAAGGCGGCGGCAAGCGCGTTGCCCCTGCTGAGAAGAAGCTCAAGTCTGGTCCTAAACCGGACACTGAGTGCTTCTATTGCAAGGACAAGGGTCACTGGAAGCGCAACTGTCCGAAGTACTTAGCGGACAAGAAGGCTGGCACCATCAAAGGTATATTTGATATACATGTTATTGATGTTTTCCTTACTAGCCCTCATTGTAGTGCCTGGGTATTTGATACCGGTTCAGTTGCTAATATTTGTAACTCGAAACAGGAGCTACGGAATAGACGACGGCTTGCGAGGGATGAGGTGACGATGTGCGTTGGCAACGGATCAAGAGTTGATGTGATGGCCGTCGACACGCTCTCCTTAGTTTTACCTTCGGGATTAGTTTTAAACCTTAATAAATGTTATTATGTGCCTGCGTTGAGCATGAACATTATTTCTGGATCGTGTTTATTGCACTACGGTTATTCATTTAAATCGGAGAATAATGGTTGTTCTATTTATATGAGTAACATCTTTTATGGTCATGCACCTCTTGTGAATGGTTTATTTCTTCTAAATCTCGAAAGGGATGAAACACACATCCATAACATTGAGGCTAAGAGATGCAAAGTAGATAGTGATAATACTACTTATTTGTGGCACTGTCGTCTAGGTCATATTGGTGTAAAGCGCATGAAGAAACTCCATTCTGATGGACTTTTGGAGTCTCTTGATTTTGAATCATTTGACACATGCGAACCATGCCTCATGGGCAAGATGATCAAAACCCCGTTCTCCAGCATGATGGAGCGAGCAACGGACTTGTTGGAAATCATACATACCGATGTATGCGGACCGATGAGTATTTCGACGCGCGGTGGATATCGCTATTTCCTTACTTTTACCGATGACTTAAGTAGATATGGGTATAGCTATTTAATGAAACATAAATCTGAAACATTTGAAAAGTTCAAGGAATTTCAGAATGAAGTGGAGAACCATCGTAACAGAAAGATTAAGATTCTACGATCCGATCGTGGAGGTGAATATTTGAGTTATGATTTTCTCACGCATCTTAAAGCAAGTGGAATCGTTTCACAACTCACGCCACCCGGAACACCACAGCGCAATGGTGTGTCTGAACGCCGAAATCGAACCCTATTAGATATGGTCCGATCAATGATGTCTCTTACTGATTTGCCGTTATCATTTTGGGGTTATGCATTAGAAACCGCTGCATTCACTTTAAATAGGGCACCATCTAAATCCGTTGAGACGACACCGTATGAACTGTGGTTTGGTGCTAAACCTAAGTTGTCATTTCTTAAAGTTTGGGGATGCGAAGCTTACGTCAAGAAGTTGATGCCGGACAAGCTCGAACCCAAAGCGGAGAAATGCGTCTTCATAGGATACCCTAAGGAAACTATTGGGTATACCTTCTATCACAGAACCGAAGGCAAAGTGTTTGTCGCAAAGAACGGTTCCTTTCTTGAGAAGGAGTTTCTCTCGAAAGAAGTGAGTGGGAGGAAAGTAGAGCTTGACGAGGTTATTGAACCTTCTCTTGAATTGAGAGTAGCGCAGCACCTGAAATTGTTCCAGTGTCGCCTGCACCAACAATAGAGGAAGCTAATGACAAGGATCATGAAGCTTCGGACGATGCTGCTACTGAACGTCGCAGGTCGACAAGGTCGCGTGCCCCTCCTGAGTGGTACGGCAACCCTATCTTGACTGTCTTGTTAGTAGAAGACAGTGAACCTACGAACTATGAGGAAGCGATGATGAGCCCAGACTCTGAGAAATGGCTAGAAGCCATGAAATCCGAATTGGGATCCATGAGCGAAAACCAAGTATGGACTTTGGTGGACCCTCCTAGCGACCGAAAGGCCGTTGAGTGCAAATGGATCTTCAAGAAGAAAACGGACGCGGATGGTAATGTTACCGTCTATAAAGCACGGCTTGTCGCGAAAGGTTTTCGACAAGTTCAAGGTGTTGACTACGATGAGACTTTCTCTCCCGTAGCGATGTTTAAGTCCATTCGGATTTTATTAGCAATTGCTGCGTTTCATGATTATGAAATATGGCAGATGGATGTCAAGACTGCTTTCCTCAATGGCAACATTGATGAAGAGTTGTATATGATGCAACCCGAAGGTTTTGTCGATCCTAAGGATGCTAGTAAAGTATGCAAACTTCAGCGTTCCATTTATGGACTGAAGCAAGCATCTCGGAGTTGGAACCTTCGTTTTGATCAAGTGATCAAGAGCTTTGGATTTGTTCCAAATTGCTACGAAGCTTGCATCTACAAGAAAGTGAGTGGGAGCTCGGTGACGTTTCTTGTACTATATGTGGATGACATATTGATTATCGGAAATGACATCAACATGCTTAACGATGTGAAGAGTTATTTGAACAAGTGTTTTTCAATTAAAGACCTAGGTGAAGCTGCTTATATATTGGGCATCAAGATCTATAGAGATAGACAAAGACGCCTGATAGCTTTAAGCCAGAGTACATACCTAGACAAAGTTCTGAAAAGGTTCAGAATGGATAAGGCAAAGAAAGGTTCAGTGCCTATGTTGTCAGGTAAGATATTGAGCAAGGCTCAGTGTCCAGCTACGGTAAATGATAGGGAAGCTATGAGCAAAGTGCCTTATGCCTCGGCCATAGGTTCTATCATGTATGCCATGCTGTGTACTAGACCGGATGTGTCCAATGCTCTTAGTTTGACGAGCAGATTTCAAAGTGATCCAGGAGTGGCACACTGGACAGCCGTAAAGAACATCCTAAAGTACCTAAATAGGACTAAAGAAATGTTCTTAGTCTATGGGGGTGATGAACAGCTTGTCGTAAAAGGTTACGTCTACGCTAGTTTTGACACCGACAAGGATGATTCCAAATCTCAGACAGGATACGTTTATATTTTGAATGGAGGAGCTGTGAGCTGGAGAAGCTGCAAGCAAAGCGTGATCGCGGGATCTACAGTGGAAGCGGAATACATGGCTGCTGCAGAAGCATCAAGTGAAGGAGTTTGGATCAGAAACTTCATCACTGAGCTTGGCGTGGTTCCAAGTGCATTGGACCCACTGGAGATATTGTGTGACAACACTGGCGCCATAGCACTCGCTAAGGAACCAAGATATCATCCAAAGACCAAGCATATCAACCGCAAGTTTCATAAAATCCGAGATTATATAGCAGATGGAGATCTGAAGATTAGCAAAGTACATATAGATCTGAATGTCGCAGATCCATTGACTAAACCTCTTCCACGTGTAAAACATGATCAGCACCTCAGTGCCATGGGTGTGAGATTGTTGCCAAATGTAAACTAGATTATTGACTCTAGTGCAAGTGGGAGACTATTAGAATTATGCCCTAGAGGCAATAATAAAGATGTTATTATTATAATTCATGTTCATGATAAAGTTTATATTCCATGCTAGAATTTTATTAAGCGGAAACTTTAATACTTGTGTGGTTTGTCAACAACACCGTGTCCCTAGTACGCCTCTGTGGACTAGCTCATTGATCAATGATGGTTAAGGTTTCCTAACCATAGACATGAGTTGTCAATTGATAATGAGATCATAACATTGGAGAATGATATGATGGACAGACCCAAACTAAGCAAAGAAATTAGATCGTTTCATCGTGTTCATCTTTGCGAAGCTTTTCCTATGTCAAATATTGTATTCCTTAGACCATGAGATAATACAACTCCCTGGTATCGGAAGAAAGCTTTGAGGTCATCAAACGTCATCCTATGAGAGGGTGATCATAAAGGTGTCTCTCAGGTGATCAGAAAGTATCTGTTGGGTTGTATGTATCGAGATGGGATTTGTCCCTCCCAAGTCGGAGAGATATACTTCGGGCCCACTCGGTAATCGATATCAACACCGCTTGCAAGCATGTGGTTAAGGAGTTAATCACAAAGTGATATCGAATTACGGAACGAGTAAAGTACTTGCTGTGAACGAGAATGAACTAGGTATGACGGTACCGACGATCGAATCTCGGGCAAGTAAAATATCGCGAGACGAAGGGAATATATATATGGGATTGTTTCAATCCTGGCATCGTGGTTCATCCGATATGATCATCGATGAATGTGTGGGAGTCAATATGGGTGCCCAGACCCCGCTGTTGATTATTGATAGAAGATCATGTTTGCATATTCTCGAACCCGCAGGGTCACACACTTAACGTGTCTCGACGCTAGGATAGATTGGATAATTGGTTTATGAATTTTTGTTCGGAGTCTCGGATAGGATCCGGGATATCACGAGAGGTTCCGGAATGGTCCGGAGAATAAGATTCATATAAGGCAATGCAGTTTTTGGAGTTCGGAATTGTTCCGGGTTAATCGGTATTGTACCGGAAGCTTCTAGAACCTTCCGGAAGGGGACCAACGTGGCCCCACCTTCCGGGAGGGGGCATGGGCCTATGAGGGAGTGTCCTGGCCGCATTGGGCCAGGGGCACAAGGCCCCATAGGTCCCAGCCGATCCTATAGGGTTTAAATCGTTTAAACTAGAGATAGGGTTTCTAGAAGAGGGGAGAGTCCTTGCCCCCCACTCCTCCCTCCCTTGGCCGCCGGCCCAAGGCTTGGAGGAGGGGCAAGGTCTGGCCGCCCCCCCCCCCCTCTATAAATAGAGGGCTGGTGCGCCCCCTCCCCCCTACACCTTGCCTCCAACCCTAGTTGCCTTGCTACCTTCCTCTCTCCCTCCCGACTGTTTGTAGGCGAAGCCCTGCTGCAGAAATTCTCCACCATATACACCACGCCGTCGTGTTGTAGATCCAATCTATCTCTCCACCATACTTGCTGGTCCAAGGAAGGAGGATATGTCGAGGTGTTGCACGTGTGCATCTCACGGAGGCACCGCCACTTGTGGTGCTAGATCGGATCGGATCGCGAGGAGGAGAAGCGAGTACGACTACATCACCCACGTTCCGACGAACGTTCCGCTGTGCGAATCTTCAAGGGTATGAAGATCTAATACAATCTCTCTCATTGATTGCATCTCCTAGATTAGATCTTGGCTTTCCCTCTGTTCGCATCCGTAGAAAATTTTGATTTACTATGCCGCAAAACCCTTCAAAATATGCAAAGAAAGTAGAGGCGTCTAACTTTGTTTTGCAGGGGTGTGCTGTGATGTGATATGGCCATGATTGTGATTATATTTGATGTATGCAATGTTCCTTATTGTAAGTTGGCAACCGGCAGGAGCCATATGGTTGTCTTTAATTTATGTTAAGACCCGCGTGTCTATTCAAAGTAGTTGTAATAGTTGAAGCCGGTGGACGACAACCATGGAGAAGCGTCATTGACCTTGATGCAATGCCGGTGATGATGGAGATCATGTTCGTGCTAGAAGATGGAGATCGGAAGCACAAAGAAGAAAGGCCATATCATATCACATATTATGAATTGCATGTGATGTTAATCTTGATGCATCTTGTATTGCTTAGTAGACAACGGTAGCATTATAAGATGATCCCTAATGCACATGAATTTCAAGTCATAAAGTGTAGAGGTCCCAATCTTTAATAAGATAGATTCCTCCTGTGTTTACAATGCTAGTCCCTGGATCAATAGATAGCATCCACAGTTAAGATGTAATATCAAGAAACAAAGGTCATCATATAACTTTATAACCAGGAATAACATAAGTTTATTACATCAAGCATAGCTCATTTGGCTATTACATTACATTGCAGTGGAATAACTATAAACATGGGGTCCTTCATCTTCAAAGTGCCACAGGCAGATGTTGGTTGTAGACTTTGTAATCCTAATCAATCAATCTTCACTAAAATCAATCAAACCTGCAACATACAAGTTACAGCCACAAGGGTCAATACATTTGAATTATATTGGCAAGTGATACTATGGTAGTATAGTGGAGTCTATCATCTATATGCATTTGGCTAAGTGGAGTTGAGGCTTGCATTGCTCAAAATAGATTTTTCCTTAACATTTGAAAATACTAAGTTTTACTTGGCAAAATCATTTTTCTCAATCAAAGATTTGAAGATCCTTTCAAGGCATCTCTCCATCAAAGATTGAAAGTTTCAAACAACCCTTGTTTAATCCACCAGATTTTAACTTAGAAATTTGAATGATGAGATTCTTGATTGCTTCCATGTCTTGATGCTCAAATTGTCCTTTACCAGGGACATGGCTAAGTACTTAGATTTTACACTCTGCAGAGGTGGTGCACTTTCCCCACAAGACTTGGTTTCCCAAGACAAGATCTTTCAGAAGCCTTCCCTTAGACCAAAATGGACGCGCTCCAACCTATCAAACACTACCACCCACTGTCCATAAGGCTAAGTTCTTGCAACCTATATGATCATGGCAGAGCCCATATTGCCAAGTGGTTGCACTTGAAGCTTCTCAACATTTGACATCTCAAATCTCTTTGTTCCTGGGTGGCATACCACAAGTGAGATACACAAGGTTCACCAGTCCCCTGGCCTTGTGTAACCACTCAACCAAAAACCACCAAGCAAGCCCATTCCACCCAGGGGATTCATTAACTTAGTTGTTTTATTAAACAAAAACATAAGTCCTCAGACTTAGAGATTTTTTCCATAGTGTGAATATATATTCCACCCATGTTTTCTATTAGCTAGGCTAAGCTTGATAGTAGTAGGAATCTTTAACTTAGTAAAATCCTACTAAGGATTCATCTACTAGGATTTCCTATAGTAAGGTTTACACTTAGCAAAATTTCCATGCAAGTTTTACTTAGCAAAATCACTAATGCATAGAGAAAGTAATGGGACAAAAAGTATGAAGCATCACTTGCCTTTTTGGTAGGGAATGGTGGTTCACTCCTTGATCTTTCTAGTCTCACACTTCACTACAAATCAATCAAGCAAACACAAATTCAATTCACATTCTAAACCAAAGTCAAACAAACAATTTTTCACACACACAAAGTAATGGAATCTAAGTCATGCATAAGTATGCAAAGGTTGGTTCTATTGCAAGGATGGTATCCACTAGGCTTCTAAACTTTGTAAGATCCAAATTGGCCATTTAACAAAGTGGCAAAGTCATTAGCAAGTGGGTTTTATCCATAAACCATTTTCAAATCCATTCATCATTTTATGTGGTGGAAAATGTTTTTATCAAAACAAAACTTTTGAGTTTTTCACAAAATGAGTTGCTATTGCAAAACTTGGTGTTTTTGGGTCAGTAGGTTTGGTCCAAACTATTTTCTCAAAGTTTCCTTTCCATAAACATTTTCATAATAAAATCAATAATTTTATTTGGCTAGAAATTGGCTAAGTCAAATAATTCAACCTGAATTTTACCAAAATCATTTTTAACACCAAGGGTTGGTTCCTAGGATCAGTAAGGTCACACCAAACCATTTTGCAAAAGTTTTACCCCTAAATTCAATTTTAAACAATTTTTCTACTCTAAACAAGCTCACAAAAGAATCTGCAAAAACAAGCAAACTAACAGATACTATTTTCTAAACTAATTCCACAGTTGGCTAGGTCTTGTTCTCCTGAATCCATTGATATAAAATTTGTAATTTTTGGACGTGTGGTTTGAAAGTTATAAAGGTTTGAAGTTTGCAAATAAATCTGATTCAAAAATCTGTTTTAACTCAAACACTGGCCACGCGTCGAGCCGTGATTGGCCGGTACCGCTTCGTGCGGATCGCACAGCTGCAACCGTAGGATCTTATCTAATCGTGCGATCCAGAACGCATACCCCTTCGCTATTAAGTGATTCTTTCGTGTCGCTTAGATCTTCATCCAACGGCTAATATCGTATTGACCATACTCTGGCGGCGCAAGGTCAACGGCGAGCGGCGGAACGGCCAGTTGGCGGCGGCGCTGGCGAAGCAGGAAGCGAGAAGGAAGGATAGGGTGCTCACCGAGTTTGCAATTCAGCACTGATACTCGACGTGCTCTTGGTTGGTGGAGGGGCGTACGGGGACGGGCAGGATTCTTCGCCGGAGTTGGTTCTGGCGACGGACGCTCGCGGTCGAGGTCGAGGACGACGCTACAGATCACGCTGAGGCAAGCAGAAGGCAAGGTTAGCTGCGCAAGGTCGAGGCGGTGACGCGTGCATGAAAGAGAAGACGAGGGGCGGTCGGATACAACCTGTGGGCATCGTCGGAGAAGAGCCAGACGGCGGCGGTGCTGGAGGTTGTCGTTGCCGAGGTTGTAGGGTACCCGTGGATGAATGAAAAGCACTGGAAGATGTGCCAGGATGCGGTGGGCGTGCTCGTATGTTCGGGGAGGCAGGAGGTGGTGTCGAGTCGCCGGAATCGGCTCTGGACTTCGTCGGAACAGAGGGTGCTCAGGGAGAAATTAGGACGGCCTGGGGGCGTGCTTTGGGGAGAAGACAGAGGGGAATGAGAGAGGATGCGCTGGCGTTTAAAGGTGCTTGATCGCTGCGAGTTAAGGGGGCTGTGTTAAGGCGAATTCAAGCCACGATTCAAAGCCTGCAACGGCCGGTGAGGGGGAGAAGAGGTCGTGCGGGGTGAAGAGGAAGAACAGGAGGAGTGGGGCCGGTCGGTCAGTGGGAAAGGAGCGAGGAGGAGGTCCACCAGTCATACTCTGTGTGGGTTAGAATCTGGGTGCGAAACGTTTTCTTTCGGGTGAGGGGGAGCTGGGCTGCTGGGCTTTGTTGGGCTTGGCCAGTTGGGTCAGGTCCGACTCTATTTTTTTTCTTCCTGTAATCCTTTTCTTTTTCTGAATCTAATTTCTGTTTTGAATTTTCAAACAAACAAACATCAACCAAATCAATTCAAACAACACCACACTTCATAATTTGAACTTGGTTCTGTTTATCAGCATAAACCTAAATTCCAAAATAAAATATTATTTTATTCTTTTTAGGATCTTATTTAATAATTAAATAAAATAGCCTTTTAGTTATTTAATCAAATAGGGTTTGATTTAATTAATAAAATCTCCATTTTAAATCCAAATACTTTCAAAACAAAATCAGTAGGTTTTATTTAGAAATAAAGAATATTTGGAAAACTTGTTTTAAAACAAAATAACCTTTTACTTTAGGGTCCATTAATAATTAAATAAAATGGGCCTTAGTTATTAAATCAAATAGAGTTTGATTTTATTAATAAAATCTTTATTTGAAACCTAAATATTTTCAAAACCAAATCAGTAGGTTTTATTTGGGAAATATAGAATACTTGAAAATTTGTTTAAAACAAATAACCTTTTATTTTAGAGTCCATTATTAATTAAATATAATAGACTTTTCATTATTAAATCAAATAGGATTTGTTTTATTTTAGATATTTATTTTGAAATCTAAAATAAAACCAAAACACTTTAGTAGGTTTTATTTGTGAATATCAAATATTTGGAAAACTTATTTTAAATAATTTAATAAGTTTTGATGTTTCAATTAAGTTGGTAAAACCTTTTATTTAAATAAAGTTGGATATTAAATCCTTATTAATTTAAATAAACTTTTATTATTTTTATCAAAACAAAACATTTCATTTTAAAAGCTTGGCCAAGGTTTAATTTGGCTTTATAAAATATTCTTTATTTATAAACATCTATTTCATTTGAAAACAAATCTTTTCATTTAATTGTTTCAAAATAGTATTTCCAAATGTTTTTATTTTTCCTTTTATTAAATGTTTATCTTTTTAAATCCCTTTAGGTTTTATTTAATTCAAATGGGTTTGAGGTTCCAATTGAATTCAAAAAGTTTCTTCTGGCCCTGAAATTCAAACCAAGTTTTATTTTATTCATTTATTTTCACATTACAAGATTTGGAAAATCTTGGGATGTGACATAAAGTGTTCACCCTTAGTTAGCACCGTTGCTAAAGCTTGTTGTTTCGATGCACCACGTGATGATCGGGTGTGTTAGATTCCGCAAGTGTATACAACATGAGCAAGCCAGATTTGCTCATACGGAAACTAAGGTTTGATCTTGACGAGCCTAGCATGTACAGACATGGTCTCGGAACACGGATCACCGAAAGGTAAAGCATGAATCATATAGTAGATATGATGAACATGTCGATTGTTCGCCATTGAAACTATATCAGCTCTCATGATGATCGGTGTTGATGTAGTGGATTTGGTTCGTGTGATCACTAAAACAATGTGAGGGATATTGTTTTGAGTGGGAGTTCACCTAGATTAATTTTATTATTAATTTGAACTCAATTTGTCATAAACTTAGTCTAAACTATTGCAAATATGTTGTAGATCAATGGCAGCCCCTACCATCAATTTTAATGCGTTCCTAGAGAAAGAAAAGTTGAAAAACAATGGAAGCAACTTCGCGGATTGGTTCCGCAATTTGAGGATTGTCCTCACAGCTGGTAATTTGACCTATGTGCTGGATGCACCGCTAGGTGACCCACCTGCAGCTGATGCTTCCGATGAAGTAAAGAATGTTTACCTCACTCGGAAGACTCAGTACTCCACAGTTCAGTGTGCTATCTTGTATGGTTTATAATCGGAGCTTCAGAAAAGGTTTAAGAATTCAGACCCATATGATATTGTCGAGGATCTCAAATTGATCTTTGAGACTCATGCGGCAATTGAAAGCTATGAGGCTTCTGAAAAGTTCTTTAACTGCAAGATGGAAGAGGACAGCTCCGTCAGTGAGCATGTGCTTAAGATGTCTGGGCACGCAAACAAACTTCAAAGCTTGGGCATAGTGATTCCTAATGCTTTGGGGATTTACCGTGTCCTCCAATCACTACCACCAAGTTACAAGAACTTTGTGATGAACTACAACATGCAGAACATGAACAAGACGTTGCCAGAACTCTTTTCCATGTTGAAATCTGCAGAAGTGGAGATCAAGAAAGAGCACCAAGTGTTGTTGGTCAATAAGACCACCAAATTCAAGAAAGGAAAGTCTAAGCAGAAGGGACACTTTAAGAAGGGTGGTAAGAAAGTTACCACGCCAACGAAGAAGACCAAGGCTGGACCTAAGCCTGATACTGAGTGCTTTTACTGCAAGGGAGAAGGTCACTGGAAGCGGAATTTCCCAAAGTACTTGGAGGATTTGAAGAACGGCAACATCAAGAAGAAAGGTATATCTGATATACATGTTATTGATGTGTATCTCACTAGTACTCGTAGTAGTGCCTGGGTATTTGATACTGGTTTGGTTGCTCATATTTTTAACTCGAAACAGCTGCTGCAGAATAAACGGAAGCTAGCGAAGAACGAGGTGACGATGCGCGGTGGAAACGGATCAAAGGTTGATGTGATCGCGGTCGGCACGCTACCCCTTCATCTACCATCGGGATTAGTTTTATACTTAAATAATTGTTATTTGGTGCCTACGTTGAGCATGAACATTATATCGGCATCTTGTTTATTGCGAGACGGTTACTTGTTTAAGTCCGAGAACAATGGTTGTTCGATTTATATGAGTAATATGTTTTATGCACATGCACCTTTGATAGATGGTCTATTCTTGTTGAATCTCGATAGTGGAAATACACATATTAATAACATTGAGGCTAAACGTTTGAAATCGAGCAATAACTCGACCTATATGTGGCACTGTCGTCTTAGTCACATCGGAGTGAAGCATATTAAGAAACTCCATTCCGATGGACTTCTTGAATCACTTGATTTCGAATCACTTGAAAGATGCGAAGCATGTCTGATGGGTAAAATGACTAAGACTCCATTTTCTGGAATGATGGAGCGAGTTACGGACTTATTGGAAATCATACATACCGATGTGTGTGGTCCAATGAGTGTAGCATCGCGCGGTGGTTATCGTTATGTTCTTACCTTCACGGATGACTTGAGTAGATATGGGTATATATATTTCATGAAACATAAGTCCGAAACTTTCAAGAAGTTTAAGGAATTTCAAAGTGAGGTAGAGAATCAACGTAACAAGAAGATTAAATTTCTACGTTCTGATCGTGGAGGTGAATATCTAAGTTACGAGTTTGGCGAGAATTTGAATAAATGCGGAATACTTTCACAATTGACACCGCCGGGAACACTACAGCGTAATGGTGTGTCCGAACGTCGTAATCGAACTCTCTTAGATATGGTTCGTTCTATGATGTCACTTACAGATTTACCGCTATCATTTTGGGGTTATGCATTAGAAACAGCCGCATTCACTTTAAATAGGGCACCATATAAATCCGTTGAAACGACACCGTATGAATTATGGTTTGGGAAGAAACCTAGATTGTCGTTCCTTAAAGTTTGGGGTTGCGAAGCCTATGTAAAGAAGTTACAGCCGGACAAGCTTGAACCCAAAGCGGAAAAATGCGTCTTCATAGCATACCCGAAAGAAACTATTGGGTATACCTTCTATCATAGATCCGAAGGCAAAATCTTTGTTGCCAAGAATGGATCCTTTCTAGAGAAGGAATTTCTCTCGAAAGAAGTGACTGGAAGGAAAGTAGAACTCGACGAGGTTGTCGAACCTTCTCTCGAAATTGCGAGTAGCGCAGCACCGGAAGAAGTTCATGTGGTGCCTGCACCGATTAGAGAGGAAGCTAGTGATGATGATCATGAAACTTCGGTTCAAGTTGCTATAGAGCCTCGCAGGTCAATGAGAACTCGTACCACTCCAGATTGGTATGATCCCGTTATGAGTGTCATGTTGGTGGATAACACCGATGACCCTGAGACATATGAGGAAGCGATGATGAGCCCAGATTCCAATAAATGGCAAGAAGCCATGAAATCCAAGATTGGATCCATGTATGAAAACCAAGTATGGACTTTGGTGGACTTACCGGATGGCCGGAAGGCTGTCGAGAACAAATGGATTTTCAAGAAGAAAACAGATGCTGATGGTAATGTTATTGTCTATAAATCTCGACTTGTCGCAAAAGGGTTTTGACAAATTCAAGGAGTTGACTACGATGAGACTTTCTCACCAGTAGCGAAGCTAAAGTCTGTGAGGATTATGTTAGCAATCGCTGCATATTATGATTATGAGATATGGCAGATGGATGTCAAAACAGCATTCCTCAATGGAGACATTGATGAAGAGTTGTATATGATGCAACCCAAAAGTTTTGTCGATCCTAAAGATGCTAACAAGGTATGCAAACTTCAACGGTCCATCTATGGATTGAAGCAAGCATCCCGAAGTTGGAATCAACGTTTTGATAAGGTGATCAAAAGTTTTGGTTTTATACAAACTTATGGAGAAGCTTGTATTTACAAGAAAGTGAGTGGGAGCTCTATAGCATTCTTAATACTATATGTAGATGACATATTGTTGATTGGGAATGACGTAGACCTTCTTAATAGTGTCAAGGAATATTTGAATAATAGTTTTTCAATGAAAGATCTTGGCGAAGCAGCTTACATATTAGGCATAAAGATTTATAGAGATAGATCAAGACGCCAAATATCATTGTCACAGAGTACATATTTGGACAAAGTTCTAAAGAGGTTTGGAATGGAAGATAGCAAGAAAGGGTTCTTGCCCATGTTGCCCAATACGACCTTGAGTAAAACTCAAAGTCCGACATCGGCAGAAGATAGAGAAAGGATGAGTAAGACTCCCTATGCCTCAGCCATAGGATCTCTAATGTATGCCATGCTATGTACTAGACCCGACATTGCATATGTTGTTAGTTTAACTAGCAGATATCAAAGTGATCCAGGAGTGGATCATTGGACAGCGGTCAAAAACATCCTTAAGTACTTGAGAAGAACTAAGGATATGGTTCTTTCTTATGGAGGTGATGAACAACTCGTTGTTAATGGTTACACCGATGCTAGTTGGAACACTGGTCCGGATGATTCTAAATCACAATCTGGATACGTATTTATTTTGAATGGTGCAGTAGTTAGCTGGAGGAGTGCAAAGCAAAGCGTTGTGGCGAGATCTTCAACTGAATCGGAATACATGGCTGCTTCGGAGGCTTCACAAGAAGCGATATGGATGAAAGAGTTCATTACAGATTTGGGTGTGGTTCCTAGTGCGCTGGACCCAATGTCTATCTACTGTGATAACATGGGTGCCATAGCCAATGCGCAAGAACCAAGGTCACACAAGAAGCAGAAGCATATCAAGCTATGTTTTCACGCTATTCGAGAACATGTCCAAGATGGGGACATAAAGATTTGCAAAGTACACACATATCTGCAAAGTACTAAACCTCTCCCGAGGGAAAAACATGACCAGCACCAAACTGCCATGGGTGTTTGGTATATTACCATGTAATCTAGATTAGATGACTCTAGTGCAAGTGGGAGACTGTTGGAGATATGCCCTAGAGGCAATAATAAATGTAGTTATTATTATATCTTTGTGTTTATGATAAATGTTTACATTCATGCTATAATAGTATTAACAAGGAAACATTAATACTTGTGTGATTTTTAAACTAAAATAAGAGTCCCTAGTAAAGCCTCTTTATAATACTAGCTTGTTGGTTAATAGATGATTGTGGTTTCCCTATCATGAACATTGAGATGTTATTAACAACAAGATCATATCGTTAGGAGAATGATACGGTGGACATACTCCTATAGATAAGCGTAGCATAAAGATCAAGTCATTTTAATAGTTCAATTGCTATATGCTTTCTGATATATAGTAATCGAATTCCTTCAACCATGAGATTATGCATATCACCTTTGCCGGATGGATGCTTTGATGACATCAAACACCACACCGTAACTGGGTGGCTATAAAGGTGGCATTGAGTGTTCGGAAAGTATTGGTTGAAACACATGGATCAAGAGTGGGATTTGTCCATCCACATGACGGATAGATATACTCTGGGCCCTCTCGGTGAAATGTCATCCAATTAGCTTGCAAGCATGTGACTGGCTCACAAGGGATCACATATCACGGGAACGAGAAAAGAGTACTTATCGGTAACGAGGTTGAACTAGGTATGCAGAGATACCGACGATCATAACCTCGGATAAGTAAACTATCGTGAGACAAAGGGAAATTGATATCGTATGTAAGTGGTTCATTCGATCGCAAAGTAATCGTAGAAATATGTGGGAGCCATATGAATTTCCAGATTCCTCTATTGGTTATTGATCGGAGAAGTGTCTCGATCATGTCCGCATAATTCACGAACCGTAGGGAGACACACTTAAGGATTCGACGTTGTTTGAGTAGTTATGGAATGATGAGAAAGAGTCTGAATGTTGTTCGGAGTCTCGAATGGGATTCGGGATATCACGAGGAGATCCGGAATGGTCCGGAGAATAAGATTCATATAAGGAAAGTCCCGTTTCGGAGTTGGAGAATGATTCCGGTGTTTTCATCGGGAATGTTCTAGAAGGTTCCGGAATGTCCGGCACTCCGGAGGGAAAGGGTACATGAATGTGTTATATCAAGTTGGTATGATTGCATCATGTACTAAGTGTCATCGCTGAACAAAATAGAGGATTAAATCGAATCCTTGTTTGAAAAGTCAAACGCCAAGTTTGAAAGTCAAACGGCTATTTTTGGGAAGTGGAAAAGGAGGAGGAAACCGAGTTGGGGAGGAGTCCCTCCTTCCCACCGCCGGCGCACCACCAAGCCGAGTAGGGGAGGGACTCCCCTCCCCTTGGCCGGCCCCCTCCACCTATAAAAGGAGGGGCAGGGCTCCCCTCCTAGACACACAAGATCCTCTCCTCCAAACCCTAAGCCGCCGGCGCTGCCACCTACTGCCGCCGCCGCCCTAGGGCGAACCGCCGCCGCCTCCTAGCTAAACCCTAGCCACCGGCTTGCCCCTCCTCGGCGTGTCTAAACTCTAGATCGTCGAGGGACTCTCTCATACACCACCATACTCGCTCCGGCTTAAGGCGAAGCCCTGCGAGATCTTCCCTCTACTTCCGGTACCACGCCGTTGTGCTGCCGGAATCACGAGGAGAGTGCTACAACCTCCGCTGCCTGCTGGAACAAGGGAGAGGAAGGTCTTCGTCGAGTACCGAACGTGTGACCGACTGCGGGAGCGCTGCCGGAACGCAGCGCCGGAAGGATCGTCTACGCGATCTTGAGATCGGGAAGAGTACGACTACATCACCCACGAGAATCCGCTCTCGTTAAACAGTTTGGAATCTTCGAGGGTGAGTTATTCTATTGACTCGTTGCTACAATCTAGTAGATAGATCTTGGCTTGTTTGTTTGTATGCGGTAGAAAATTTTTGTTTTCCATGCTACGAAACCCTACACCATGGCTGCAAATAAACCTTCAGATTTTGTGAATTTACTTCATCGGTTGACGCTATTCTACATATATCTTTAAGACATGCCCAAAATTTTCATAGATCTCGGAAACTTTGGTTTCATTGTATTAAGTATTGTTTTTCATATGCATGGTATTTGTTTTATGAAGCTATTGCTTGCCAAATTTCATTTACACCATGTTATATACTCCACGTGATTTCACTGGACATTTTGGTTGTTGACTAAAGGATTGGATGTATAAATGTGACTATTTAAAATATCTAATAATGACATTTTTCGTACTATTCATTATTTTTGGATGCCATATGCATCAGGCTTGATATGAAAATTTTGAATCACAGAACCGTTTTTGTATATATTAGGAACTTACAAAAATTTTAGCAGAGTCGCTATGTTATTTTGCATATGGCCAACTAGCATATTGAATATGTGCGTCATCCAAAAATAAGTATTCAGTTTTGTAGGTCCTAATCAATAAGAAAAGGATAGTTAGATGCTTTCTTGCCTAGGAAAAGAGAAACAAATAAAGTAATGTGCATTCAAAGGGAACCTAAGTTTTTTGTTTTAATATTCATTAAAACATATTTAAGTGTTCCTAATAGTTCAGTTTCTGTGTTATGTTTGCAGCAAAAATCTGCACAAATACATCTATGTGATTTGGATCTATGTTTTGTATATGATCCTTGAGTTAGAAGTACAATTATAACTCTAGGTCTAGGAAGATTATGTTTTCAACATTTTGACTTTTTCATAGGGGGTCGTGGATATTTTGATGCGGATAGTGTGCTTTCAACATACATATTAATCTGTATTTTTCTTCTTCATTGCACCTGACTAAATAGGAAATGGATCCGTCTCTGGCAGCTACAAATGAAAATACACAAACCACCGTGTGGAAATGTGAAAGACAAAATACAAGTTTATCACGATGGTAAGAAAAAACGCGTGTAGCGATGCGCAGAAGGCCCTTCTAGTACAAGCTATATTGGAAATTATGCGTAAAAATAATGGCCGAAGCGAGCAGAAAGGAATGGTCTAGGATCTTTGAATGGACATAGACCACAAACTAAAATAAACGTATAAAAAAGACGGGTGGGTTAGATTGGGGAAAGATAATTAATGGGACATAGGATAGTTTGTCTAGCATTTTCATTAATTCGGACTTTTAATTGAGTTGGCTAGTGCATGAATTTCTATATGGTACGAGAGCTATAATCAAGAGGTCTCAAGTTTAAGATCATGTCAAAGCAATATCCCCACAAAAAAGCAGTATTCTAAGATGCCCACAAAAAAAGCAGTATTCTAAGAAATAAAATAGTCTAGACTTGAGAAAATTGTTGAAATATATTGTCTAGACCTTTTCGTCAATTCGGACAACTAATTAAGTTGGGTAGTGCACGGAGTACTTACGGCCGTAAAAAGAGGACGTCGAAGATTTTTATCTAGATTCATATTTATCTTGATACTAAATTACGTCTAAATACATTCGAATTTAGACTTGCTTACAATTTTTTAGGACGAAGTATATGGCTCTGCAATATACCGTGGCCGACTGAACCCAGGCCGGTCGCGGCGGAGAACCCTGTATTTAGGGATGAGCCGTCGATGCATAGATAACAGATGGCCAGCAGAAGTTCGGTCCATCCATCCATCAGAAAGCTAGCTAGCACAAGAGTCTGGTCGATCCTGTGTTTCCTGCATCTATCATGGCGAGCTCTCAAGTGCGAGTCCTTAACATCACCCATGTCCACCCTGACCAGAGCCAGACCACCATCAGGCCGCCGCCGCCGCTCGCCGACGACGACCACACCATCGTGAAGCTCTCTTTTCTCGACTCATTCCACGTCCCCACGGGGCCGATCCAGCGGCTCTTCTTCTACGAGGGTCCCGACCTCCCGCCGTTCCCATCCCTCGTCGGCTCCCTCCGCTCCTCCCTCGCTGCGATCCTCCCTGTATTCCTCCCCCTCGCCGGCAAGCTCACCTTCCGGCCCTCCTCAAGCGACGTCGTTGTGGACTGCTCCCCATCCGCCGTCTCCTCCGGCGTCAAGTTCGTGGAGGCCGAGTTCCTGGCCGGTGTCGACGCAATGCGCCGCCTCGCCAGCGACGACGAGCACGACGCCGAGGCGTTCGCGCAGCTAGTGCCGGACCTTGATGATGCCGGGCACGGGCAGCTTCCGGTCCCGGTGCTCGCCGTGCAGGTTACTAGGCCCGCGGATGGCGGCGCCGTGGTGGCCATGGGCGTGTCCGTCCACCACGCGGTGGCCGACGGCAAGTCCTTGTGGCAGCTCATGAGGTGGTGGTCCGCCGCTTCGCGTGGGGACTTGCTGCTGGCCGGCCTCGTGCCGCCGACATTTGACCGGTCGGTGATTCGACACCGAGCTGGAGCAGAGGAGCTAACCGCCAGCATCTTGCGCTTGAGAGCGCCCACTCTTCCTACGGTAATTATCTTATTATTATTTTCTAGGTATAAGCATGCAATATAGTAGTCCCTCCGACCCATATTAGTAGACTTCAATTTGGATGTATCTATCATAAAAACTTGTCTAGATACATTTATATTGAAGTCAAGTAATATGAATCGGAGAGAGTACTAGTATTTACGCACTCTGAAAATTTATTTTTCTAAAGTTTTAGTTTTCATGATACTACTATATGATAATAGTGAACAAAATTAATTTTGAAGACGACAGTGTCTGTCTACTGTGATATAGACGAGGGAGCGGTGCTTGAATAATTGCGAGATCTCAGACGTATTATTGCTTATACACACGTGTGTTTCCTGTAGAGCATTCATGGAGTGTCCCCTATCATGTCGTCGAGCTCTGCTGAGCAATAGCAAGTCCATATGATTGATTGGGTTTTTATTTGTTCTACTTCGAATTTTCTCACTATTTCTCCCATCTTCCCATATAGTACAACCTATGTTCATAATTATAAGACGTTTTGCTAAGCTATTATAACCTATTAAAACATATTCCTCGTAAAACTGATCATGCTGTGGTGTAACACTGCATCAATGGAACTTTTTCGGAACCCAACAATTCTAAAGGCAACTGTTAGTATCAGGGTGATGACATCACCTATGTTGCTAACCCAAACTTTGAACCTTTTACGAAACTTGCGAAACATTTCTACTCTAGTCAATTCAAGAAAGTTCTACAAACATTTCATAAGTTCACCACTGTTTCAATCATGTTTCGGTTAGTGGATTTTGTGTTGAAAAGAAGTCATATTGTCTCACCAATTTAAAGCAGTATGTGTGGTTAATACGGTTGCTGGTGAAAAGAAGTTACTACCCCCTTCGATTCATATTAATTGACTTTGATTTGTCAAAATTTGAATGAATTTATATACTGAATAGTGTCTATTCAAATCTAGACAAATTTGAGTCAATTAATATGGGACAGAGGGAGTATTGAACTTACTCTTAATATGCACGACGACCCACACCCACCAAAGTTGTCAGACTAAAGACAGTTGTGGATCAGAAACTTTGTTTTTTTTTTGATTTTTTAGAAGTTGGTATCCTGGCAGTCGGTATAAAAACGGAGGGCTCAGATCGTGTCGCGAGGGGAGCAGGATCCCTCACGTTCTGTCTTCCGAATCAATTGCAATAGTACTAGAGAAAGATTTGTTATTTGGTATCTACATTCCTCTAATTTAATTTTTTTTCTCTCAATCACGCATGCTTATGTCTGCACGCGCGAACAATTGGACAGCTCCCACCATCTTCCACGGGGGCGGCGGCAGACACGGCGCGCCGGCGCAGCAGAACGTTCCTCCTCGCCGCCGAACAGGTCCAGTCACTGAAGCGCCACATCTCGCAGCAGCTGTCCAAACCAGCGAGCGCCTACGTCGCCGTCTCGTCCCTTGCCTGGACGTGCATCGTCGGCGCCAAGACGTCTTCGAAGATGATCCTCGCCGACGACGAAGCCTGCCTGCTAGTGTTCGCGGACTTCCGTGGCCGCCCCAGCGGGCCGTCGTCGATCGGCGAGGGCTTCTTCGGGAACTGCGTCAACCCGTGCCACGCGAGGGCCAGAGCGGCGGACCTGATGCCACCCCGGCTGCGCGGTCGCCTCGGCGGGGACGTCCATGGCATTGCGAACGCCGCCGCAGCCATCCAGGAGGCGATCCGCCAGGGCGTGGAGACACAGGCGGATAGCCCGTTCTCCGACTTCGGGGAGCGGCTGGAGATCCACATGACGCTGCCGCCGGTGAGGGCGAGCTCGGTGGTGTCGTCGCACCGGTTCATGGCGTACGAGACGGACTTCGGGTGGGGCGTCCCCAGCCGCGTCGAGCTCGCCTCCACGTTCGGGAATGGCGAGCTGGTGGCGCTGCTCGGAGCGAGGGACGGCGGCGTGCAGGTCTCGGTGTCGCTCGATGGGGCGTGCATGGATGCCTTCGCGGGCGACTTCATCGGCATCATACGAGGGTTGGGCCAAGCTTCAGAAGCCACCTGAAAATGCTGGTTGACCTAGAAAGGTACTGGATAGAAACTTTGTGTGCAAAAAACATAAAATGTCCGAAAACATATACGGTGAATTTTTTTCAGAATTTTTTGACATAATTTAAAGATGTATTTAAGAAATTGGTGCATGTACACCTATGAGTCAAAGTGGATTGCTATACCATGATGATCTGGAAAGAAATATAAGGCATCATCAACATTAATGATTGCCAGAACTGTTCAGTCAGATTGTAACCCCTGGTTAATAAGTTAATAAACCGATGACTTGCCTACAAAACATTGATTCAAGGATAGGGTATGTTTTGTAATTCATGAAATGCACCGGAAACAATTCAGTTCCATCCAAAACCAGGAGAAATTCAAGCATTCAAAATTTGGATTAACTCAATAATTTAAGAAATAAAGGCACAAGTACTTTCAACTGATCAAGGTATACTCTCAACCTGATGTTCCTTCCTTCCTAACACTACGCAGAATGAAACAAATACAACTAAGTCGACTAGTCCTCTCCTAACTTTCATCATCATCAATGGAGAATGCCATGTCTGGCAGCACATCAAGTGGGCGCTGTAATACGGAGCCACACATAAGGCTGGAGCCTGGCCAAATTCATCTGACTAAAAGCTTTAAAAAAAAACCTAAATGGCAGATAGCTTGGGGACAGCTGAATTATCCGCAATAGCCAAACTGAGCTGCCTGCAGTTCATGATTCTTTTGGCGATGTAGCTGTGTGCGCTCTCAGAAACCACTTGACCAACAGAAACACAGGGTACCCATTCAGGGATCAGGATGAGCAAGAACGCCTCAATCAGCTGCGCTATGATCTGTATGTTCCCTTGTGGCAATTCGAAACCTTCAACCATTTCCAGAGCCACAGAAAGGCTGGTATCTCGGTCTACATCGAACGGGAACTCGGCATTCTTAAAACAACCTGAAAGAATTTGATTTGTCGGTGCATAATTCAGTATATGTTTAAATTTGATTCACAAAGTTTGGAATGCAATTATTACCACTGGGATCAGGAAATCTTAGTACTAATTCGATGTGGTCGGTAACATGCATATCGCCTTTCAGCACGAATTCACCCTTCAATAGCACGAAACTGGCAGACTGCCGCCCATCTTTGGTCACACTCGAGACCAGCGAGACTGAAATTGGAGGCACTGGGATAGACCCATCCTTCTGGAGGAAAGAGTTCTTCAAGAGCTCACTAGCAGTAGGTCTTTCAGCTACTGGAGCTAGACAAACTTCTATAAAAGATCTTACTCCTGCGTCTTCAACCTTGGAAAGAACAGACGGTTTTATACCCTGCAGAAAGGACCAATAAACGAAAATTAGTTCCTGTTTGATGGATAATCTTCGGAGGGGCTGGGTACTTTGGACCACAAAGCACTTACTTGAGAAATTTTCTTATATATGTGGGCCTCGCCTTCACATTCACTGTACGGATATTCACATGTCATCAATTCGAGCATGCACATCCCAAATGAGTATATATCCACCAACTCATTGTAATCCCCAGTGAAGAGTTCTGGTGCCATAAATTCTAATGTGCCTGCACGTTTGTGATACAAACAATTGTTGTTAGTACATGCCTTCCAGATAAAGGAACTTCATTCAACAAAATAAACTGCATGTGTGGCATCCTTTAGAGTAGACATCCACGAAAGGAGAATAGGTATATTTTCAAAGATCTTAACTGTCAGAAAAACACAATTTCACAGTGAGGATAATGGATGAAAAGGAAAACTGCTACCTTTGACACTTTTTGTTTTCTGTTGCTGCAAAATTGTGGCCAAACCGAAGTCGCCAATTTTCACAGTTCCATCATTACCGTTTATGAATATGTTGTCACACTTTAAGTCCCTATGAATAACCGCTGGCTCCTGACTGTGAAGATATTCCAGCCCTGTCAATATCTGTATCGCCCAGCGTCTCATGGCCTTAATACCCACTTTCTTGTGCTTTTTACGGTACCTGGTTATAATCTCAAGTTAGAATGACCGTAATGTATTGAACAGAAGGGCGAAAAGAGAGAACTCTAATAAAAAATCTAATCCACTAAATAATCTTCACACAATGGCAAACTCTAGCATAGTTAATTTACTGAAGTACATCAATTTGCAAGCAGAAAGGGCAAAATTAGGCAAAGATTCATAAATGCTCCCCTAGTAGGAAGAGCAAACAGCATAACTGAAGGAAGAGCTGCACTAAAGAAAAGCGACATACTGCCTCAAGTTGCCGGATATGCAGAACTCTGTGATGATGTTAACTGTTTTCTTGTCCTCATCAATCCACGAGGCAAACAACTTCTGAATGTTCTTGTGCCTGAGCGTCTTCAGCAGCTGGATCTCCGTATTCAGTAGAGCCATCTTCTGAGAGGAATCCATGACAGAATCGTCAATCCGCGTTTGGCTCCATGCCACCTCATCACCCTCCAGCTTATCGAAGGCTTTGTAGCTATTGGCAAAATCACCATTAAGGAATACACGATGAACAATTGTCAGTGTTACACGGACGGGGCTAAATTCCAACCCCAAACCAAACCGAGATGTACCAAAAAAAAATCTGAATTGCTTAGTAGCTCGAAGTATGGAGTATATACATACTAGTAAATAGTAATGCAGTAAGTCACAACAGATTGGTAAAAAATAAAATTCGTCCGGTACTATGTATGCTATGAATCTGCTAAGGTTTACTCGAGAAAACATGAATTTGATCACTATTATGGCCCGTGCCATCCACATTACGGCGCCGAAGCATGGAAGATCGTCGCGCTACATAGAGCTCGAATTCGACCACCAGGACCGAGTCAAACGCGACGCGAAGTCGAGATCTAGACAAACACACAGATCGATATGGAAAAAAAAACAGCAGATGAGTTCGAATCGATCGAGGATACACTGTTTTGACGGATCCCGATCCCACGATCTCATCATACTGCACAAGCAGCAATCAGATGAAAAAAACACGAATTAGATGTCTAAAGAACAAGATTACCAGGCAGGAAACGCAGCAGCCGCCGCCCCGAGAAATCGGAGGCAGCAAGGCTAAGCTAGAGCAGACGTACCCGGATGAAGCGCCCTGTGGGATCGGCCTCGGCGTACGTCTCTTCGTCCGGCGGCTCCGTCTGCTGCTCCTCCGCCTCCACGGGATCCATCCCCGCTCTCTCGCCCGAGCCGATACGCTAGATTTTAGGAGTTTCGACTGCCCTTCGAGTCGGGAATTTAGGGAAGGTTTTTCTTTTCTTTTTCTAAAAGGTGAAATAGGAGGGGCTCTCCTTTTGCATTAAAAGAAGGGGAAACTGAAAACTGTACAATTGCTTCAGCGGGAAAGGCCTATGGGCTAATCTGAAAAGCAACTCTCTGCTTATCCAAGTCCTTTCTGATATGTATTCCCTCTCTTCACAAATAGTGTACTTTTAGTCTTATTCTAAGTCAAGTAAAAAAAATTATAGAAAAACGTATCAATATTATGACTCTAAGTTGATATTGGTATATATGTTTTTAAAATTAGTTTTATAATATATCAATTTCATGTAATATATGTGTCTATATTTGTCGAAATATTTGGTCAAACTTTAGTAAGCTTGACTTAGCAAAAAGCTAGAAGAACACTTATTTACGGACGAAGGGAGTAAGAGCATCTCTATCAACAGCGAAACCGAAAAAATAACTGCCACTTTTTAGTTTCGTGTGAGAAAAATGGTTAGAACAGACGCCTTAAAATCGACCGAATCAAAAAAAAAGTTTAGGACCCCCGAGAAAACACTCCCACGGAACAAAAAACCCAGTTTTCGAGCCCGACCTGGACGCGGACCATATCCTTCATTTCTGTGGCGGGAGGGAACTTTCAGCCGCTCTATTCCTTTCGCCGCCACGCTCGATCTTCGGTCCCTGCCCCTCCCACCTCCGTCGAGACCCACGAAAGGCCGCCATGGACGTCCAGCAGCCGCCGCTGAGCTCCGGCGAGGTCGCGTCGGCGCAGGCGACCCCTCCGATAGGTCCGCCAAATCTGACAGCCACCGTCGTCTACATCCCCATCGCTAGTCCCTGTGCCGTCCCAGCTGCGAAAGCTGCTGTTGCGATGAAGCGGAAGCGACATGGCTTCGTCCTCATCCAGGATGGCAGCATGGGCGCTCCGGCCTCTCCCGCCGGTCCCGCTATTCCCCACGCTCTAGTGAGTGTCGTCGCCTCCAAGACGAAGCTGACGCCGGTCAAGGCGAGGATGTTGGAGATATGCCCTAGAGGCAGTAATAAATGTAGTTATTATTATATCTTTGTGTTTATGATAAATGTTTACATTCATGCTATAATAGTATTAACAAAGGAAACATTAATACTTGTGTGATTTGTAAACTTAATTTATAGTCCCTAGTATAGCCTCTATACATCACTAGCTTGTTGGTTGATAAATGATTATGGTTTCCCTATCATGAACATTGAGATGTTATCTACAACAAGATCATATTGTTAGGAGAATGATATGGTGGCCATACTCCTATAGATAAGCGTAGCATAAAGATCAAGTCATTTTAATAGTTCAATTGCTATATGCTTTCTGATACATAGTAATCTATTTCCTTCGACCATGAGATCATGCATATCACCTTTACTGGATGGATGCTTTGATGACATCAAACACCACACCGTAACTGGGTGGCTATAAAGGTGGCATTGAGTATTCGGAAAGTATTGGTTGAAACACATGGATCAAGAATGGGATTTGTCCATCCATATGACGGATAGATATACTCTGGGCCCTCTCAGTGAAATGTCATCCAATTAGCTTGCAAGCATGTGACTGGCTCACAAGGGATCACATATCACGGGAACGAGAAAAGAGTACTTATCGGTAACGAGGTTGAACTAGGTATGCAGAGATACCGACGATCATAACCTCGGATAAGTAAACTATCGTGAGACAAAGGGAAATTGATATCGTATGTAAGTGGTTCATTCGATCGCAAAGTAATCGTTGAAATATGTGGGAGCCATATGAATTTCCAGATTCCTCTATTGGTTATTGTTCGGAGAAGTGTCTCGATCATGTCCGCATAATTCACGAACCGTAGGGAGACACACTTAAGGATTCGACGTTGTTTGAGTAGTTATGGAATGATTAGAAAGAGTCCGAATGTTGTTCGGAGTCTCGAATGGGATTCGTGATATCACGAGGAGATCCGGAATGGTCCGGAGAATAAGATTCATATAAGGAAAGTCCCGTTTCGGAGTTGGAGAATGATTCCGGTGTTTTCGTAGGGAATGTTCTAGAAGGTTCTGGAATGTCCGGCACTCCGGGGGGGGAGGGTACATGAATGTGTTATATCAAGTTGGTATGATTGCATCATGTACTCGGTGTCATCGCTGATCAAAATAGAGGGTTTATTCAAATCCTAGTTTGAAAAGTCAAACGGCTAGTTTGAAAGTCAAACGGCAGTTTTTGGAAAGAGGAGGAGGAGTGGGAAACCGAGTTGGGGAGGAGTTCCCTCCTCCAACCGGCGGCGCCCACCCAAGACGAGTTGGGGAGGGACTTCCCTCCCTCCCCTTGGCCGGCCGGCCCCTCCACCTATATAAGGAGGGGCAGGGCTCCCTCCTAGAGATACACAAGATCCTCTCCTCCAAACCCTAGCCCCAAGCCGCCGCCGGCCCTAGGGCAAACCGCTGCCGCCGCCTAGCTAAACCCTAGCCGCCGGCTTGCCCCCTTCCTTGGTGTGTCTAAACCCTAGAACACCGAAGGACTCTCTCATACTCCACCATACTCGCTCCGGCTTAAGGCGAAGCCCTGCGAGATCTCCCCTCTACTTCTGGTACCACGCCGTTGTGCTGCCGGAATCGTGAGGAGAGTGCTACAACCTCCGCTGCCTGCTGGAACAAGGGAGAGGAAGGTCTTCGTCGAGTACCGAACGTGTGACCGACTGCGGGAGCGCTGCCGGAACGCAGCGCCGGAAGGATCGTCTACGCGATCTTGAGATCGGAAAGAGTACGACTACATCACCCACGAGAATCCGCTCTCGTTAAACACTTTGGAATCTTCGAGGGTGAGTTATTCCATCGACTCGTTGCTACAATCTAGTATATAGATCTTGGCTTGTTTGTTTGTATGCGGTAGAAAATTTTTGTTTTCCATGCTACAAATCCCTACAGTGGTATCAGAGCCGTGTCTATATGTAGATCTGTTGCACGAGTAGAACACAATGGTCATTGTGGGCGTTGATGCTTTTATTGTCGATTGCTTATTGTGTACTTTGCATCTTGCGGTATGTTGGGATGAAGCGGCCCGGGCTAACCTTACATGACATCGTTCATGAGACTTGCTCCACGCTTGACATGCAACTTGTATTGCATAAGTGGCTTTGCGGGTGCCTGTTTCTCCTAGCATAGTTAAGATCCAATTTAAAATGGGTGATTAACAATACTAGTATCAATGTTGTGGTTCATGTTCGTAAGTTAGAACGACACTTATTGAAAGCCCCAAACCACGTAAAACATGCAAAGAAAGTAGAGGCGTCTAACTTTGTTTTGCAGGGGTGTGCAGTGATGTGATATGGCCATGATTGTGATTATATTTGATGTATGCAATGTTCCTTATTGTAAGTTGGCAACCGGAAGGAGCCATATGGTTGTCTTTAATTTATGTTAAGACCCGCGTGTCTATTCAAAGTAGTTGTAATAGTTGAAGCCAGTGGACGACAACCATGGAGAAGCATCATTGACCTTGATGCAATGCCGGTGATGATGGAGATCACGTTCGTGCTAGAAGATGGAGATCGGAAGCACAAAGAAGAAAGGCCATATCATATCACATATTATGAATTGCATGTGATGTTAATCCTTTATGCATCTTGTATTGCTTAGTAGACAACGGTAGCATTATAAGATGATCCCTCATGCACATGAATTTCAAATCATAAAGTGTTCACCCTTAGTTAGCACCGTTGCTAAAACTTGTTGTTTCGAAGCACCACGTGATGATCGGGTGTGTTAGATTCCGCAAGTGTATACAACGTGAGCAAGCCAGATTTGCTCATGCGGAAACTAAGGTTTGATCTTGACGAGCCTAGCATGTACATACATGGTCTCGGAACACGGATCACTGAAAGGTAAAGCATGAATCATATAGTAGATATGATGAACATGTCGATTGTTCGCCATTGAAACTATATCAACTCTCGTGATGATCGGTGTTGATGTGGTGGATTTGGTTCATGTGATCACTAAAACAATGTGAGGGATAATGTTTTGAGTGGGAGTTCACCTAGATTAATTTTATTATTAATTTGAACTCAATTTGTCATAAACTTAGTCTAAACTATTGCAAATATGTTGTAGATCAATGGCAGCCCCTACCATCAATTTTAATGCATTCCTAGAGAAAGAAAAGTTGAAAAAACAATGGAAGCAACTTCGCGGATTGGTTCCGCAATTTGAGGATTGTCCTCACAGCTGGTAATTTGACCTATGTGCTGGATGCACCGCTGGGTGACCCACCTGCAGCTGATGCTGCCGATGAAGTAAAGAACGTTTACCTCACTCGGAAGACTCAGTACTCCACAGTTCAGTGTGCTATATTGTATGGTTTAGAATCGGAGCTTCAGAAAAGGTTTGAGAATTCAGACCCATATGATATTGTCGAGGATCTCAAATTGATCTTTGAGACTCATGCGGCAATTGAAAGCTATGAGGCTTCTGAAAAGTTCTTTAACTGCAAGATGGAAGAGGGCAGCTCCGTCAGTGAGCATGTGCTTAAGATGTCTGGGCACGCAAACAAACTTCAAAGCTTGGGTATAGTGATTCCTAATGCTTTGGGGATTTACCGTGTCCTCCAATCACTACCACCAAGTTACAAGAACTTTGTGATGAACTACAACATGCAAAACATGAACAAGACGTTGCCAGAACTCTTTGCCATGTTGAAATCTGCAGAAGTGGAGATCAAGAAAGAGCACCAAGTGTTGTTGGTCAATAAGACCACCAAATTCAAGAAAGGAAAGTCTAAGTAGAAGGGACACTTCAAGAAGGGTGGTAAGAAAGTTACCACGCCGACGAAGAAGACCAAGGCTGGACCTAAGCCTGATACTGAGTGCTTTTACTACAAGGGAGAAGGTCACTGGAAGCGGAATTGCCCAAAGTACTTGGCGGATTTGAAGAACGGCAACATCAAGAAGAAAGGTATATCTGATATACATGTTATTGATGTGTATCTCACTAGTACTCGTAGTAGTGCCTGGGTATTTGATACTGGTTCGGTTGCTCATATTTGTAACTCGAAACAGGTGATGCAGAATAAACGGAAGCTAGCGAAGAACGAGGTGACGATGCGCGTGGGAAACGGATCAAAGGTTGATGTGATCGCGGTCGGCACGCTACCCCTTCATCTACCATCGGGATTAGTTTTATACTTAAATAATTGTTATTTGGTGCCTGCGTTGAGCATGAACATTATATCGGGATCTTGTTTATTGCGAGACGGTTACTTGTTTAAGTCCGAGAATAATGGTTGTTCGATTTATATGAGTAATATGTTTTATGCACATGCACCTTTGATAGATGGTCTATTCTTGTTGAATCTCGATAGTGGAAATACACATATTAATAACATTGAGGCTAAACGTTTGAAATCGAGCGATAACTCGACCTATATGTGGCACTGTCGTCTTGGTCACATTGGAGTGAAGCGTATGAAGAAACTCCATTCCGATGGACTTCTTGAATCACTTGATTTCGAATCACTTGAAAGATGCTAAGCATGTCTGATGGGTAAAATGACTAAGACTCCATTCTCTGGTATGATGGAGCGAGCTACGGACTTGTTGGAAATCATACATACCGATGTGTGTGGTCCAATGAGTGTAGCATCGCGCGGTGGTTATCGTTATGTTCTTACCTTCACGGATGACTTGAGTAGATATGGGTATATCTATTTCATGAAACATAAGTCCGAAACTTTCGAGAAGTTTAAGGAATTTCAAAGTGAGGTAGAGAATCAACGTAACAAAAATATTAAATTTCTACGTTCTGATCGTGGAGGTGAATATCTAAGTTACGAGTTTGGCGAGCATTTGAAGAAATGTGGAATACTTTCACAATTGACACCGCCGGGAACACCACAGCATAATGGTGTGTCCGAACGTCGTAATCGAACTCTCCTAGATATGGTTCGTTCTATGATGTCACTTACAGATTTACTGCTATCATTTTGGGGTTATGCATTAGAAACAGCCGCATTCACTTTAAATAGGGCACCGTCTAAATCCGTTGAAACGACACCGTATGAATTATGGTTTGGGAAGAAACCTAGATTGTCGTTCCTTAAAGTTTGGGGTGCGAAGCCTATGTAAATAAGTTACAGCCGGACAAGCTTGAACCCAAAGCGGAAAATATGCGTCTTCATAGGATACCCGAAGGAAACTATTGGGTATACCTTCTATCATAGATCCGAAGGCAAAATCTTCGTTGCCAAGAATGGATCCTTTCTAGAGAAGGAATTTCTCTCGAAAGAAGTGACTGGAAGGAGAGTAGAACTTGACGAGGTTGTCGAACCTTCTCTCGAAATTGCGAGTAGCGCAACACCGGAAGAAGTTCCTGTGGTGCCTGCACCAATAAGAGAGGAAGCTAATGATGATGATCATGAAACTTCGGTTGAAGTTGCTACAGAGCCTCGTAGTTCAACGAGAACTCGTACCACTCCAGATTGGTATGATCCCGTTATGAGTGTCATGTTGGTGGACAACGCCGATGACCCTGAGACATATGAGGAAGCAATGATGAGCCCAGATTCCAATAAATGGCAAGAAGCCATGAAATCCGAGATTGGATCCATGTACGAAAACCAAGTATGGACTTTGGTGGACTTACCGGATGGCCGGAAGGCTGTCGAGAACAAATGGATTTTCAAGAAGAAAACAGATGCTGATGGTAATGTTACTGTCTATAAAGCTCGACTTGTCGCAAAAGGGTTTCGACAAATTCAAGGAGTTGACTACGATGAGACTTTCTCACCAGTAGCGAAGCTAAAGTCTGTGAGGATTATGTTAGCAATCGCTGCATATTATGATTATGAGATATGGCAGATGGATGTCAAAACAGCATTCCTCAATGGAGCATTGATGAAGAGTTGTATATGATGCAACCCAAAGGTTTTGTCGATCCTAAAGATGCTAACAAGGTATGCAAACTTCAACGGTCCATCTATGGATTGAAGCAAGCATCCCGAAGTTGGAATCAACGTTTTGATAAGGTGATCAAAAGTTTTGGTTTTATACAAACTTATGGAGAAGCTTGTATTTACAAGAAAGTGAGTGGGAGCTCTGTAGCATTCTTAATACTATATGTAGATGACATATTGTTGATTGGGAATGAAGTGGACCTTCTTAATAGTGTCAAGGAATATTTGAATAATAGTTTTTCAATGAAGGATCTTGGCGAAGCAGCTTACATATTAGGCATAAAGATTTATAGAGATAGATCAAAACGCCAAATATCATTGTCACAAAGTACATATTTGGACAAAGTTCTAAAGAGGTTTGGAATGGAAGAAAGCAAGAAAGGGTTCTTGCCCATGTTGCCCAATACGACCTTGAGTAAAACTCAAAGTCCGACATCGGCAGAAGATAGAGAAAGGATGAGTAAGACTCCCTATGCCTCAGCCATAGGATCTCTAATGTATGCCATGCTATGTACTAGACCCGACATTGCATATGCTGTTAGTTTAACTAGCAGATATCAAAGTGATCCAGGAGTGGATCATTGGACAGCGGTTGTAACTACCTCGGTGAATTACGCTCCTAGATACAAGCCTGGATGAGTGGTAGTGGTTGAAATAGTACGGTGGGGCCCCAAAAGCCACTCACTGGTAGTCCTTTCAGACGTCCCAACCACTACCCTCTCAACGGGACCTGTACGGGCGGCGTAATCGGCAGGCGAAGGGATCAACTACGTACACAAGTGGGTATGTACGCAAGCCACCATACAAGAGTACATCAGAGCCATACCATCTAGAAAGAAAGGAAATATAGCAACGCCATACGGCAAGATTCAAATGACCTAGATAGATCTATATTTTAGGATACTTCCTCATACAACACACATCAGAGTATCATGCGGAAGCGGCAAACAAAATCCGAGTACGGATAAGAAGCAAATCGGCATAAGATGCCATAGAAATAAGCACATCCCAACTACAGGTCTCACGGATCCCCGTGCCCGGAATCTCTACACCTAACGATCGTTGCCCACATCTCCGGCTTCTTCCACCCAGTATCCGTCCTGCGGGGGTACCTGTCCATCTGAACCAATAATTTATCGTGTGAGACCCTAAGGGTACTCAGCAAGACTTAATGCCTCTAAAGGGGACACAACCTGGGGTGACGCAATTGCGGCGAAAGATAAACCCTAGCAGTTCTACAGATAAACGCTAACCATCCGCCTAACCAATGATAGACGGATGTCCGTGAATTAAGAACAACAGTTATAATGGTAATCTCATCAGATCCATCCTCCTCCCTGCTTACCAACAAGGAAGCGGACGAACAACCCCCCCATCCGTTGGCAATTTTATTAACCATTCCATGAGTATTTCACTATTTACTAGTCAAGTTACTTAGTCAAATTAAAGCGGTACTTTAGTTATGCTTGTCTATGATCGAGAAACTGTGCTCCAAGTCGTCCATATCCGCGGACACGGCTTTCAGAAAGTTTTACCCGGCCGGGGTGCACCAATAGCAACACACGCTCGATCAACCTCGGAAAAACCAAATCAAAACCCAACGAGGCTTTCACGACTGAACAATCACAAGATTCAGAAATATTTCAGGGGGCCACCCCTTAAGTAGATCCCGCAACGGAGATAGCTGACTCCGAGACGGGCTCAAGGTTTGCGTCAGTGGCTGTAAACGACTGGGAACCCGAAAGTGTGGCTGGGCTTGTCGATACCGCGAAAACACTCCGCTTACCTAAACAGTACAGTGTGCCCCTCGCACAAATTAATGAAAGCAGTAAACATGGCATAAGTACAGGATAGTAAATAAAACCTCAAACTAGTTTGTGGCCCCAAGAAATAAGACAGAATCAAGCTCTGGCCTAGGGGGGTCCCATATACCTCCCGGATGTGGATAGCGCGATAAATCAAGGAACAGGAATCAAGTACTCGGGGTCTTACGGGACACGAGTGAGCAGGAAAAACCAAATAGCAGATGTTGCTCACCGGTGCCACTTTCATTAGTTATCCCATACTACTCAGGTTAAGTTGTTTAGGTACCTCATTATTCAACAGACTCTCACATACCCTACACATGCTGTTCTACGACTCGCATGGCCCAAACAACTCCTATAGTAATGGCTCATGGGATGGAGGAACAAGCTTGGTGGGGTTTAAAAGTAAAGGCTATGCATACTTGGGATTCCATTTTAATGCAATCGCGACTCAATGATGCAAGAATAAGATAGAGGCAATAGGTACTGTATGTATGCAAGCATGTGGAAGTGCTTGCCTGTCAACTCAGTTGAAGCGAGGGACGGATCTGGGTAGTGCTCCTGGTTCTCTTGATATAACCCCTGCTCAGTGTCTATCCGAGAAAAACCAAACAAACAAGGCCAACATGAATATAGAGCACAAGCATATGAATAAGATGCGTCAAGCAAACAATCATGCCATGATGAATGATGCACAATTTACATGGCAATAAGGTAGCATGGCATGGTGAGGTGTGGAGGACAAGTAATAACATTTAAATGGGGTTTTGGAATCACATTTGTTGTCATAACATTGCTGTACCCTATATTTTTATATGATGCATGCTGCAATTGAAGTCATGGATAGCATAAACAAAAAGGTCTCGTCGAGCTGATCATTTTAGACATATCATTTGCTAAATTTGGAATTATGAAACAAAAATTATTAATTATTTAAGTTTTAGTGGCAATTGGTGTAATTTAAATAAACTTGGAATTTTAAATGTACAAAAGGTAAATTGGATGGCATATTTGAAATCCTGGCATTTTTCTGATCTCAAAACATATATTATTTGTCAAATTTGGATTTATCTTTTGAAAGTTATTTGAAAACAGATTTCATTTTGAATTTGAATTTATTTGAAAAGATTTGAAATAAAAACAGATGAGCAGACAACCTTTTGCACCCAGGCAGACCCAGCCGCACTCACTGACGGGTGGGACCAGGCTGACTGGGCGCCAGATACGCGCACAGGGAAAAGGGACCGCGGGTTGAGCTCCAGAAAACACAGGAGCCTTTTTGCAAAAACGTCACGCAGGCTGATCGGTAGGCCCAGGGGAGCGCGGGTTGAGAACAAAAGAAGGCAGGGGGGTTTCGGGGAGATGGTCACGGTGGCTGCCTGGTGGGCCTAGAGGGCGCGGGTTGCAGAGAAAAAGAACAGGGAGGGAGGTGTGTGCAAAACAGCCAAGGCCGTACTGTTCCTCTTCTCGCGCGTGCCTCTGACGCGCGCGGCGCGCGGTGTGGCGAGGCTGGGACTCGAACGCGCGACGCGGGCTGTTGCGCAGAGTTCTGAGCCACTGCGGTGGCTGCGGTTTGCTGACAGGGGAAAACAGGGGGCTAGGTAAGCGTTGCGCGCCGGCGGCAGCGAGTGGCAGACGCGGCGACGGACGCACCGCGGGTGCTCGACAAAAGGGACGGCGACGCCAGGAAGCGACGGTGCCGGCGAGGATGTCTGGGAGGACGAGGCGCTTACCGCGAAGCTGTCGGTGACAGTGGCGAGGCTGGGGAGGTCGCGATCAACGGCGAGGCAGACGGACCGATGACTTAGGGTTCCGGCGTGGCGTCGACGTGCAGGGCTGCTGGGGGCATCTCCTCCTCGCGTCTGGGTCCAGGGGCGTCGCAGAGGCTCCACGCGACCACGCCGACACACTCTCTCCCACCCGCGCCTCCTGGATCGATGACGACAAGCGTGACCCGACGGCGACCGGCGTCCGGAGGTAGACGGTGGCGAGGAGAGGGAAGAGGGGAGGCTTGGCCTCAGGGATGGATCTGGGGGGCAGGGTAGAACGAGGGAGGGGTAGATAAAGCCAGAGGAGGGAAGGGGTGCCGTGGCCGCCGTGTGGGGGGAGCTAGCGATAAGGATGGCCTCGGCCACCTTTTTCTCCACCCCCTTCACGTGTTTGGTACGGCTAGGCAGACAGGGGGGCTTCCAGGTGGGTCCAGGGCGAGGCCAAGGGGGCAGGATAGCTCGGTGGGGGCTTCTAGGCAGAGAGAACAGAGAGGGGAGGGAGGTGCTCGAGCTAGCTGGTTAGGGTTGGCTCGGGTCAGTGCTTGCCTTGGGCTGGTTGGGGGAGTAGCTAGGTGGGTCCAGCAGGTAGAGAGAGGGGATGGCGAGCTGGGGCAGGGCATGGGGTGATCAAGCTAGGAAGTAGGGAAGGGGAGGGGTAGTTAGGGTTTTGTTTAGAGAAAAGTGTAGATTAGGGTCTTGTTTAGCTAGGATGGGGGTGGCATGGGGTAGGTTTTAGGGTTAGCTAAGAGGGGGTAGATAGAGGGAGGGGTACTCCACTTGATCAAGCATGCTTCATATACAAACTCACAAGATCAAGAAAAAGGAGAAAGGAGGGAAAGATAGGGAGAGATGATTATGATGATGGGGTTTTCTTTGGTCCATGCATGCTCCAACATTGACCAAGCAAGATCCAAGAGAAAAGGAGGGTTTTAGGGTTGTGCATGCCTCATGAGCACATGTGTGTGCATGGAGCATGGGGACAAGAGGTTTAGCTAAGGGAGATAGAGATAGATGATATGGTGAAGAAAAACTACAAGCCAACTCAAGATTTTAACAAAGAAAAATGATCCATGCAAACCAAGCCAAAACATACCAAAGCCAAGAAAAAGGTGGCACTTGCATGGCCCATGCAACCATATTTGCCATGTAGTTATATTGTGAGAACAACATTATTTCATGTGGCATTACTCCTTGCATTCCCAAAAGGTGGGCAAAGGCCAAGCAAAAGATTATGGTGGAATCCAACCAAACAACATGAGCTAGAGATAACCCAAATAAAATGCCAAGCCCATATTAATTGGATGGTGGAATAAAAGGTGGTGGAGTCAATAAGAGAGATGCCCTCAAATCAACTTGGGCATTTAACAATATATTAAGAACCAAATACAATATCAAGAGGCAACTACAATTAATCATGCACATGAGATAAGAACCAAACAAGAAAGGGTTTTATATGATGCTCAAATGCAAGGTGACATGATGACATGAGCATGATATGATAATGATGCAGCAATTATATGTTGGAAGTGGCCTTTTTTATTATTATAACAAGTAGCATTACAGGTGTTAGACAACTGGGATGCTACAGCGGTCAAAAACATCCTTAAGTACTTGAGAAGAACTAAGGATATGGTTCTTTCTTATGGAGGTGATGAACAGCTCGTTGTTAATGGTTACACCGATGCTAGTTGGAACACTGATCCGGATGATTCTAAATCACAATCTGGATACGTATTTATTTTGAATGGTGCAGCAGTTAGCTGGAGGAGTGCAAAGCAAAGCGTTGTGGCGAGATCTTCAACTGAATCGGAATACATGGCTGCTTCGGAGGCTTCACAAGAAGCGATATGGATGAAAGAGTTCATTACAGAGCTGGGTGTGGTTCCTAGTGCGCTGGACCCAATGTCTATCTACTGTGATAACATGGGCGCCATAGCCAATGCGCAAGAACCAAGGTCACACAAGAAGCTGAAGCACATCAAGCTACGTTTTCACGCTATTCGAGAACATATCCAAGATGGGGATATAAAGATTTACAAAGTACACACAGATCTGAATGTGGCGGATCCGTTGACTAAACCTCTCCCGAGGGCAAAACATGACCAGCACCAAACTGCCATGGGTGTTCGGTATATTACCATGTAATCTAGATTAGATGACTCTAGTGCAAGTGGGAGACTGTTGGAGATATGCCCTAGAGGCAGTAATAAATGTAGTTATTATTATATCTTTGTGTTTATGATAAATGTTTACATTCATGCTATAATAGTATTAACAAAGGAAACATTAATACTTGTGTGATTTGTAAACTTAATTTGTAGTCCCTACTATAGCCTCTATACATCACTAGCTTGTTGGTTGATAAATGATTATGGTTTCCCTATCATGAACATTGAGATGTTATCTACAACAAGATCATATTGTTAGGAGAATGATATGGTGGCCATACTCCTATAGATAAGCGTAGCATAAAGATCAAGTCATTTTAATAGTTCAATTGCTATATGCTTTCTGATACATAGTAATCTATTTCCTTCGACCATGAGATCATGCATATCACCTTTACTGGATGGATGCTTTGATGACATCAAACACCACACCGTAACTGGGTGGCTATAAAGGTGGCATTGAGTATTCGGAAAGTATTGGTTGAAACACATGGATCAAGAATGGGATTTGTCCATCCATATGACGGATAGATATACTCTGGGCCCTCTTAGTGAAATGTCATCCAATTAGCTTGCAAGCATGTGACTGGCTCACAAGGGATCACATATCACGGGAACGAGAAAAGAGTACTTATCGGTAACGAGGTTGAACTAGGTATGCAGAGATACCGACGATCATAACCTCGGATAAGTAAACTATCGTGAGACAAAGGGAAATTGATATCGTATGTAAGTGGTTCATTCGATTGCAAAGTAATCGTTGAAATATGTGGGAGCCATATGAATTTCCAGATTCCTCTATTGGTTATTGTTCGGAGAAGTGTCTCGATCATGTCCGCATAATTCACGAACCGTAGGGAGACACACTTAAGGATTCGACGTTGTTTGAGTAGTTATGGAATGATGAGAAAGAGTTCGAATGTTGTTCGGAGTCTCGAATGGGATTCGGGATATCACGAGGAGATCCGGAATGGTTCGGAGAATAAGATTCTTATAAGGAAAGTCCCGTTTCGGAGTTGGAGAATGATTCCGGTGTTTTCATCGGGAATGTTCTAGAAGGTTCCGGAATGTCCGGCACTCCGGGGGGGAAGGGTACATGAATGTGTTATATCAAGTTGGTATGATTGCATCATGTACTCGGTGTCATCGCTGATCAAAATAGAGGGTTTATTCAAATCCTAGTTTGAAAAGTCCAACGGCTAGTTTGAAAGTCAAACGACAGTTTTTGGAAAGAGGAGGAGTGGGAAACCGAGTTGGGGAGGAGTTCCCTCCTCCAACCGTCGGTGCCCACCCAAGCCGAGTTGGGGAGGGACTCCCCTCCCTCCCCTTGGCCGGCCGGCCCCTCCACCTATATAAGGAGGGGCAGGGCTCCCTCCTAGAGATACACAAGATCCTCTCCTCCAAACCTGTGGCATCCCGCAAAACCACTACTAGAAAATCGCGTAGAATTTGTGCATTGCATCGTCATCATCATGCATTGTTTGCATAAAACTATTTTCGCAAAGCCCGATTTATTTTTCCAAACGCCCCATCTTAATTCAAATGCAAAGCCGGTCTCCGGATTATTTTTGTTTGAGTGCTATCGGTTTGCAAACGGTGTTAACAAAACAAATAAAAATTATATTATTTTTAGCGGGGCAGTCGAACGGGCCGTATCGACCCGAACGACCACCCCCATTTTTCAAATCGGTCCGCCCCTTTTTCTAAACCTACCAAATTACCTACCCAGCCCACCCCCTCCACATCACCCTGGCCACTCACACGCTGCCACCTCAGCTGTCCCTCCCCCATCCTCCAATCACCCTCTGCCACTTGGCTCACCCCTCTCTCCCTTTCCCCCACTCCCTCACCTCACCCCACACCCCAAACACCACACACGCGCGCGCAGCACACAGCAGCACGCACCCGCACCGGATCCCCCACCCCGCTGACTCCACGCGGCCCCACCCCCTGTCACCATCCTCACCAACCGCCCTCCTCCCCGCATCCCACGCCACCGCCCGAGCCCGTCTTCCCCCTCCCCGGCCGCTCCCCCCTCCGCCTAGCGTGCGCCGGCGACCGCCCTCACCGTCCCGCGCTGCCAGACCAGGCCCTCCCCCAGCCCGCGCACGCTCGCGAGCGGCAACCGCGCCCCTCCCTTCTTCTCCCTCACCGGCTACCCTCCCCCTTCTCCGGCCAACGCCCAGCCTCCCTCCGCCCTCCACCTCGCTTCGCCGCCCGCCTCGCTGCTTGCTCCCCTCGCCGCCTCCCTCCTCGCCTGCATCCATTCGCGCCCAGCCGCCCCGCCTTCACCGGCTCCTCGCCGGCGCCGCCTCGCCCGGCCCCGAGCCGCCGCCACGCCCCGGGCCTGCCGCGTCCGCCGCCCCGAGCGCGCGCCCTGCCGCGCCACCTCCCCGCTCAACCGCCGCCCTGGCCGGCCGCCGTCGACCCGCGAGCCCCACGACGGTCCTCTCCGCCCCGCAGCGCGGCCGCTCGGCTCCGCCGCCTCCAGGACCGAGCGCCGCCCCGTTCCGGTCGCTCCGCCGCCGCCCTGCCTCGCCGGTCCCCGCCGCCTGGGCCGCTCCCCTCATCCCTCTCCGTCGAGCCCTCCCCAGGCCGTCTCCTCGTCGCCCTGCAAGCCGCCGGCCGCCGCGGCCTCGTGCGTCGCCGACCCCGTCGCCGGCCCAGCAGCCGCCCGTCGGGCTATCGCCTCGCCGTTCCCCGTGCGCGTCGCGTCCGCCTCCGGCCAGCGCCGTGCCGCCTCGAGCCTCCCCAAGCCCGGCCTCCGCATTCCTAGGGCCCACCTCTTCGCAGGCGTCGCTGGAGTCGCAGCAGCCCAAGCCTGCAAGCAAGTCCGCCACAAGCTACCCGAGAAGCTCCTTCGAGGGTGTGCCGACGCTCGTGAATGGGGAACATGGAACACGAAGGATCCAGGTAGCAAAAGAGCGACGGCATCGAGAACCCTCCCGTACCCGAAGACCTCCGACAGGGAACCACAAGAGCTTCTCCTAGATAACCGCCAAGGTCGTCATCGGAACCACAAGGCCGTTGCAGGGAACTCGACAAGATCTACCCCAGTAACCCGAGAACGACCCCGGAGTCCGAGAACGCATCCGTCGAACCCCGAGCCCTGAGACCGACCCCGAACCCCGGAACCCCAAGTTCGTCGCGACCCCCTAATGTGTGAACCCCTTCCGCAAACCCTATTTTATAAATGTAATATAATAAACCTGTTGCATATTAAATTGTCATCCTCGCATGCATATTGTCATGTGGTTTGGGGGCCTTATGCCGATTCACCTAATAATTAAATATGGGGCCCATATGCGGGCAAATCTAGTCTCATATCGGCCTCATTTAACTTGGTGCATCGAACCGTTGTCATATCTTGCCTTGTTAAACAACATGTAAATTGCGGGGTAGCTAAACAACATGAACCGTCTTATTAATTGTCGGGACCCCGGTTCCACTTAATATGACCTAATCGCATCGCACCTTTGCCATGCCATACATCATACATGCATCATGCCGATCTTTTGCCGTAGTATTAAATATTGCATCCGGTGTTCTTCTAGTGTTTTGCTTCTTCGCGGATAAGGCCGTTGAGTTGATGTGAGCTTCGCCCCGATCTTCGGTTGAACCTTCGGCAATGTTTTCAGGCGAGCATATCCCCCTTTCTACCTATCTTACTTTTATAGTCTTTATTCCCTCCTGTTGATCTATTGCTATCTGTGTTGCGATGCTCTAGTTTTCGTACCCGTGATATCCCTTGCAGCCTTATATTGCCATGGACACATCCTATTACCTGTTGTTTGGTAGATAGTTGGACTTGCGCGTCGTAGTCGCTTGCTCAAGTGCTGTTGCGTGTTGTCAAGTGCCACAGTTGTTAGAGTATTGCCGCATGTTGATGTTGGAGATGATCATAGTTTTACTTATCGTTCACTTTAATTTCTGTTTAACAACTAAAATTGAAGTAAGCAGAGGCATCGGTGGGTGATAGATAACATTTGGTTTCCGAACGCCCACTTGTGTCCCGTAGGACCCCGAGTACTTGATACCTGTTCCTTGATTTATCGCGCTATCCACATATGGGGAGTATGGGCCCCCCTTAGCCAGAGCTTGATTCCGTCTTATTTCTTGGGGCCACAAACTAGTTTGAGGTTTTATTTACTATCCTGTACTTATGCCATGCTACTGCTTTATTTACGATTGTGCGAGGAGCACACTGTACTGTTTAGGTAAGCGTAATGTTTTCGCGGTATCGACAAGCCCAGCCACACTTTCGGGTTCCCAGTCGTTTACAGCCATTGTCGCAAACCTTGAGTCCGTCTCGGAGCTTGCTTACTTCGTTGCGGTTCTACTCAATGGGGTGGCCCCCTGAAATATTTCTGAATCTTGTGATTGCTCTGTCGTGAAGACCTCGTTGGGTTTTGATTTGGTTTTTCCGAGGTTGATCGTGTGTGTGTTGCTATTTGTGCACCCCGGCCGGGTTAAAACTTTCTGAAAGCCGTGTCCGCGGTTATGGACGACTTGGAGCACAGTATCTCGATCATAGACAACTATCACTAAAGTTTACTGTTATAAATTGACTTGCATCTGATATGATTAGTAATCAGCTTCAACTACAACGGAATGGCTAAATAAACCTGCCAACTATTGCTTGCTTGTGTTGTCGCTTGCGACCATTGTACCTGACTAGTAAGTATGGCAACTACAACGGAATAGCTAAATAAAAGTACCAACAACTGCTGGGTTTTGGGTTTATCTCATGCTATCTGTATCTGCTTAGTAAGTGTTGCCACTATAACGGAATGGTTAACTAAAATGACCCACTGCTTATTTTATCAGGATGCTTATCTATACCTGACTAGTAATTGCTGCAACGATAACCGAATAAATAAAATTGCCAACTGTGTGAGTTCCTCTGTTGACTTCCTCGTTTGGTCTCGAGGGGGAAACACCAGGATGGGTTTGTTTGATGTTAGAATCGTGGTTGGATCTGGATAGGTCATTCTTATCCCTCCCTGATAACCGCCAGTTGTATCGAGTCTCTATAGGTTGTTTAGTGCATGCTGCCGCTGCCGCTTCAGTCCACCATACCTATGTAGGCGAGGACCGCCGAATTCTAGCCTCGCCATGTACTGGCCTCAGTACTGACGCTCCTCTTTTTCCTTTGCCCTTCGTCGGCACCCCTTTTGTTTAAGCAGGTTTTGAGATCGACGTCGTTAGCAGGGTTACCCTTCCGGCTTGGCCTGGGCAGGGTTATGGACGCCATTGGTTATTCTTCAGGGCTCTTAGCCCCATTTGCATCTTGTCCGTAGTCGGACGCTCTATCATTTCCAAGGTGATTTGGATCTTTGTATATTATATCTGTATTCTTGACTCTTTGAGTCGCTGTTATATATATATCTGTTCTGTGGGTCCCATCGAGGACTGTTGTGTAATGTTATTACTTCGTTTTCCACCCGCACGAAAGTGCCTGGTGGGCACCTTTGAATCGTTTCTATGCGGGTTTTGGCGAATTTTGCTCAAACTTGCATAGGTCCGATTCTGAGGGTGTTACAGAGTGGTATCAGAGCTCAGGAGTTGCGATACCCCACAAGTCCAGCCTGTAGGATAACCTAGCTAACGGCCGAAGTAGAGTGTCAAAACTATTTTTAAAAATCGGTTGGATAGTTATGGTTAGGTCTGATTTTACTCCTTACCCCTCTGCTATTCTCCTCTTATCTCTACGTGTTTTGAATCTGCTCTCTTCTTCCTCTTCGAGTCCAGGATTTCTCGTGGTTGGGTTTCGTCGTACCTTCAGGGTTTCGCTTCCTCCTCTGATAACGGTGTTCTACCATCCGGTGTTCAAGCTGCGTGATGAATCCGTCGGCTGTGTTACCCTCCGTTGTTCCTTGATTGTGCTTTCCGGTGGTTCCGACGCGACGACATCATCTACGTCAGATCCGATGCAGAGTCTGCATCGCTCCTTTGTTTCCGAACCTCGAGAGTCGAGATCTTCAGTATGATTCCGAGAATGGTTGCACGCTTTTCCACTGATTGTGCAGAGTAATAGTTTGGGTGCGTGATGGATTGGCCCCCATGCCGACTACCCCTTCTATTCGCTTTTGTACATTGAAGTGGATGAGAATGCATCGGTTCCCCCTTTCCATCGAAGCTAGAGGTGGCTTTATTTGTTGATACCTCTACCTTCGACCTTTTGTTTCCGGAGTGTTCTCTCGACGATCACGGACAACGACCTCTTGTTAGTGGTGTCGCGAGGATCTACACGAAGCGAGAAGACGCAGCTCGCCGACCTTCCTTCCGGTACCATGAGGCGGATCTCGAGGGCGAGATCCATTGTTAGTGGTGTCGAATTGTGGCATCCCGCAAAACCACTACTAGAAAATCGCGTCGAATTTGTGCATTGCATCGTCATCATCATGCATTGTTTGCATAAAACTATTTTCGCAAAGCCCGATTTATTTTTCCAAACGCCCCATCTTAATTCAAATGCAAAGCCGATCTCCGGATTATTTTTGTTTGAGTGCTATCGGTTTGCAAACGGTGTTAACAAAACAAATAAAAATTATATTATTTTTAGCGGGGGCAGTCGAACGGACCGTATCGACCCGAACGACCACCCCCATTTTTCAAATCGGTCCGCCCCTTTTTCTAAACCTACCAAATTACCTACCCAGCCCACCCCCTCCACATCACCCTGGCCACTCACACGCTGCCACCTCAGCTGTCCCTCCCCCATCCTCCAATCACCCTCTGCCACTTGGCTCACCCCTCTCTCCCTTTCCCCCACTCCCTCACCTCACCCCACACCCCAAACACCACACACGCGCGCGCAGCACACAGCAGCACGCACCCGCACCGGATCCCCCACCCCGCTGACTCCACGCGGCCCCACCCCCTGTCACCATCCTCACCAACCGCCCTCCTCCCCGCATCCCACGCCACCGCCCGAGCCCGTCTTCCCCCTCCCCGGCCGCTCCCCCCTCCGCCTAGCGCGCGCCGGCGACCGCCCTCACCGTCCCGCGCCGCCAGACCAGGCCCTCCCCCAGCCCGCGCACGCTCGCGAGCGGCAACCGCGCCCCTCCCTTCTTCTCCCTCACCGGCTACCCTCCCCCTTCTCCGGCCAACGCCCAGCCTCCCTCCGCCCTCCACCTCGCTTCGCCGCCCGCCTTGCTGCTTGCTCCCCTCGCCGCCTCCCTCCTCGCCTACATCCATGCGCGCCCAGCCGTCCCGCCTTCCCCGGCTCCTCGCCGGCGCCGCCTCGCCCGGCCCCGAGCCGCCGCCACGCCCCGGGCCTGCCGCGTCCGCCGCCCCGAGCGCGCGCCACGCCGCGCCACCTCCCCGCTCAACCGCCGCCCCGGCCGGCCGCCGTCGACCCGCGAGCCCCACGACGGTCCTCTCCGCCCCGCAGCGCGGCCGCTCGGCTCCGCCGCCTCCAGGCCCGAGCGCCGCCCCGTTCCGGTCGCTCCGCCGCCGCCCTGCCTCGCCAGTCCCCGCCGCCTGGGCCGCTCCCCTCGTCCCTCTCCGTCGAGCCCTCCCCAGGCAGTCTCCTCGTCGCCCTGCAAGCCGCCGGCCGCCGCGGCTTCGTGCGTCGCCGACCCCGTCGCCGGCCCAGCAGCCGCCCGTCGGGCTATCGCCTCGCCGTTCCCCGTGCGCGTCGCGTCCGCCTCCGGCCAGCGCCGTGCCGCCTCGAGCCTCCCCAAGCCCGGCCTCCGCATTCCCGGGGCCCACCTCTTCGCAGGCGTCGCTGGAGTCGCAGCAGCCCAAGCCTGCAAGCAAGTCCGCCACAAGCTACCCGAGAAGCTCCTTCGAGGGTGTGCCGAAGCTCGTGAATGGGGAACATGGAACACGAAGGATCCAGGTAGCAAAAGAGCGACGGCATCGAGAACCCCCCCGTACCCGAAGACCTCCGACAGGGAACCACAAGAGCTTCTCCTAGATAACCGCCAAGGTCGTCATCGGAACCACAAGGCCGTTGCAGGGAACTCGACAAGATCTACCCCAGTAACCCGAGAACGACCCCGGAGTCCGAGAACGCATCCGTCGAACCCCGAGCCCTGAGACCGACCCCGAACCCCGGAACCCCAAGTTCGTCGAGACCCCCTAATGTGTGAACCCCTTCCGCAAACCCTATTTTATAAATGTAATATAATAAACCTGTTGCATATTAAATTGTCATCCTCGCATGCATATTGTCATGTGGTTTGGGGGCCTTATGCCGATTCACCTAATAATTAAATATGGGGCCCATATGCGGGCAAATCTAGTCTCATATCGGCCTCATTTAACTTGGTGCATCGAACCGTTGTCATATCTTGCCTTGTTAAACAACATGTAAATTGCGGGGTAGCTAAACAACATGAACCGTCTTATTAATTGTCGGGACCCCGGTTCCACTTAATATGACCTAATCGCATCGCACCTTTGCCATGCCATACATCATACATGCATCATGCCGATCTTTTGCCGTAGTATTAAATATTGCATCCGGTGTTCTTCTAGTGTTTTGCTTCTTCGCGGATAAGGCCGTTGAGTTGATGTGAGCTTCGCCCCGATCTTCGGTTGAACCTTCGGCAATGTTTTCAGGCGAGCATATCCCCCTTTCTACCTATCTTACTTTTATAGTCTTTATTCCCTCCTGTTGATCTATTGCTATCTGTGTTGCGATGCTCTAGTTTTCGTACCCGTGATATCCCTTGCAGCCTTATATTGCCATGGACACATCCTATTACCTGTTGTTTGGTAGATAGTTGGACTTGCGCGTCGTAGTCGCTTGCTCAAGTGCTGTTGCGTGTTGTCAAGTGCCACAGTTGTTAGAGTATTGCCGCATGTTGATGTTGGAGATGATCATAGTTTTACTTATCGTTCACTTTAATTTCTGTTTAACAACTAAAATTGAAGTAAGCAGAGGCATCGGTGGGTGATAGATAACATTTGGTTTCCGAACGCCCACTTGTGTCCCGTAGGACCCCGAGTACTTGATACCTGTTCCTTGATTTATCGCGCTATCCACATATGGGGAGTATGGGCCCCCCTTAGCCAGAGCTTGATTCCGTCTTATTTCTTGGGGCCACAAACTAGTTTGAGGTTTTATTTACTATCCTGTACTTATGCCATGCTACTGCTTTATTTACGATTGTGCGAGGAGCACACTGTACTGTTTAGGTAAGCGTAATGTTTTCGCGGTATCGACAAGCCCAGCCACACTTTCGGGTTCCCAGTCGTTTACAGCCATTGTCGCAAACCTTGAGTCCGTCTCGGAGCTTGCTTACTTCGTTGCGGTTCTACTCAATGGGGTGGCCCCCTGAAATATTTCTGAATCTTGTGATTGCTCTGTCGTGAAGACCTCGTTGGGTTTTGATTTGGTTTTTCCGAGGTTGATCGTGTGTGTGTTGCTATTTGTGCACCCTGGCCGGGTTAAAACTTTCTGAAAGCCGTGTCCGCGGTTATGGACGACTTGGAGCACAGTATCTCGATCATAGACAACTATCACTAAAGTTTACTGTTATAAATTGACTTGCATCTGATATGATTAGTAATCAGCTTCAACTACAACGGAATGGCTAAATAAACCTGCCAACTATTGCTTGCTTGTGTTGTCGCTTGCGACCATTGTACCTGACTAGTAAGTATGGCAACTACAACGGAATAGCTAAATAAAAGTACCAACAACTGCTGGGTTTTGGGTTTATCTCATGCTATCTGTATCTGCTTAGTAAGTGTTGCCACTATAACGGAATGGTTAACTAAAATGACCCACTGCTTATTTTATCAGGATGCTTATCTATACCTGACTAGTAATTGCTGCAACGATAACCGAATAAATAAAACTGCCAACTGTGTGAGTTCCTCGGTTGACTTCCTCGTTTGGTCTCGAGGGGGAAACACCAGGATGGGTTTGTTTGATGTTAGAATCGTGGTTGGATCCGGATAGGTCATTCTTATCCCTCCCTGATAACTGCCAGTTGTATCGAGTCTCTATAGGTTGTTTAGTGCATGCTGCCGCTGCCGCTTCAGTCCACCATACCTATGTAGGCGAGGACCGCCGAATTCTAGCCTCGCCGTGTACTGGCCTCAGTACTGACGCTCCTCTTTTTCCTTTGCCCTTCGTTGGCACCCCTTTTGTTTAAGCAGGTTTTGAGATCGACGTCGTTAGCAGGGTTACCCTTCCGGCTTGGCCTGGGCAGGGTTATGGACGCCATTGGTTATTCTTCAGGGCTCTTAGCCCCATTTGCATCTTGTCCGTAGTCGGACGCTCTATCATTTCCAAGGTGATTTGGATCTTTGTATATTATATCTGTATTCTTGACTCTTTGAGTCGCTGTTATATATATCTGTTCTGTGGGTCCCATCGAGGACTGTTGTGTAATGTTATTACTTCGTTTTCCACCCGCACGAAAGTGCCTGGTGGGCACCTTTGAATCGTTTCTATGCGGGTTTTGGCGAATTTTGCTCAAACTTGCATAGGTCCGATTCTGAGGGTGTTACAAAACCCTAGCCCCAAGCCGCCGCCGCCTCCATAGCCGCCGCCGGCCCTAGGACAAACCGCCGCCGCCGCCTAGCTAAACCCTAGCCGCCGGCTTGCCCCCTTCCTTGGTGTGTCTAAACCCTATAACACCGAGGGACTCTCTCATACTCCACCATACTCGCTCGGGCTTAAGGCGAAGCCCTGCGAGATCTCCCCTCTACTTCCGGTACCACGCCGTTGTGCTGCCGGAATCGCGAGGAGAGTGCTACATCCTCCGCTGCCTGCTGGAACAAGGGAGAGGAAGGTCTTCGTCGAGTACCGAACGTGTGACCGACTGCGGGAGCGCTGCCGGAACGCAGCGCCGGAAGGATCGTCTACGCGATCTTGAGATCGGAAAGAGTACGACTACATCACCCACGAGAATCCGCTCTCGTTAAACACTTTGGAATCTTCGAGGGTGAGTTATTCCATCGACTCGTTGCTACAATCTAGTAGATAGATCTTGGCTTGTTTGTTTGTATGCGGTAGAAATTTTTTGTTTTCCATGCTACGAATCCCTACAGAGGAATGATACGTCGGAAACGTATCTATAATTTTTGATGTTCCATGCTTGTTTAGTATCTATTTTGCTTTGCTTTGTCCACGCTTTGAGATGTTTTTATATGTTTTCTGGTACTAACCTATTAACAAGTTGCCACAGTGCCAGTTGCCTGTTTTCTGCTGTTTTTGGTTCCAGAAAATCTAGTAAGGAAATATTCTCGGAATTGGACGCGACAAAACACAAAGTCAATATTTCACCGAGGAGAACATAGAGTCCAGAGGAGAGACGGAGGGGAGCCATAGGGCGGCTGCACCCCCCAGGCGCGGGCCCACCCTAGGCCGTGCCTAGGCAGGGTGTGGGCCCCCTAGCCGTCCTCCTGCTTCGCCTCTTCGCCTATAAGAAGCCTCCAATGCCTAAACCCTAAGTACCCGATCAATATTCCAAGAAACTTTCTGTAGCCGCCGCCACCATTGTCCCTAGATCGGAGGGATCTAAAGCTCTTCCCGACACCCTGCCGGAGGGGATATCATCTCGGAGGCCTTCTTCTTCATCATGCCAGCCTCCGGTATGAAGCGTGAGTAGTTACACATTGGACTACGGGTCCATGTAGTAGCTAGATGGTTGTATCTCGTCCTTTGTGCTTTGTAACACCCTCAGAATCGACCCTATGCAAGTTTTAGCAAAACCCGCCAAACCCGCATAGAAACGATTCGAAGGTGCCCACCAGGCACTTTCGTGCGGGTGGAAAACGAAGTAATAACATTACACAACAGTCCTCGATGGGACCCACAGAACAGATATATATACAACACGGCTCCATGAGTCAAGAATACAGATATAACATACAAAGATCCAAATCACCTTGAAAATGATAGAGCGTCCGACTACGGACAAGATGCAAATAGGGCTAAGAGCCCTGAAGAATAACCAATGGCGTCCATAACCCTGCCCAGGCCAAGCCGGAAGGGTAACCCTGCTAACGGCGTCGATCTCAAAACCTGCTTAAACAAAAGGGGTGCCGACAAAGGGCAAAGGAAAAAGAGGAGCGTCAGTACTGAGGCCAGTACACGGCGAGACTAGAATTCGGCGGTCCTCGCCTACATAGGTATGGTGGACTGAAGCGGCAGCGTAGCAGGCACTAAACAACCTATAGAGACTCGATACAACTGTCGGCTATCAGAGAGGGATAAGAAAAACCTATTCGGAACCAAACTGATGCTACCTTCAAACAAACCCATCCTGGTGTTTCCCCCTCGAGACCAAACGAGGAAGTCAACCGAGGAACTCACACAGTTGGCAATTTTATTTATTCGGTTATCGTTGCGGCAATTACTAGTCAGGTATAGATAATCGTCCTGATAAATTAAACAGTGGGCAGTTTTATTTAACCATTCCGTTGTAGTTGCGACACTTACTAGTCAAATATACGATAGCATGAGATATCCCAAAACCCAGCAGTTGTTGGTACTTTTATTTAGCCATTCCGTTGCGGTGAAGCTGATTACTAGTCAGATCGGATACAGGTCAAATTATAACAGTAAACTTTAGTTATAGTTGTCTATGATCAAGCACTGTTCTCCAAGTCGTCCATAACCGCGGACACGGCTTCTCGAAAAGATTTAACCCTGCAGGGGTGCACCAAAGTATCCACACGCACTTCGACCCTTTTTGCCAGATCAGTTAACATACACCCATCGGTATGTCGGCGGGGTCTAAGTCATGACGTTTCCCAGACCCAAAGCAAGCACGGGGGGCCACCCCACTAAGTACACCCGCAACGAAGTCGGCCGGTCTCCGAGACGGACTCAGGGTTTGCGTCAGTGGCTGTAAACGACAGCGAATCCCAAAACCGGGACTGTCGATACCGCGAAAACACTCCGCTTCCAAAACAGTACAGCGTGCTCCTCACACAATCATAAATAAAGCAGTAAAGCATGGCATAGGTACAGGATAGTAAATAAAGCCCCAAACTACTTGTGGCCCTCGGTACAATACTTTGAAATCAGGTACTAAATCGATGGGGGGCCCATATCTCCCCACATGTGGTTAGCGCGCTCGATCTCGGAACAGGTGTCAAGAACTCGGGGTCCTACGGGACACCAGTGAGCGGTCGGAAACCAAAATTATCTATCGCCCACCGGTGCCTCTGCTTACCTACTTCAATTTTAGTTATTAAACAATAATTAAAGTGAACAATAATTAAAGCCATGATCATCTCCAACATTAGACATGCGGCAATTCTCCAACAACTGTGGTACTTGACGACACGCAACAACACTTGAGCAAGCGACTACGACGCGCGGGTCCAACTATCTACCAAACAACAGGTAATAGGATGTGTCCAAGGCAATATAAGGCTGCAAGGGATATCACGGGTACGAAAGCTAGAGCATCGCAACACAGATAGCAATACATCAACCGGAGGGAATAAATACTATAAAAGTAAGATAGGTAGAAAGGGGAAGGTGCTCGCCTGAAAACATTGTCGAAGGTTCAACCGAAGATCGGGTCGACACTCGCATCAACTCAACGGCCTTATCCGCGAAGAAACAAAACACTAGAATAAACACCGGATGCACTATTTAATACAACGGCAGAAGATCGGCATGCTGCATGTATGATGCATGACATGGCAAAGTGCGATGCAATTGGGCAATATTAAGCGGAACCGGGGGTCCCGACAATTAATTAAACGGTTCAAGTTATTTAACTACCCCGCAATTTAGATGTTGTCTTAGCAAGGCAAATTTCATCACCGGTTCGATGCACAAATTTAAATGAGGCCAATATGAGACTAGATTTGTCCGCATATGGGTCCCATATTTAATTATTAGGTGAATTGGCATAAGGCCCCCAAACCCACATGAATATGCATGCGAATATGACAATTTAATATGCAACAGATAATGTTATATTTATAAAATAGGGCTCGAGAAAAGGGGTCACACATTAGGGGGTCTCGACGAACTTGGGGTTCCGGGGTTCGGGGTTCGACAAGGTTTGGATCTGGGGTTCGGTCTCGGCGGGATCGTTCTCGGATAACTGAGGTAGATCTTGGCATTCCGGGACGGAGGACTTGGTTAGCGTCGGGGGCGCATTGGACTCGCCCTGGTCGGTGTCGTTCTTATCGTCGCGAAGATCTGGTCGGGTTCGCGCCATCAAGTCGGTCTTGGCGTCCGGGATGAAGAACTTGGCGTTAGGCGGTAGATCTTGTCGGATCCGCGGTCGTCGGGTCATGTAGACGGTCATGGCGTTCCAGGGGGAGAACTCGGCGTTCCGTGGGGAAGACCTTGGCGTCATATGTTGAGGTTGTCGGGTGTCGGTGCCGGACTCGGGTGTGGCGTCGATGGTCTTACGTGGCCCGATGGTTCCATGTAGATTCCCGGGTACCGTGGCGGAGTTCTCGGGTTTCGATGAAGATCTTGGCGGGGTTTCCAGGGTTCGGGTACGGCGAGGTCGGCCTTCGGGGTCTCGGACGCCGGGATCGGTCTTCGCGGTTCTCGGCCATCAGATCCATGACGGAGCACTTGGTGGTCTTCGGGTCCGGGAGCTTGGTGAAGTTGAGCACATATCTGGGAAGGCCGGAGCGGTCGAATGGACAACTAAAGACGACCTCGACGTTCAACAGCGTGCGCAGGGACATAGCTCGGCATTGAAACCATCTTCATGTGTTGGGACCAAGGCAGTGCCCAAGTCGCACATACACAGCAGCTTGAGGACGCACAAGAGAACTAGGAGACGCACGCAGGGAGGCCCCTGGCGGATGGCGGCGGCTTGCAGGCAGGGCCGGCGCGCAGGAGGCGGCCAACGGGGGGGGGGCAGACGGCGCGGGCGCAGCGGCGACCGAAGGCGGTTTCGGGGCGACCACGCAGAGGACGCTTGGGGCCGGGCCGGCGCAGGCGAGAGGAGGACGGCGACGGTTCTGGCCGGATGCGACCGCGCGGAGGGCGGCGGGTCGGAGCAGAGGTCGACGGCGGCTTGCTGGCACGGTGGCGATGGGCGCCGGAGACGGGCGGGAGGCGAGGCGAGGGGAGAGGGGCAGCCGGAGGACGGAGGCCGGGGGCGCGCCGGCGGCGGGAAGCCGAGGCCGAGCGGGGCGGTGGAGCGGGAGAGGTCGGGGCGGCGGGGTCGGCCCGAGGACGGGGCGGAGGTGCGGAGGGGCGAGGAAGGCCGTGGAGCCGGCGGGCCGGGGGAGAGGGAAGGCCGGCCGAGGGCGGCGCCGCGCCGGGCTACGAGGGAGGGGGGTCAGGAAGCGGTCGAGGGAGCGGGGCTCGGGGTGGTTCGCGGGGAGGCACGAGGTAGGGGAGAGAGGTAGGAGAAGGTGGGGAAGGGGAGAGCGGCAGGTGGGGGCGGCCAGGGAGGTGGCCAGGCGGGGTCGGGTGGGACCCGCGGTGGCAGTGGGTGAGTGGGGTGGCGCGTGTGGTTATGAGTGTGTGCTGTGGTGTGTGTGTAACAGATGAGGGAGTGAGGGTGGGTGAGGTGGCGGTGTTTGAGTGGAGGGGGGAAATGGCCAAGGTGATGTGGCGAGAACCGATTGGAGGGAGTGATGTGGCTGGGGACTGGGTAGGATTAGGATAGGTAGGAAAAGATTTAGGCGGTCCGAATTTGGGACTAGATATTTATTTTCGGTTTTCTTTACACATTATTTTAAAGAGCCTTTGTAAATCATTTAGTCAAAACAAAATATCTGGACAACCGAAGTTTGTTTTGGAATTAGGACGGGGTTTTTGCAAAAACAAAATAGACCTTTGTGAAATAGTTTTTATCAAACGGATGCATGATGATGTCATGATGATGCAATGCACAAAAAAATCAACGTGATTTTCTAGTAGTGGTTTTGCGGGATGCCACAATTCGACACCACTAACAATGGATCTCGCCCTCGAGATCCGCCTCATGGTACCGGAAGGAAGGTCGGTGGTCTGCATCTTCCCGCTTCGTGTAGATCCTCGCAACACCACTAACAAGAGGTCGTTGTCCGTGATCGTCAAGGGAACACTCCGGAAACAAAGGGCGAAGGTAGGGGTATCCACAAATAAAGCCACCTCTAACTTCGATAGAAGGAGAGAAAAGATGCGGCCTATCCCACTGCATTGTACAAGAGCGAATAGAAAGGGTAGTCGGCATGGGGGCCAATCCATCACGCACCCAAACTATTACTCCGCACAATCAGTGGAAAAGCATGCAACCATTCTCGGAATCAGACTGAAGATCTCGACAATCGAGGTTCAGAAACAAAAGAGTGAGGCAGACTCTGCATCGGATCTGGCGTAGATGATGTCGTCGCGTCGGAAAACACCGGAAGGCACGAGAAGGAACAAAGAGAAGTCCACCAGACGAAGGATTCCTCGGATAGCATGAAGACCAGATGTAGCAACACCGTTACTAAAGGAGGAAGCGAAACCCTGAAGGTACGACGGAGACCCAACCACGAGAAATCCTGGACTCGAAGACAAGAGAAGAGGTGGATTCAAAACGCGTAGAGGTAAGGGGAGAATAGCAGAGGGTAAGGAGTAAAATCAGACCTAATCAGAACTATCCAACCGATTTTTTTCAAAAATAGTTTTGACACTCTACTTCGACCGTTAGCTTGGTTATCCTACAGGCTGGACTTGTGGGGTATCGCAACTGCTGAGCTCTGATACCACTCTGTAACACCCTCAGAATCGACCCTATGCAAGTTTTAGCGAAAACCGCCAAACCCGCATAGAAACGATTCGAAGGTGCCCACCAGGCACTTTCGTGCGGGTGGAAAACGAAGTAATAATATTACACAACAGTCCTCGATGGGACCCACAGAACAGATATATATATACAACACGGCTCCATGAGTCAAGAATACAGATATAACATACAAAGATCCAAATCACCTTGAAAATGATAGAGCGTCCGACTACGGACAAGATGCAAATGGGGCTAAGAGCCCTGAAGAATAACCAATGGCGTCCATAACCCTGCCCAGGCCAAGCCGGAAGGGTAACCCTGCTAACGGCGTCGATCTCAAAACCTGCTTAAACAAAAGGGGTGCCGACAAAGGGCAAAGGAAAAAGAGGAGCATCAGTACTGAGGCCAGTACACGGCGAGACTAGAATTCGGCGGTCCTCGCCTACATAGGTATGGTGGACTGAAGCGGCAGCGCAACAGGCACTAAACAACCTATAGAGACTCGATACAACTGTCGGCTATCAGAGAGGGATAAGAAAAACCTATTCGGAACCAAACTGATGCTACCTTCAAACAAACCCATCCTGGTGTTTCCCCCTCGAGACCAAACGAGGAAGTCAACCGAGGAACTCACACAGTTGGCAATTTTATTTATTCGGTTATCGTTGCGGCAATTACTAGTCAGGTATAGATAATCGTCCTGATAAATTAAACAGTGGGCAGTTTTATTTAACCATTCCGTTGTAGTTGCGACACTTACTAGTCAAATATACGATAGCATGAGATATCCCAAAACCCAGCAGTTGTTGGTACTTTTATTTAGCCATTCCGTTGTGGTGAAGCTGATTACTAGTCAGATCGGATACATGTCAAATTATAACAGTAAACTTTAGTTATAGTTGTCTATGATCAAGCACTGTGCTCCAAGTCGTCCATAACCGCGGACACGGCTTCTCGAAAAGATTTAACCCTGCAGGGGTGCACCAAAGTATCCACACGCACTTCGACCCTTTTTGCCAGATCAGTTAACATACACCCATCGGTATGTCGCCGGGGTCTAAGTCATGACGTTTCCCAGACCCAAAGCAAGCACGGGGGGGAACCCCACTAAGTACACCCGCAACGAAGTCGGCCGGTCTCCGAGACGGACTCAGGGTTTGCGTCAGTGGCTGTAAACGACAGCGAATCCCAAAACTGGGACTGTCGATACCGCAAAAACACTCCGCTTCCAAAACAGTACAGCGTGCTCCTCACACAATCGTAAATAAAGCAGTAAAGCATGGCATAGGTACAGTATAGTAAATAAAGCCCCAAACTACTTGTGGCCCCCGGTACAATACTTTGAAATCAGGTACTAAATCGATGGGGGGCCCATATCTCCCCACATGTGGTTAGCGCGCTCGATCTCGGAACAGGTGTCAAGAACTCGGGGTCCTACGGGACACCAGTGAGCGGTCGGAAACCAAAATTATCTATCGCCCACCGGTGCCTCTGCTTACCTACTTCAATTTTAGTTATTAAACAATAATTAAAGTGAACAATAATTAAAGCCATGATCATCTCCAACATTAGACATGCGGCAATTCTCCAACAACTGTGGTACTTGACGACACGCAACAACACTTGAGCAAGCGACTACGACGCGCGGGTCCAACTATCTACCAAACAACAGTTAATAGGATGTGTCCAAGGCAATATAAGGCTGCAAGGGATATCACGGGTACGAAAGCTAGAGCATCGCAACACAGATAGCAATAGATCAACCGGAGGGAATAAATACTATAAAAGTAAGATAGGTACAAAGGGGAAGGTGCTCGCCTGAAAACATTGTCGAAGGTTCAACCGAAGATCGGGTCGACACTCGCATCAACTCAACGGCCTTATCCGCGAAGAAACAAAACACTAGAATAAACACCAGATGCACTATTTAATACAACGGCAGAAGATCGGCATGCTGCATGTATGATGCATGACATGGCAAAGTGCGATGCAATTGGGCAATATTAAGAGGAACTGGGGGTCCCGACAATTAATTAAACGGTTCAAGTTATTTAACTACCCCGCAATTTAGATGTTGTCTTAGCAAGGCAAATTTCATCACCGGTTCGATGCACAAATTTAAATGAGGCCAATATGAGACTAGATTTGTCCGCATATGGGTCCCATATTTAATTATTAGGTGAATCGGCATAAGGCCCCCAAACCCACATGAATATGCATGCGAATATGACAATTTAATATGCAACAGATAATGTTATATTTATAAAATAGGGCTCGAGAAAAGGGGTCACACATTAGGGGGTCTCGATGAACTTGGGGTTCCGGGGTTCGGGGTTCGACAGGGTTTGGATCTGGGGTTCGGTCTCGGCGGGATCGTTCTCGGATAACTGAGGTAGATCTTGGCATTCCGGGACGGAGGACTTGGTTAGCGTCGGGGGCGCATCGGACTCGCCCTGGTCGGTGTCGTTATTATCGTCGCGAAGATCTTGTCGGGTTCGCGCCATCAAGTCGGTCTTGGCGTCCGGGATGAAGAACTTGGCGTTAGGCGGTAGATCTTGTCGGATCCATGGTCGTCGGGTCGTGTAGACGGTCATGGCGTTCTAGGGGGAGAACTCGGCGTTCCGTGGGGAAGACCTTGGCGTCATATGTTGAGGTTGTCGGGTGTCGGTGCCGGACTCGGGTGTGGCGTCGATGGTCTTACGTGGCCCGATGGTTCCATGTAGGAGATTCCCGGGTACCGCGGCGGAGTTCTCGGGTTTCGATGAAGATCTTGGCGGGGTTTCCAGGGTTCGGGTACGGCGAGGTCGACCTTCGGGGTCTCAGACGCCGGGATCGGTCTTCGCGGTTCTCGGCCATCAGATCCATGACGGAGCACTTGGTGGTCTTCGGGTCCGGGAGCTTGGTGAAGTTGAGCACATCTCTGGGAAGGCCGGAGCGGTCGAATGGACAACTAAAGACGACCTCGACGTTCAACAGCGTGCGCAGGGACATAGCTCGGCATTGAAACCATCTTCATGTGTTGGGACCAAGGCAGTGCCCAAGTCGCACATACACAGCAGCTTGAGGACGCACAAGAGAACTAGGAGACGCACGCAGGGAGGCCCCTGGCGGATGGCGGCGGCTTGCAGGCAGGGCCGGCGCGCAGGAGGCGGCCAACGCGGGGGGGGGGGGGGGGGGGAAGACGGCGCGGGCGCAGCGGCGACCGAAGGCGGTTTCGGGGCGACCCCGCAGAGGAGGCTCGAGGCCGGGCCGGCGCAGGCGAGAGGCGGACGGCGACGGTTCTGGCCGGATGCGACCGCGCGGAGGGCGGCGGGTCGGAGCACAGGTCGACGGCGGCTTGCTGGCGCGGTGGCGATGGGCGCCGGAGACGGGCGGGAGGCGAGGCGAGGGGAGAGGGGCAGCCGGAGGACGGAGGCCGGGGGTGCGCCGGCGGCGGGAAGCCGAGGCCGAGCGGGGCGGTGGAGCGGGAGAGGTCGGGGCGGCGGGGTCGGCCCGAGGACGGGGCGGAGGTGCGGAGGGGCGAGGAAGGCCGTGGAGCCGGCGGGCCGGGGGAGAGGGAAGGCCGGCCGAGGGCGGCGCCGCGCCGGGCTACGAGGGAGGGGGGTCAGGAAGCGGTCGAGGGAGCGGGGCTCGGGGTGGTTCGCGGGGAGGCACGAGGTAGGGGAGAGAGGTAGGAGAAGGTGGGGAAGGGGAGAGCGGCAGGTGGGGGCGGCCAGGGAGGTGGCCAGGCGGGGTCGGGTGGGACCCGCGGTGGCAGTGGGTGAGTGGGGTGGCACGTGTGGTTGTGAGTGTGTGCTGTGGTGTGTGTGTAACAGATGAGGGAGTGAGGGTGGGTGAGGTGGCGGTGTTTGAGTGGAGGGGGGAAATGGCCAAGGTGATGTGGCGAGAACCGATTGGAGGGAGTGATGTGGCTGGGGACTGGGTAGGATTAGGATAGGTAGGAAAAGATTTAGGCGGTCCGAATTTGGGACTAGATATTTATTTTCGGTTTTCTTTACACATTATTTTAAAGAGCCTTTGTAAATCATTTAGTCAAAACAAAATATCTGGACAACCGAAGTTTGTTTTGGAATTAGGACGGGGTTTTTGCAAAAACAAAATAGACCTTTGTGAAATAGTTTTTATCAAACGGATGCATGATGATGTCATGATGATGCAATGCACAAAAAAAATCAACGTGATTTTCTAGTAGTGGTTTTGCGGGATGCCACATGCTTTCATGTCTAGATCTTGTGAGCTCCGTTCATGATCAAGATCTCATCTATTTGTAATCATGCATGTTGTGTTTGCGGGGATTCGATGGATAGTGAGATTACTATGTCAGATTGATTAATGGTTCTGTTTTATTGATTCTATCATGTCTGTGTTGTTTGTGATCTTGCATGCTCTCCGTTATTAGTAGCTATCTTGGCCAAGTAGTTGCTAGTGACTCCAAGAGGGGGTATTTATGCTCGATAGTGGGTTCATGCCTCTATTTAATCTAAGGTAAGTGACAGAAATCTCTAAGGTTGTAGATGTGTTGTTGCCACTAGGAAGAAACAACGGTCTCTTGTTCATGGAACAAGTGGATTGTTTACCTTACACACTTTGCTTAAAGCGGTTGTGTGTTGCTTGCAACTTAATACTGGAGGGGGTTCGGATGATAACCCAACGGTGAACTTCTAGTCATAGATGCAGTTGGATGGTGGTCTATGTATCTTGTTGTATTGACCAATCGAATCTCATAGGATCTTGATGTCTAATATTCCATTGTTATGCCTTGCTCAGTCCTGTCAATTGCCCTGCTGTAATATGTTTACCATGCATGCCATGTTTGTTTATCTAAGGAGAACACCTCTAGTGAACTATGGACCCCGGTCCAATCTTTACCATTGATACATCTTCCAATGTTACTTGTTTACTTGCTGCAAACCATTACCTCAAATATTCACATTTTCTAGATTGTAATATACACTAAGCATATGACTCCCCCATAATGTGATACTACCATAAAACAACACGAGGCAAAAGGATACAAATAGAGATAATTAATGGACATTATAAAACTTAAATTTCTCATGAGAATTATACCACATAGGGACTAGACAATAATCCAATATAAATACTAGGTGGTATTTCTCATGTACACATAATTTTAGGATAGTGGAATGCCCAAGCATAACACTCCCCCAAAATGGGATAATCCATTAATTTCTCACAAGAGCCAAATAAGATATCAAATATAATCAAGAAAGGCCCAAACACAAGAAACACACATACATGGTGTGCCACCTAATCATACACAAATATGATTGATACCTCAAGATAATTAAGTGGAAAGCATAATATGTACAAAAGCATGGAAGATACAAAACCAACACATGCACAAGGGGGCAAGTAACTTTCAATGTAATGAGTTAAGCATTTGTTACCGCAAGGAGGAACATTGGATAAATAATAGAGGCAATATAATCCACATGAATTGACTTGACAAATATACTAGATGAAGATCCCTCAATTCTTCATAATGTAGCCAAAGTCTCCAACGCCCTCCAAAACACACCTATTGATCAAGTTTTGGCTTGTTGGTCCCCAACCAAGTTGGGTCCTAAGAAGTTAGTCACAATAGGCTTGGCAACCCAAATGGTTCTTTTCTTGACACCACATTGGGCACCAACAAACTTGGCAAACATATTGCCAACCTCATCCTTACAAAGTGAATAATCATCATCAATCAAGATAGGATGGAATGAGGAGTTACCCATGGTGCATGAGGAAGAGATATGCCCTTTCTTACGGCAAATGTATCAAGTTATTCTCTTGCCATCTTTATTTTTGGATGAAGCAACAACTTGAGGAAGAGCTTGAGTCTTCTTAGGAGGAGGCCCATCTCTAGCAAGATGTAGAGCCTGAGGCCGCTTCCCTTGTTGCTTCTTGCCAAGGGACTTCTTTAATGGGCAATGTTTGACATGATGCCCTTCTTCCTTGCACTTGAAGCAAACAATGTTGGCCGGATTCTTGACTTGATCTTGGCCATTCTTCTTGTTATCCTTGTGCTTCAACTTGATAGTGGACTTGTTCTTGACATTGGAGTTGAATCCAAGCCCACGCTTGTCATTGGGTTTTTTTTGTACACTCAAGATTTTGTTGAGTGCGACCTTCCCTTGATGACCCTTTTTCAAGTCATTCTTCAAAGAAGTGACTTGAGCCTTGAGCTCTTTGATTTCCTCTACATGGTTAGTTTCAACAAAATGAAGGGTTTCGCAGCATAGTAAATCAAAAAAATTTCTACGGATGCGAACTGGAAAGCCAAGATCTAATCTAGGAGATGCAAACAACGAGGGGGGATAGATGAGATATTCATACCCTTGAAGATTCGCACAGCGGAACGTTCAACGGAACGTGGTTGATGTAGTCGTACTAGCTTCTCCTAATCGCGATCCGATCCGATCCAACACCGCAAGTGGCGATGCCTCCGAGAGATGCACACGTACGGCACCTCGACGTATCCTCTTTCCTCGGTCCAGCAAGTGGGGTGGAGGGATAGATTGGATCTACAACACGACAGCATGGTGCAAAGGTGGAGAGTTTCTGCGGCAGGGCTTCGCCTACGCGCAGTCGGGAGAGAGAGAGGAGGCCGGCGGCCACATGGGAGGAGTGGGGGGCAAGTTCCCCCCCTTCTAGAATGTAGAGGTCCCTACCCAATATGGTAGATCCCTCCTGTGTTTTACAATGCTAGTCCCTGGATCAATAGCTAGCATCCACAGTTAAGATGTAATATCAAAATACAAAGGTCATAACATAACTTTATAACCAGGAATAACATAATTTTATTACATCATACATAGCTCATTTGGCTATTACATTACATTGCAGCGGAATAAATATAGTCATGGGTCCTTCATCTTCATAGTGCCACAGGCAGATGTTGGTTGTAGACTTTGTAGTCCTAGTCAATCAAACAATCTTCATATAATGAAACAATCAACCTGCAACATTACGAGTTACAGCCACAAGGGTCAATACATTTTGAATTGTATTGGCAAGTTTCACTTTTATGTAAATATGAGTGGATCCTATCAATACATGCATATTTGGCTAAGTAGAGTTTTAAGGCTTTTTGCATAAAGCAACATTTATCCTATCTTTTCAAAATGGTTTTGGTCCTTTGTCAAATCTCTTTTCCAAGTACCTTGAACTCCTTGGTAGAAACTCAAGTGTTCAAGTCCTTGTCAAAATTCCCTTGAGCTACTTGGTAACCCCAAGTGCATCAAGTTTTTATCAAAATCTCATGAGTCCCTTGGTAACCCCAAGTACATCATGTTCTTGAGCACCTTGGTAACCCCAAGTGCAACAAGCTTAACAAAATCTCTTTGAATTCCTTGGTACCCCCAAGTGCATCAAGTTTTTATATTTAGAAGTTGGAATGTCGAGATCTCCCATGGTTCAAACTTTAGTTGCTCAGTATTGTCCATAACCGGGGACACGGCTAAGTACTTAGATTTTATTAACTTCTGCAGAAGGAGTACACTTTACCCACATGACACAATCCCATCTTGTTGCCACCAGTGGCCTACTGGATTAGTGCTCACCAAGATGGAGTACTGGCAGACTGAGAATGTGACGAAGTCTTTCCAAAAGGTCATCCCATACATCATTGCTAGCTTGTCTTCAGCCCCCATGAAGCATTCCAGATCCCCATGTCCGGTAACTAAAGACAATGTATAGGTCTTCCTAATGTAGTTGACTAAGCCAGAGCCATAATAGCATGTGGTTGTACACGAAAGCCACAATTGGAGAAACATGTTCCACCTCTAAGTTCCCTAGGTGGTTTTCATTTGGAGCACAACACAAAGTGATTGCCATAGACATGGTTCCCTTTTGTTGCCACCTTCTCCAAAACATAAAGTGTCCACCACCTAGGTGGTTCATTGAGTCCTTGTTTTATTATGTAAAAACACAAGTCCTTTTTTCAATCTTTGTAAAATCTCAACATGTATCTCTTTTCAAAACATAGCATGGCTACGCATGTACAACTTCAATATTTTTACTAAGGAGTGTATAGGGAATCCTATTAGGATTAGCATAGCATAAGTATAAACATTTTCATGCATGTTTACAAAATCCACTAAGTATAATGAAAATAGTAGGACTTTTGTATGATAGTGTAACTTGCCTTTTTGGTAGGGAATGGGGATTTTACTCCTTGATCTTGCTAGTCTCACACTTGCTAAATCCACTATAATCATTCAAACAAGCATAGTATCAAGTAACATTCCAACCAATATTCAAACAATATTTCATACACACAAAGCAATGGATTCTAAGTCTTGCATAAGTATGCAAAGGTTGGTTCTATTGCAAGGATGGTCTCTATTAGGCTTATAAACTTTGTAAGGTCCACATTGGTCATCTACCAAAATGGCAAAGTCATTAGTTAGAGGGTTTTGCTCAAAATCCATTTTAAAATCCATTTTTCATTTCATGTGGTGAAAAATTATTCTTTTTAAAGTAAAACTTTATATCTTTTAACAAGTGAGTTTCCCTTGGCAAGGCTTGGTGTTTTGGGTCAGTAAGTTTGGTTCATAACATTTTCCCAAAGTTTTTCTTGCAAAAACATTTTCACAATAAAATCAATGAGTTTATTTGGTTAGAAAATGGCTAAGTTAAATAATTTTAACTTAAATTTTTCAAAAATCATTTTTAACACTATGGGTTGGTTCCTAGGGTCAGTAAGGTCACACAAATCCATTTTGCACAAGATTTAATCCTAGAATCAATTTTAAACAATTTTTATACTCTAAACAAGTGCACAAATGTTTCTGTAAATTCAAACAAGCTAACAGATACTATTTTCAAAAGTAAGGCCATGGTTGGTTAGGGCTTGTTCTCCTGACTTCATTGATATAAAATTTGTCAAATTTGGACGTGTGGATCAAAAGATATAAGGGTTTGAAAATGACATCAAATTCTGATTTCAATTTCTGTTTTTAAACAGACAGGTGACACGCGTCGAGATTCTATTGGACGGTACCGGTTCGGCCGGATCGGGCGATGCTAGCTGTTGGATCAAGTTGGATCGCGTGGTCCAGATCACATACCCCTTCGCGGTTAAGTGATATATCGGGAGCGTCGGATCGTGATCCTACGACGCTAACGTGCTCGACCATTTGCGAGCGGCGCCGGCGGTGGCTAGCGGCGGCGACGGTCAGATAGTGGCGGCGCTGGCGAAACAGGAAACGAGGGAGAGGCTGGCAGGGCTTACCAGGCTCGCAGAGACCTGCTGATGCTCGTGGTGGGGTTGGCTACGTGAGGGGCGCAAGGGGTTGCTGCTAATTGCTCGTCGGAGAAGCTGTGAGCGACGGTGCTCTCTGGTTGCTGTCGAGGATGATGCTGCAGATCACTAGGAGGTAAACAAAACCTATAGTCAGGAGCGCAAGGACACAACGAAGGTGTGTGCGTGTACGAGAAGGCGCGGAGCGGTCTGGTTCACCTGGGAGACGTCGCCGGAGAAGAGGCAGACACGGAGGCGCTATGTGCTTGACGATGGCGAGGATTGGGGGCGCCCTAAGACAAACGGGAAGTGCCGTTAGGTTCATATGAGTTTGGAGATCATCATCGTGTTCTCGGGGAGGAGAGGGGCGACCAGAATTTACTTGTGGGGCTTGTCGGAGAAAAAGGCAGACGCGGCGGCGTCGGGGGTTTGTCGCAGTCGGGGTTCTGGCGCACCCGCGGGCGAACTGGGAGTACTAGGAGGTGCGTGAGGTCGAGGGGAGTCCACTCGCGTGAAGTAGAGGCAGAGGGGAGGTCGGAGTTGGCCGGAATTGCTGCGACAGCTCGTCGGAGCAGAGGACGCTCGGGGAGGAATTGAGGGCGGTCTAAGGCGTGCCAGTGCGAGGTGTCAGAGGGGAATTATAGAGGAGGCTTGGGCGTTTCAACCTGCGTGATCAAAGCTGGTAACGGTGGTCGAATTAAGGCGAATTTAAGCGGGAGGAATCAACGGCAGAACGAGGGAGAAGAACTAGTCGCTGCGGGGTGGAGAGGAAAAACAGTGGAGGTGGGTCTACCTGTCAGTGGGGAAAGAAAATGAGGGGGAGGTCCACATGTCAGTTCCTCTGTGGGTTTAAAAGGGAGTGTGAAACGTTTTCTTTCGGGGAAGGGGAGTTGGGCTGGTTGGGCTGGAGTTGGGCCAGATGATTGGGCTGCTCGTTTTGTTCTATTTTTTTTGTTCTGTCTAATTATTTATCTTTTTCCTTTTCTATTTCCTGATTTGTTATTTTAAACAATTATTCACGCATTCAAAATAATTCAAACAATTTCAAACATTTGTAATGTGTTTTTGGTTCTGTTTATCAACATAAACCAATTATTAATTTAAGATAGTACTTCATAACCTTTTATTAATTAAATAAGAGGATCCTTTATTATTTAATATGATTTGATTCATTTAATAAACTTTTTATTTGAATTCTAAACACTTTCTTAATCTAATCAGTAGGTTTTATTTGGAAATAAAGCATACTTGAAACTTATTTAAAATTAAAAAAACATTTGTTATATAGGGTCCATTAATAATTTAATGAATAGACCCTATTCATTTATTTCCCATAGGATTTGTTTTATTAAATTTATTATCTTGAATCTAAAATAACCAAAACTCTTCAGTAAGTTTTATTTGAGAATATAAATTATTTGGTAAACTTATTTGAAATAAATAAATAGGTTTTATTGTTTATTTAAAATGGAAAAGTCTTTACTTTAATAAAGTTTGGATTATTAAATCCTTATTATTTTATTTAAACAATCCTTTATTATTTTTAAATAAACTCTTGGCTACTTTATTTTAAAATAAAGTGTTTTTAATTTTCAAAGCTTGGCCAAGGATTAATTTGGCTTTATAACATAATCTTTATTTATAAACTTCTATTTCATCTGAAAACAAATCTTTTCGTTTGATTGTTTAAAATAATATTTCTAATTGCTTCCTTTATGAAATGTTTAACCTTTTAAATCCTTTTAGGATTTTATTTAATTCAAATGGGTTTGAGGTTCCATTTTAATTCAAAAAGTTTCTTCTCGTTTTGAAAATCAAACAAAGTTTTATTTTATTCATTTATTTTCACATTACAAGATTTGGAAAATCTTGGGATGTGACAGGCTACCACCCTTAAAATAAATCTCGTCCCGAGATTTGGGAAGGCTAGGGTTTCAAGCAAGTTCAAACAACTAGGGTTCTACCAGCCTTAAAAATTCCTCAAACAAAATTACATATTGGCCTTCTTGGGTCCTGGAAATTTCTCTAAGTTAAACTTTGGCTTAGTTCCTATGCTTGACTCATGGGCCAAGATTGAGTTTCTCCATAGGCTTGTTCAACTTGTTCTTCATCCTTTCTGGACAGTTGCTTGCATAATGTCCTGGATTCTTGCAGTTGAAACAATGAATGTCCTTGAGTTCTTTGCGTTATTCTTGTGGACAAGTTGCTACAAAATGGCCTGGTTCTTTGCAGTTGTTGCACCACACTTGATCAATCTCTTTATTCTTCTTGTTCTCTGGGCATCCACTAGAGTAGTGTCCCATTTCTTTACATCTACGACATTGTGCAAGGCTCATGTCTTGCTTTTGTTTCTTAAACTTCTTTAGTCCTTTGAATTGAGTTGTCTTGTTAGGAGGTAGAAGTGGTCCTTTTCCTTTGGTAGACTTGGATCCTTCTTGTTTCCTTTGTTCCACCATGGCATAGATGGGACACAGACCAGGAGTATGGTCACTTCCTTCACAAAGGTAACAAGTAGCTTGATCGGTGGGGCATTGTCCAACAGGATGATCTTCTTCACAATTGGGGCATTGTCCTTCATGCTCCTTGGAAGTATGATCCTTGTCTCCACATATAGTACAAGCTGGGGCTCCATCCATAATAATATTCTTGTCAGCCTTGTTATCATAGACTTCTTTGGGGTAGTTTTCTTCCATGCTGATCATTTGATTAGTCACCTTAAGCATCAGTTGGGATTGCTCTTCCAAAAACCTTTGGAGTGCTGGATCCTTATCACTATTGTTGACTATGAACTGAGCTGTCAGTTGGTTCAACTGGTGTTGGGTTGCTATGAGCTCTTTCATGCTAGCAGCTTGGTTGGTGTTGGTGTCATCAACCTTGGAGACTTTTGGGGTAGTCATCTGTTTGGGTTAAAGGGAGGTTAGAATAGGCAAGTTATTTCTAAGGAATCAATTCTAATCACACACTTCACAATTTACACAGACAATGTGCATGCAATCACAAACCAAACATTCACAAACAACTTTGCACTCAAACAACAAGGTTCAAGCACTTACTTAGGCAACAAAATATTTTCGTTACACCACATAAGTTGGTGGTTTGACTTAACTAAATTATGGTGGTCCATCTATGTGGTTCACTTGTGATCTTTCCATCTTTCTTGGTTGATTCTTCTTGTATGAGACCATGGTTTCCTTGGGAAAGACTCTTGGTCACAATACTTGTCACATCCCAAGATTTTCCAAATCTTGTAATGTGAAAATAAATGAATAAAATAAAACTTTGCTTAAGTTTCAGAGCTAGAAGAAACTTTTTGAACTCAATTGGAATTTCAAACTCATTTGAATTAAATAAAATCCTAAAAGGATTTATAAAGATAAACATTTATTAAAGGAAATTAAAATGTTTTACAATTACTATTTTGAATCTTTAAATAAAAGGTTTTGGCTTTCAAAAGAAAAGTGGATTTATAAATAAAGATTATTTTATATAGCCAAATTAAACCTTGGCCAATATTTTGAAATAAACATTTTGTTTTGAATAAAATAGTAAAGGTTTATTTAAAATAAAATAATAAGGAATTAAATATACAAATTTTGTTTAAATAAAAGGTTTTACCATTTTAATTAAAACATCAAACTTATTAAATTGTTTTAAATAAGTTTCCAAATATTATATATTTCCCAAATTAAACCTACTAAATTTATTTTGAAAATATTTAGGTTTAAAATAAAGATTTTATTAATAAAATCAAATCCTATTTGATTAATAAACCTTGGCCCATTTTTATTTAACTAATATTGGACCCTAAAGTAAAATAATATTTTGTTTGAAACAAGTATCCAAGTATTATTTACTCCCAAATGATACCTACTGATTTGGGTTTTAAAGTATTTGGATTTCAAATGAAGATTCTATTAATTAAATCAAACCCTATTTTATTAAATAACTAATGAACCATTTTATTTAATTAATGAATGGTCTTAAAAAGAATAAAAATTATTTTATTTGGTTTCTATTGATAAACAGAACCAAATTCATATTTGAAAAGCTTGATAATTGTTTGAATCATTTTGAATGTGTTTGGTTGTTTGAATTTCAAAACAGGAAAATAGAAGTAAAAAAGGAAAAAGAATCAGACAGAAAAAAAAAATAGTGCAAAGACCCAGCCCAACAATCTGGCCCAACAGCCCAGTCCAGCCCACCTGTTCCCACGCCCCCGAAGCGTTTTCTTTACCGCAGAAGCAACCCGCACAGTCACTGGACACTGGACCCCATTTCCTCTCCTTTTTCCACTGACCAGAGGACCCCACTGCCACGTCTCTTCTTCCCCACCCCGCGAACTGTTCTTCCTCCTCACTTCGCCGTTGCAGACTTGATTCCTCAGACTTAATTCGCTTTAATACCACGAGTAAACCCTGCAGTGATCACGCGTGTTAAATCACCAGTCACTCCTCTCCGTTTCCCCTCTGCCTCCTTCCCCGAGCACGCCTCCAGGCCGCCACAATCTCTCCTCGACTGTCTCTGTCTCCGGCGACCATTCTCATCAATTCCGGCAGCCTCTCACCGCCCCTTGCCTCTTCGACCACCCTCACCTGATCCCCACATCCTAGCGAACCTCCCAGAGGCACAAGCTCGCTCGCGCACGCCCCAGAACCCCGGCAACGACGACGCTCTCTCGCCACCGTTCACTGCCTCTACTCCGACAAGTACCCTAGGTAACATCTGACCACCCCATTCTGTCTCGTTGATGCACACACGATCACCGACCCCGTACGCATCTGACGCAACTGCTATCTTGTTTTCTCGTGACTTGTGTCGTCGCCTCCGACGATAAACAGAGAAGCCCGACGCGGACACGAACTTCGGCGAGCGATTCAAGCCAGCATAGTGCTCCCCTTGGCCAACAAAGACCACATTGAGCATCAGCGGTGCGCTACGAACTCGGTGAGCTTTCCCTCCCTCTTTCTCGTAGCCTGCATCGTCGGCAACCTCGCCGTATGGCCGCTCCGCCACCAGACGCCGCCGCCAGCGCCGCTGCTGTTTGGCCAAACAATTGGAACCGTTAGATTAGCATCGGATGGCTTGGATAGATTCACTAGAACGAAGGGGTACGTCTTATCTGTGCCGCACGATCCACTTTAGATCTAACGTTCCACAGAGCTGATCCGGCCGAACCGGTATCAACCAGTAATATCACGCCGCGTGTCACCTGTCTGTTTAAAAACAGAAATTGAAAACAGATTTGTTTGTAATTTTCAAACCCTTATAACTTTTGATCCACACGTCCAAATTTTGCAAATTTTATATCAATGAATTCAGAGAACAAGCCCTAGCCAACCATGCCCTTAGTTTAGCAAATAGTAGCTGTTAGCTTGTTTGAAATTGCAGAAACATTTGTATGCTTGTTATGAATGAAAAAAATTGTTTAAAATTGAATTTAGGGTTAAAACCTTTGGCAATTGGATTGATTTGAACCTACTGACCCTAGGAAACACTTTGTGGACACAAAAATGTATTTGGAGAAATTAAGAAATGATTCTTTAATTTAAAACCATTTCTAGTCAAATAGAAATGTAATTTATTTATTGAAAATAATTTTGAAGTAAAACCTATGAAAATTGATTTGTTGTGACCTTACTGACCCTAGGAACCAACCCTTGGTGTTAGAAATGATTTTTGTAAAATTTAGGTTGGATTACTTGACTTAATCATTTTCTAGCCAAATAAAAAGAATGGTTTTTGTTATAAAAATGTTTATGAAAAGAAAACTTTAAGGAAATGATTTGGACCAAACCTACTAACCTAAAAACACCAAGTTTTGCAAATTAGCAACTCATTTGGTGAACAACTTAAAAGTTTTGCCTTAATAAAAACATTTTTCACCACATGAAATGATAAATGGATTTAAAATAGTTTTTGGACAAAACCCTCTTGCTAATGACTTTGCCACTTTGGTAAATGACCAATTTGGATCTTGCAAAGTTTAGAAACCCCATAAAGACCCCTTTGCAAAATAAAACTATCTTGTGCATGCTCCCATGCATGAATTGGTTTCCATTGTTTTGTGTGTGTGAATTTGTTTGAGTGATTATTGGTTTGGAATGTAAATTGAATTAGTGTTTGCTTGATTGACTTGTAGTGAAGTGTGAGACTAGCAAGATCAAGGAGTGAACCACCATTCCCTACCAAAAAGGCAAGTGATGCTTCATACTTTTTGTCCTATTACTTTCACTATGCATTAGTGATTTTGTTAAGTAAAACTTGCATGGATTTTGCTAAGTATAGATCTTGCTATAGGAAAACATAGTAATGAATCCTTAGTAGGATTTTCCTAAGTTAAAGATTCCTACTACTATCAATCTTAGCCTAGCTAATAGAAAACATGGGTGGAAAATATATTCACACTATGGAAAAATATTCTAAGTCTGAGGACTTATGTTTTTGTTTAATAAAACAACTAAGTTAATGAATCCCCTAGGTGGAATGGGCTTGCTTGGTGGAGAATGGTTGAGTGGTTCACAATGCCATGGGCTTGGATTGTGTATCTCACTTGTGGAATGCCACCCAGGAAACAAAGGGATTTGAGATGTCAAATGTTGAGAAGCTTCAAGTGCAACCACTTGGCAATATGGGCTCTGCCATGATCATATAGGTTGCAAGAACTTAGCCATATGGACAGTGGGTGGTAGTGTTTGATAGGTTGGAACGCGTCCATTTTGGTCTAAGGGAGGGCTTCTGAAAGATCTTGTCTTGGGAAACCAAGTCTTGTGGGGAAAGTGCACCACCTCTGCAGAGTGTAAAATCTAAGTACTTAGCCATGTCCCTGGTAAAGGACAATTTGAGCATCAAGACATGGAAGCAATCAAGAATCTCATCATTCAAATTTCTAAAATTAAAATCTTGTGGTTTGAACAAGGGTTGTTTGAATTCTTCAATCATTGATGGAGAGATGGCTTGGTACAAGGATCTTGAAATCTTTGATTGAGGAAAATGATTTTGTCAAGCAAAAACTTAGTATTTTCAAAATGATAAGAAAAATCTATTTTGAGCAATGCAAGCCTCAACTCCACTTAGCCAAATGCATATAGATGATAGACTCCACTATACTACCATAGTATCACTTGCCAATACAATTCAAATTTATTGACCCTTTGTGGCTGTAACTTGTATGTTGCAGGTTTGATTGATTTTAGTGAAGATTGTTTGATTAGGATTACAAAGTCTACAACCAACATCTGCCTGTGGCACTTTGAAGATGAAGGACCACTTGACCATAGTTATTCCGCTGCAATGTAATGAAATAGCCTAATGAGCTATGTTTGATGTAATAAACTTATGTTATTCCTGGTTATAAAGTTATATTATGACCTTTGTTTCTTGATATTACATCTTAACTGTGGATGCTAGCTATTGATCCAGGGACTAGCATTGTAAACACAGGAGGCTCTATCTTATTAAAGATTGGGACCCCTTACAGATGGTATCAGAGCATTGTGTTGCCTGTAGGATTTGTAAACCTAGGATTTGGACAAAAACCCTTAGAAAAATAGGAGTTGATCTTGTTCCAAAACTTATTTACAAAAACACTTGTAAACTCTTTCCTCAACCATTTTGGTTTCAACTCTACTTCTCTTCTATTTCAACTTGATGGAAAAACCTACCCATGGCCAAAGACTATACCATATGCAAGAACTTCTTCAACATCTTCAACTCTAATGACTTCAACATCTTCAACATATTCACCAAGGACTTCCAACATGGAAACCACTAAGGACTACAAGTGAGACAAGGAAATCTTACTTAAGATTTAGAGACTGAGGGAATGCAAAATAAGAAGAAACCAACAACAACTTTGAAGTATTGTGACCAAGAGCTTTTCTCAAAAGAAACCATGATCCCATACAAGAAGAATCAAGAAGGAAGGAAAGATCACAAGTAAACCATATAGATGGACCACCATAATTTAGTTAAGTTAAACCACCAACTTATGTGGTGTAACAAAAATATTTTGTTGCCTAAGTATGTGCTTGAACCTTGTTTGAGTGAAATGTTTGTTTGTAATTGCATGCACATTGCTTGTGTGAATTGTGATGTGTGTGATTAGAATTGATTCCTTAGAAATATCTTACCTATTCTAACCTCCCTTCAACCCAACAGATGACTACTCCAAAAGACTCCAAAGTTGATGACACCAACACCAACCAAGCTGCCAACATGAAAGAGCTCATAGCAACCCAACACCAGTTGAATCAACTGACAGCTCAGTTCATAGTCAACAATAGTGATAAAGATCCAGCACTACAAAGGTTTTTGTAAGAGCAATCTCAACTAATGCTTAAGGTGACTAATCAAATGATCAGCATGGAGGAAAACTACCCCAAAGAAGTCTATGATAACAAGGTTGACAAGAATATTATTCTAGATGGAGCCCCAGCTTGCACAATATGTGGAGACAAGGATCATACTTCCAAGGAGCATGAAGGACAATGCCCCAATTGTGAAGAAGATCATCCTGTTGAACAATGCCCCACCTATCAAGCTACTTGTTACCTTTGTGAAGGAAGTGACCATACTCCTGGCCAATGTCCCATCTATGCCATGGTGGAACAAAGAAAACAAGAAGGATCCAAGTCTACCAAAGGAAAAGGACCACTTCTACCTCCTTACAAGACAACCCAATTCAAAGGATCAAAGAGAATCAAGAAGCCTAAGCAAGACATGAGCCTTGCACAATGTCGTAAATGTAAGGAAATGGGACACTACTCCAGTGGATGCCCAGAGAACAAGAAGAATAAAGATATTGACCAAGTGTGGTGCAACAACTGCAAAGAACCAGGCCATTATGTAGCCACTTGTCCACAAGAACAACGCAAAGAACTCAAGGATATTCATTGTTTCAACTGCAAGAATCCAGGGAATTATGCAAGCAACTGTCCAGAAAGGATGAAGAACAAGTTGAACAAGCCTATGGAGAAACTCAACCTTGGTCCATGAGACAAGCATAGGAATAAAACAAAAGTTTAACTTAGGGAAATTTCCAGGACCCAAGAAGGCCAGTATGTAAATTTTGTTTGAAAATTTTAAAGGGTGGTAGAACCCTAGTTGTTTTTGAACTTGCTTGTACCCCAGCCTTCCCAAATCTCGGGACGAGATTTATTTTAAGGGTGGTAGCCTGTCACATCCCAAGATTTTCCAAATCTTGTAATGTGAAAATAAATGAATAAAATAAAACTTTGCTTAAGTTTCAGAGCTAGAAGAAACTTTTTGAACTCAATTGGAATTTCAAACTCATTTGAATTAAATAAAATCCTAAAAGGATTTATAAAGATAAACATTTATTAAAGGAAATTAAAATGTTTTACAATTACTATTTTGAATCTTTAAATAAAAGGTTTTGGCTTTCAAAAGAAAAGTGGATTTATAAATAAAGATTATTTTATATAGCCAAATTAAACCTTGGCCAATATTTTGAAATAAACATTTTGTTTTGAATAAAATAGTAAAGGTTTATTTAAAATAAAATAATAAGGAATTAAATATACAAATTTTGTTTAAATAAAAGGTTTTACCATTTTAATTAAAACATCAAACTTATTAAATTGTTTTAAATAAGTTTCCAAATATTATATATTTCCCAAATTAAACCTACTAAATTTATTTTGAAAATATTTAGGTTTAAAATAAAGATTTTATTAATAAAATCAAATCCTATTTGATTAATAAACCTTGGCCCATTTTTATTTAACTAATATTGGACCCTAAAGTAAAATAATATTTTGTTTGAAACAAGTATCCAAGTATTATTTACTCCCAAATGATACCTACTGATTTGGGTTTTAAAGTATTTGGATTTCAAATGAAGATTCTATTAATTAAATCAAACCCTATTTTATTAAATAACTAATGAACCATTTTATTTAATTAATGAATGGTCTTAAAAAGAATAAAAATTATTTTATTTGGTTTCTATTGATAAACAGAACCAAATTCATATTTGAAAAGCTTGATAATTGTTTGAATCATTTTGAATGTGTTTGGTTGTTTGAATTTCAAAACAGGAAAATAGAAGTAAAAAAGGAAAAAGAATCAGACAGAAAAAAAATAGTGCAAAGACCCAGCCCAACAATCTGGCCCAACAGCCCAGTCCAGCCCACCTGTTCCCACGCCCCGAAGCGTTTTCTTTACCGCAGAAGCAACCCGCACAGTCACTAGACACTGGACCCCATTTCCTCTCCTTTTTCCACTGACCAGAGGACCCCACTGCCACGTCTCTTCTTCCCCACCCCGCGAACTGTTCTTCCTCCTCACTTCGCCGTTGCAGACTTGATTCCTCAGACTTAATTCGCTTTAATACCACGAGTAAACCCTGCAGTGATCACGCGTGTTAAATCACCAGTCACTCCTCTCCGTTTCCCCTCTGCCTCCTTCCCCGAGCACGCCTCCAGGCCGCCACAATCTCTCCTCGACTGTCTCTGTCTCCGGCGACCATTCTCATCAATTCCGGCAGCCTCTCACCGCCCCTTGCCTCTTCGACCACCCTCACCTGATCCCCACATCCTAGCGAACCTCCCAGAGGCACAAGCTCGCTCGCGCACGCCCCAGAACCCCGGCAACGACGACGCTCTCTCGCCACCGTTCACTGCCTCTACTCCGACAAGTACCCTAGGTAACATCTGACCACCCCATTCTGTCTCGTTGATGCACACACGATCACCGACCCCGTACGCATCTGAGCAACTGCTATCTTGTTTTCTCGTGACTTGTGTCGTCGCCTCCGACGATAAACAGAGAAGCCCGACGCGGACACGAACTTCGGCGAGCGATTCAAGCCAGCATAGTGCTCCCCTTGGCCAACAAAGACCACATTGAGCATCAGCGGTGCGCTACGAACTCGGTGAGCTTTCCCTCCCTCTTTCTCGTAGCCTGCATCGTCGGCAACCTCGCCGTATGGCCGCTCCGCCACCAGACGCCGCCGCCAGCGCCGCTGCTGTTTGGCCAAACAATTGGAACCGTTAGATTAGCATCGGATGGCTTGGATAGATTCACTAGAACGAAGGGGTACGTCTTATCTGTGCCGCACGATCCACTTTAGATCTAACGTTCCACAAAGCTGATCCGGCCGAACCGGTATCAACCAGTAATATCACGCCGCGTGTCACCTGTCTGTTTAAAAACAGAAATTGAAAACAGATTTGTTTGTAATTTTCAAACCCTTATAACTTTTGATCCACACGTCCAAATTTTGCAAATTTTATATCAATGAATTCAGAGAACAAGCCCTAGCCAACCATGCCCTTAGTTTAGCAAATAGTAGCTGTTAGCTTGTTTGAAATTGCAGAAACATTTGTATGCTTGTTATGAATGAAAAAAATTGTTTAAAATTGAATTTAGGGTTAAAACCTTTGGCAATTGGATTGATTTGAACCTACTGACCCTAGGAAACACTTTGTGGACACAAAAATGTATTTGGAGAAATTAAGAAATGATTCTTTAATTTAAAACCATTTCTAGTCAAATAGAAATGTAATTTATTTATTGAAAATAATTTTGAAGTAGAACCTATGAAAATTGATTTGTTGTGACCTTACTGACCCTAGGAACCAACCCTTGGTGTTAGAAATGATTTTTGTAAAATTTAGGTTGGATTACTTGACTTAGTCATTTTCTAGCCAAATAAAAAGAATGGTTTTTGTTATAAAAATGTTTATGAAAAGAAAACTTTAAGGAAATGATTTGGACCAAACCTACTAACCTAAAAACACCAAGTTTTGCAAATTAGCAACTCATTTGGTGAACAACTTAAAAGTTTTGCCTTAATAAAAACATTTTTCACCACATGAAATGATAAATGGATTTAAAATAGTTTTTGGACAAAACCCTCTTGCTAATGACTTTGCCACTTTGGTAAATGACCAATTTGGATCTTGCAAAGTTTAGAAACCCCATAAAGACCCCTTTGCAAAATAAAACTATCTTGTGCATGCTCCCATGCATGAATTGGTTTCCATTGTTTTGTGTGTGTGAATTTGTTTGAGTGATTATTGGTTTGGAATGTAAATTGAATTAGTGTTTGCTTGATTGACTTGTAGTGAAGTGTGAGACTAGCAAGATCAAGGAGTGAACCACCATTCCCTACCAAAAAGGCAAGTGATGCTTCATACTTTTTGTCCTATTACTTTCACTATGCATTAGTGATTTTGTTAAGTAAAACTTGCATGGATTTTGCTAAGTATAGATCTTGCTATAGGAAAACATAGTAATGAATCCTTAGTAGGATTTTCCTAAGTTAAAGATTCCTACTACTATCAAGCTTAGCCTAGCTAATAGAAAACATGGGTGGAAAATATATTCACACTATGGAAAAATATTCTAAGTCCGAGGACTTATGTTTTTGTTTAATAAAACAACTAAGTTAATGAATCCCCTGGGTGGAATGGGCTTGCTTGGTGGAGAATGGTTGAGTGGTTCACAATGCCATGGGCTTGGATTGTGTATCTCACTTGTGGAATGCCACCCAGGAAACAAAGGGATTTGAGATGTCAAATGTTGAGAAGCTTCAAGTGCAACCACTTGGCAATATGGGCTCTGCCATGATCATATAGGTTGCAAGAACTTAGCCATATGGACAGTGGGTGGTAGTGTTTGATAGGTTGGAACGCGTCCATTTTGGTCTAAGGGAGGGCTTCTGAAAGATCTTGTCTTGGGAAACCAAGTCTTGTGGGGAAAGTGCACCACCTCTGCAGAGTGTAAAATCTAAGTACTTAGCCATGTCCCTGGTAAAGGACAATTTGAGCATCAAGACATGGAAGCAATCAAGAATCTCATCATTCAAATTTCTAAAATTAAAATCTTGTGGTTTGAACAAGGGTTGTTTGAATTCTTCAATCATTGATGGAGAGATGGCTTGGTACAAGGATCTTGAAATCTTTGATTGAGGAAAATGATTTTGTCAAGCAAAAACTTAGTATTTTCAAAATGATAAGAAAAATCTATTTTGAGCAATGCAAGCCTCAACTCCACTTAGCCAAATGCATATAGATGATAGACTCCACTATACTACCATAGTATCACTTGCCAATACAATTCAAATTTATTGACCCTTTGTGGCTGTAACTTGTATGTTGCAGGTTTGATTGATTTTAGTGAAGATTGTTTGATTAGGATTACAAAGTCTACAACCAACATCTGCCTGTGGCACTTTGAAGATGAAGGACCACTTGACCATAGTTATTCCGCTGCAATGTAATGAAATAGCCTAATGAGCTATGTTTGATGTAATAAACTTATGTTATTCCTGGTTATAAAGTTATATTATGACCTTTGTTTCTTGATATTACATCTTAACTGTGGATGCTAGCTATTGATCCAGGGACTAGCATTGTAAACACAGGAGGCTCTATCTTATTAAAGATTGGGACCCCTTACAGATGGTATCAGAGCATTGTGTTGCCTGTAGGATTTGTAAACCTAGGATTTGGACAAAAACCCTTAGAAAAATAGGAGTTGATCTTGTTCCAAAACTTATTTACAAAAACACTTGTAAACTCTTTCCTCAACCATTTTGGTTTCAACTCTACTTCTCTTCTATTTCAACTTGATGGAAAAACCTACCCATGGCCAAAGACTATACCATATGCAAGAACTTCTTCAAAATCTTCAACTCTAATGACTTCAACATCTTCAACATATTCACCAAGGACTTCCAACATGGAAACCACTAAGGACTACAAGTGAGACAAGGAAATCTTACTTAAGATTTAGAGACTGAGGGAATGCAAAATAAGAAGAAACCAACAACAACTTTGAAGTATTGTGACCAAGAGCTTTTCTCAAAAGAAACCATGATCCCATACAAGAAGAATCAAGAAGGAAGGAAAGATCACAAGTAAACCATATAGATGGACCACCATAATTTAGTTAAGTTAAACCACCAACTTATGTGGTGTAACAAAAATATTTTGTTGCCTAAGTATGTGCTTGAACCTTGTTTGAGTGAAATGTTTGTTTGTAATTGCATGCACATTGCTTGTGTGAATTGTGATGTGTGTGATTAGAATTGATTCCTTAGAAATATCTTACCTATTCTAACCTCCCTTCAACCCAACAGATGACTACTCCAAAAGACTCCAAAGTTGATGACACCAACACCAACCAAGCTGCCAACATGAAAGAGCTCATAGCAACCCAACACCAGTTGAATCAACTGACAGCTCAGTTCATAGTCAACAATAGTGATAAAGATCCAGCACTACAAAGGTTTTTGTAAGAGCAATCTCAACTAATGCTTAAGGTGACTAATCAAATGATCAGCATGGAGGAAAACTACCCCAAAGAAGTCTATGATAACAAGGTTGACAAGAATATTATTCTAGATGGAGCCCCAGCTTGCACAATATGTGGAGACAAGGATCATACTTCCAAGGAGCATGAAGGACAATGCCCCAATTGTGAAGAAGATCATCCTGTTGAACAATGCCCCACCTATCAAGCTACTTGTTACCTTTGTGAAGGAAGTGACCATACTCCTGGCCAATGTCCCATCTATGCCATGGTGGAACAAAGAAAACAAGAAGGATCCAAGTCTACCAAAGGAAAAGGACCACTTCTACCTCCTTACAAGACAACCCAATTCAAAGGATCAAAGAGAATCAAGAAGCCTAAGCAAGACATGAGCCTTGCACAATGTCGTAAATGTAAGGAAATGGGACACTACTCCAGTGGATGCCCAGAGAACAAGAAGAATAAAGATATTGACCAAGTGTGGTGCAACAACTGCAAAGAACCAGGCCATTATGTAGCCACTTGTCCACAAGAACAACGCAAAGAACTCAAGGATATTCATTGTTTCAACTGCAAGAATCCAGGGCATTATGCAAGCAACTGTCCAGAAAGGATGAAGAACAAGTTGAACAAGCCTATGGAGAAACTCAACCTTGGTCCATGAGACAAGCATAGGAATAAAACAAAAGTTTAACTTAGGGAAATTTCCAGGACCCAAGAAGGCCAGTATGTAAATTTTGTTTGAAAATTTTAAAGGGTGGTAGAACCCTAGTTGTTTTTGAACTTGCTTGTACCCCAGCCTTCCCAAATCTCGGGACGAGATTTATTTTAAGGGTGGTAGCCTGTCACATCCCAAGATTTTCCAAATCTTGTAATGTGAAAATAAATGAATAAAATAAAACTTTGCTTAAGTTTCAGAGCTAGAAGAAACTTTTTGAACTCAATTGGAATTTCAAACTCATTTGAATTAAATAAAATCCTAAAAGGATTTATAAAGATAAACATTTATTAAAGGAAATTAAAATGTTTTACAATTACTATTTTGAATCTTTAAATAAAAGGTTTTGGCTTTCAAAAGAAAAGTGGATTTATAAATAAAGATTATTTTATATAGCCAAATTAAACCTTGGCCAATATTTTGAAATAAACATTTTGTTTTGAATAAAATAGTAAAGGTTTATTTAAAATAAAATAATAAGGAATTAAATATACAAATTTTGTTTAAATAAAAGGTTTTACCATTTTAATTAAAACATCAAACTTATTAAATTGTTTTAAATAAGTTTCCAAATATTATATATTTCCCAAATTAAACCTACTAAATTTATTTTGAAAATATTTAGGTTTCAAATAAAGATTTTATTAATAAAATCAAATCCTATTTGATTAATAAACCTTGGCCCATTTTTATTTAACTAATATTGGACCCTAAAGTAAAATAATATTTTGTTTGAAACAAGTATCCAAGTATTATTTACTCCCAAATGATACCTACTGATTTGGGTTTTAAAGTATTTGGATTTCAAATGAAGATTCTATTAATTAAATCAAACCCTATTTTATTAAATAACTAATGAACCATTTTATTTAATTAATGAATGGTCTTAAAAAGAATAAAAATTATTTTATTTGGTTTCTATTGATAAACAGAACCAAATTCATATTTGAAAAGCTTGATAATTGTTTGAATCATTTTGAATGTGTTTGGTTGTTTGAATTTCAAAACAGGAAAATAGAAGTAAAAAAGGAAAAAGAATCAGACAGAAAAAAAATAGTGCAAAGACCCAGCCCAACAATCTGGCCCAACAGCCCAGTCCAGCCCACCTGTTCCCACGCCCCAAAGCGTTTTCTTTACCGCAGAAGCAACCCGCACAGTCACTGGACACTGGACCCCATTTCCTCTCCTTTTTCCACTGACCAGAGGACCCCACTGCCACGTCTCTTCTTCCCCACCCCGCGAACTGTTCTTCGTCCTCACTTCGCCGTTGCAGACTTGATTCCTCAGACTTAATTCGCTTTAATACCACGAGTAAACCCTGCAGTGATCACGCGTGTTAAATCACCAGTCACTCCTCTCCGTTTCCCCTCTGCCTCCTTCCCCGAGCACGCCTCCAGGCCGCCACAATCTCTCCTCGACTGTCTCTGTCTCCGACGACCATTCTCATCAATTCCGGCAGCCTCTCACCGCCCCTTGCCTCTTCGACCACCCTCACCTGATCCCCACATCCTAGCGAACCTCCCAGAGGCACAAGCTCGCTCGCGCACGCCCCAGAACCCCGGAAACGACGACGCTCTCTCGCCACCGTTCACTTCCTCTACTCCGACAAGTACCCTAGGTAACATCTGACCACCCCATTCTGTCTCGTTGATGCACACACGATCACCGACCCCGTACGCATCTGACGCAACTGCTATCTTGTTTTCTCGTGACTTGTGTCGTCGCCTCCGACGATAAACAGAGAAGCCCGACGCGGACACGAACTTCGGCGAGCGATTCAAGCCAGCATAGTGCTCCCCTTGGCCAACAAAGACCACATTGAGCATCAGCGGTGCGCTACGAACTCGGTGAGCTTTCCCTCCCTCTTTCTCGTAGCCTGCATCGTCGGCAACCTCGCCGTATGGCCGCTCCGCCACCAGACGCCGCCGCCAGCGCCGCTGCTGTTTGGCCAAACAATTGGAACCGTTAGATTAGCATCGGATGGCTTGGATAGATTCACTAGAACGAAGGGGTACGTCTTATCTGTGCCGCACGATCCACTTTAGATGTAACGTTCCACAGAGCTGATCCGGCCGAACCGGTATCAACCAGTAATATCACGCCGCGTGTCACCTGTCTGTTTAAAAACAGAAATTGAAAACAGATTTGTTTGTAATTTTCAAACCCTTATAACTTTTGATCCACACGTCCAAATTTTGCAAATTTTATATCAATGAATTCAGAGAACAAGCCCTAGCCAACCATGCCCTTAGTTTAGCAAATAGTAGCTGTTAGCTTGTTTGAAATTGCAGAAACATTTGTATGCTTGTTATGAATGAAAAAAAATGTTTAAAATTGAATTTAGGGTTAAAACCTTTGGCAATTGGATTGATTTGAACCTACTGACCCTAGGAAACACTTTGTGGACACAAAAATGTATTTGGAGAAATTAAGAAATGATTCTTTAATTTAAAACCATTTCTAGTCAAATAGAAATGTAATTTATTTATTGAAAATAATTTTGAAGTAAAACCTATGAAAATTGATTTGTTGTGACCTTACTGACCCTAGGAACCAACCCTTGGTGTTAGAAATGATTTTTGTAAAATTTAGGTTGGATTACTTGACTTAGTCATTTTCTAGCCAAATAAAAAGAATGGTTTTTGTTATAAAAATGTTTATGAAAAGAAAACTTTAAGGAAATGATTTGGACCAAACCTACTGACCTAAAAACACCAAGTTTTGCAAATTAGCAACTCATTTGGTGAACAACTTAAAAGTTTTGCCTTAATAAAAACATTTTTCACCACATGAAATGATAAATGGATTTAAAATAGTTTTTGGACAAAACCCTCTTGCTAATGACTTTGCCACTTTGGTAAATGACCAATTTGGATCTTGCAAAGTTTAGAAACCCCATAAAGACCCCTTTGCAAAATAAAACTATCGTGTGCATGCTCCCATGCATGAATTGGTTTCCATTGTTTTGTGTGTGTGAATTTGTTTGAGTGATTATTGGTTTGGAATGTAAATTGAATTAGTGTTTGCTTGATTGACTTGTAGTGAAGTGTGAGACTAGCAAGATCAAGGAGTGAACCACCATTCCCTACCAAAAAGGCAAGTGATGCTTCATACTTTTTGTCCTATTACTTTCACTATGCATTAGTGATTTTGTTAAGTAAAACTTGCATGGATTTTGCTAAGTATAGATCTTGCTATAGGAAAACATAGTAATGAATCCTTAGTAGGATTTTCCTAAGTTAAAGATTCCTACTACTATCAAGCTTAGCCTAGCTAATAGAAAACATGGGTGGAAAATATATTCACACTATGGAAAAATATTCTAAGTCTGAGGACTTATGTTTTTGTTTAATAAAACAACTAAGTTAATGAATCCCCTGGGTGGAATGGGCTTGCTTGGTGGAGAATGGTTGAGTGGTTCACAATGCCATGGGCTTGGATTGTGTATCTCACTTGTGGAATGCCACCCAGGAAACAAAGGGATTTGAGATGTCAAATGTTGAGAAGCTTCAAGTGCAACCACTTGGCAATATGGGCTCTGCCATGATCATATAGGTTGCAAGAACTTAGCCATATGGACATTGGGTGGTAGTGTTTGATAGGTTGGAACGCGTCCATTTTGGTCTAAGGGAGGGCTTCTGAAAGATCTTGTCTTGGGAAACCAAGTCTTGTGGGGAAAGTGCACCACCTCTGCAGAGTGTAAAATCTAAGTACTTAGCCATGTCCCTGGTAAAGGACAATTTGAGCATCAAGACATGGAAGCAATCAAGAATCTCATCATTCAAATTTCTAAAATTAAAATCTTGTGGTTTGAACAAGGGTTGTTTGAATTCTTCAATCATTGATGGAGAGATGGCTTGGTACAAGGATCTTGAAATCTTTGATTGAGGAAAATGATTTTGTCAAGCAAAAACTTAGTATTTTCAAAATGATAAGAAAAATCTATTTTGAGCAATGCAAGCCTCAACTCCACTTAGCCAAATGCATATAGATGATAGACTCCACTATACTACCATAGTATCACTTGCCAATACAATTCAAATGTATTGACCCTTTGTGGCTGTAACTTGTATGTTGCAGGTTTGATTGATTTTAGTGAAGATTGTTTGATTAGGATTACAAAGTCTACAACCAACATCTGCCTGTGGCACTTTGAAGATGAAGGACCACTTGACCATAGTTATTCCGCTGCAATGTAATGAAATAGCCTAATGAGCTATGTTTGATGTAATAAACTTATGTTATTCATGGTTATAAAGTTATATTATGACCTTTGTTTCTTGATATTACATCTTAACTGTGGATGCTAGCTATTGATCCAGGGACTAGCATTGTAAACACAGGAGGCTCTATCTTATTAAAGATTGGGACCCCTTACAATACTTCAAAGTTGTTGATGGTTTCTTCTTATTTTGCATTCCCTCAGTCTCTAATTCTTGAGTAAGATTTCCTTGTCTCATTTGTGGTCCTTAGTAGTTTCCATATTGTAAGTCCTTGGTGAACATGCTGAAGATGTTGAAGTCATTAGAGTTGAAGATGTTGAAGAAGTCCTTTGCACATGGGGTAGTCTTTGGCCATGGGTAGGTTTTTCCATCAAGTTTGAAATAGAAGAGATGTAGAGTTGAAACCAAAATGATTGAGGAAAGAGTTTACAAGTGTTTTTGTAAATAAGTATTGGATCAAAACATAACTCCTATTTTTCTAAGGGTTTTTGTCCAATCCTAGGTTTACAAATCCTACAGGCAACACAATGCTCTGATACCATCTGTAGAGGTCCCTACCCAATATGGTAGATCCCTCCTGTGTTTTACAATGCTAGTCCCTGGATCAATAGCTAGCATCCACAGTTAAGATGTAATATCAAAATACAAAGGTCATAACATAACTTTATAACCAGGAATAACATAATTTTATTACATCATACATAGCTCATTTGGCTATTACATTACATTGCAGCGGAATAAATATAGTCATGGGTCCTTCATCTTCATAGTGCCACAGGCAGATGTTGGTTGTAGACTTTGTAGTCCTAGTCAATCAAACAATCTTCATATAATGAAACAATCAACCTGCAACATTACGAGTTACAGCCACAAGGGTCAATACATTTTGAATTGTATTGGCAAGTTTCACTTTTATGTAAATATGAGTGGATCCTATCAATACATGCATATTTGGCTAAGTAGAGTTTTAAGGCTTTTTGCATAAAGCAACATTTATCCTATCTTTTCAAAATGGTTTTGGTCCTTTGTCAAATCTCTTTTCCAAGTACCTTGAACTCCTTGGTAGAAACTCAAGTGTTCAAGTCCTTGTCAAAATTCCCTCGAGCTACTTGGTAACCCCAAGTGCATCAAGTTTTTATCAAAATCTCATGAGTCCCTTGGTAACCCCAAGTACATCATGTTCTTGAGCACCTTGGTAACCCCAAGTGCAACAAGCTTAACAAAATCTCTTTGAATTCCTTGGTACCCCCAAGTGCATCAAGTTTTTATATTTAGAAGTTGGAATGTCGAGATCTCCCATGGTTCAAACTTTAGTTGCTCAGTATTGTCCATAACCGGGGACACGGCTAAGTACTTAGATTTTATTAACTTCTGCAGAAGGAGTACACTTTACCCACATGACACAATCCCATCTTGTTGCCACCAGTGGCCTACTGGATTAGTGCTCACCAAGATGGAGTACTGGCAGACTGAGAATGTGACGAAGTCTTTCCAAAAGGTCATCCCATACATCATTGCTAGCTTGTCTTCAGCCCCCATGAAGCATTCCAGATCCCCATGTCCGGTAACTAAAGACAATGTATAGGTCTTCCTAATGTAGTTGACTAAGCCAGAGCCATAATAGCATGTGGTTGTACACGAAAGCCACAATTGGAGAAACATGTTCCACCTCTAAGTTCCCTAGGTGGTTTTCATTTGGAGCACAACACAAAGTGATTGCCATAGACATGGTTCCCTTTTGTTGCCACCTTCTCCAAAACATAAAGTGTCCACCACCTAGGTGGTTCATTGAGTCCTTGTTTTATTATGTAAAAACACAAGTCCTTTTTTCAATCTTTGTAAAATCTCAACATGTATCTCTTTTCAAAACATAGCATGGCTACGCATGTACAACTTCAATATTTTTACTAAGGAGTGTATAGGGAATCCTATTAGGATTAGCATAGCATAAGTATAAACATTTTCATGCATGTTTACAAAATCCACTAAGTATAATGAAAATAGTAGGACTTTTGTATGATAGTGTAACTTGCCTTTTTGGTAGGGAATGGGGATTTTACTCCTTGATCTTGCTAGTCTCACACTTGCTAAATCCACTATAATCATTCAAACAAGCATAGTATCAAGTAACATTCCAACCAATATTCAAACAATATTTCATACACACAAAGCAATGGATTCTAAGTCTTGCATAAGTATGCAAAGGTTGGTTCTATTGCAAGGATGGTCTCTATTAGGCTTATAAACTTTGTAAGGTCCACATTGGTCATCTACCAAAATGGCAAAGTCATTAGTTAGAGGGTTTTGCTCAAAATCCATTTTAAAATCCATTTTTCATTTCATGTGGTGAAAAATTATTCTTTTTAAAGTAAAACTTTATATCTTTCAACAAGTGAGTTGCCCTTGGCAAGGCTTGGTGTTTTGGGTCAGTAAGTTTGGTTCATAACATTTTCCCAAAGTTTTTCTTGCAAAAACATTTTCACAATAAAATCAATGAGTTTATTTGGTTAGAAAATGGCTAAGTTAAATAATTTTAACTTAAATTTTTCAAAAATCATTTTTAACACTATGGGTTGGTTCCTAGGGTCAGTAAGGTCACACAAATCCATTTTGCACAAGATTTAATCCTAGAATCAGTTTTAAACAATTTTTATACTCTAAACAAGTGCACAAATGTTTCTGTAAATTCAAACAAGCTAACAGATACTATTTTCAAAACTAAGGCCATGGTTGGTTAGGGCTTGTTCTCCTGAATTCATTGATATAAAATTTGTCAAATTTGGACGTGTGGATCAAAAGATATAAGGGTTTGAAAATGACATCAAATTCCGATTTCAATTTCTGTTTTTAAACAGACAGGTGACACGCGTCGAGATTCTATTGGACGGTACCGGTTCGGCCGGATCGGGCGATGCTAGCTGTTGGATCAAGTTGGATCGCGTGGTCCAGATCATGTACCCCTTCGCGGTTAAGTGATCTATCGGGAGCGTCGGATCGTGATCCTACGGCGCTAACGTGCTCGACCATTTGCGAGCGGCGCCGACGGTGGCTAGCGGCAGCGACGGTCAGATAGTGGCGGCGCTGGCGAAACAGGAAACGAGGGAGAGGCTGGCAGGGCATACTAGGCTCACAGAGACCTGCTGATGCTCGTGGTGGGGTTGGCTACGTGAGGGGCGCAAGGGGTTGCTGCTAATTGCTCGTCGGAGAAGCTATGAGCGGCGGTGCTCTCTGGTTGCTGTCGAGGATGATGCTGCAAATCACTAGGAGGTAAACAAAACCTATAGTCAGGAGCGCAAGGACACGGCGAAGGTGTGTGCGTGAACGAGAAGGCGCGGAGCGGTCTGGTTCACCTGGGAGACGTCGCCGGAGAAGAGGCAGACATGGCGGCGCTCTGTGCTTGACGATGGCGAGGATTGGGGGCGCCCTAAGACAAACGGGAAGTGCCGTTAGGTTCGTATGAGTTTGGAGATCATCATCGTGTTCTCGGGGAGGAGAGGGGCGACCAGAATTTACCTGTGGGTCTTGTCGGAGAAAAAGGCAGACGCGGCGGCGTCGGGGGTTTGTCGCAGTCGGGGTTCTGGTGCACCCGCGGGCGAACTGGGAGTACTAGGAGGTGCGTGAGGTCGAGGGGAGTCCACTCGCGTGAAGTAGAGGCAGAGGGGAGGTCGGAGTTGGCCGGAATTGCTGCGATAGCTCGTCGGAGCAGAGGACGCTCGGGGAGGAATTGAGGGCGGTCTAAGGCGTGCCAGTGCGAGGTGTCAGAGGGGAATTATAGAGGAGGCTTGGGCGTTTCAACCTGCGTGATCAAAGCTTGTAACGGTGGTCGAATTAAGGCGAATTTAAGCGGGAGGAATCAACGGCAGAACGAGGGAGAAGAACTAGTCGCTGCGGGGTGGAGAGGAAAAACAGTGGAGGTGGGTCTACCTGTCAGTGGGGAAAGAAAATGAGGGGGAGGTCCACATGTCAGTTCCTCTGTGGGTTTAAAAGGGAGTGTGAAACGTTTTCTTTCGGGGAAGGGGAGTTGGGCTGGTTGGGCTGGAGTTGGGCCAGATGATTGGGCTGCTCGTTTTGTTCTATTTTTTTTGTTCTGTCTAATTATTTATCTTTTTCCTTTTCTATTTCCTGATTTGTTATTTTAAACAATTATTCACGCATTCAAAATAATTCAAACAATTTCAAACATTTGTAATGTGTTTTTGGTTCTGTTTATCAACATAAACCAATTATTAATTTAAGATAGTACTTCATAACCTTTTATTAATTAAATAAGAGGATCCTTTATTATTTAATATGATTTGATTCATTTAATAAACTTTTTATTTGAATTCTAAACACTTTCTTAATCTAATCAGTAGGTTTTATTTGGAAATAAAGCATACTTGAAACTTATTTAAAATTAAAAAAACATTTGTTATATAGGGTCCATTAATAATTTAATGAATAGACCCTATTCATTTATTTCCCATAGGATTTGTTTTATTAAATTTATTATCTTGAATCTAAAATAACCAAAACTCTTCAGTAAGTTTTATTTGAGAATATAAATTATTTGGTAAACTTATTTGAAATAAATAAATAGGTTTTATTGTTTATTTAAAATGGAAAAGTCTTTACTTTAATAAAGTTTGGATTATTAAATCCTTATTATTTTATTTAAACAATCCTTTATTATTTTTAAATAAACTCTTGGCTACTTTATTTTAAAATAAAGTGTTTTTAATTTTCAAAGCTTGGCCAAGGATTAATTTGGCTTTATAACATAATCTTTATTTATAAACTTCTATTTCATCTGAAAACAAATCTTTTCGTTTGATTGTTTAAAATAATATTTCTAATTGCTTCCTTTATGAAATGTTTAACCTTTTAAATCCTTTTAGGATTTTATTTAATTCAAATGGATTTGAGGTTCCATTTTAATTCAAAAAGTTTCTTCTGGTTCTGAAAATCAAACAAAGTTTTATTTTATTCATTTATTTTCACATTACAAGATTTGGAAAATCTTGGGATGTGACATAGAAGCTCTCCCTAGGGTTTCCCCTAGGGCTTGGCCGGCTGGGCCTATGGGGCCTTGTGCCCCTGTCCCAATGCGGCCAGGGCACTCCCTCGTAGTGCCACGCCCCCTCCCGACAAGTGGGGCCACGTTGGTCCCACTCCGGAAGGTTCTAGAAGCTTCCGGTACAATACCGAACAATCCGAAACAATTCCAAAATCCAAAAACTGCTTTCCCTTATATGAATCTTATTCTCCGGACCATTCCGGAACCTCTCGTGACGTCCTGGATCTCATACGAGACTCCGAACAAAAACTCATAAACCAATTATCCATTCTATCCTAGCGTCGAGACACGTTAAGTGTGTGACCCTACGGGTTCGAGAATATGCAGACATGATCTTTTACCAATAATCAACATCGGGATATGGAAACCCATATTGACTCCCACACATTCATCGATGATCATATCGGATGAACCACGATGCCAGGATTCAATTAATCCCATATATATATTCCCTTTGTCACACGATATTTTACTTGCCCGAGATTCGATCGTCGGTATCGGCATACCTAGTTCAATCTCGTTCACAACAAGTACTTTACTCGTTCCGTAATCCGATATTACTTTGTGATTAACTCCTTAACCACGTGCTTGCAAGCGGTGTTGATATCGATTACCGAGTGGGCCCGAAGTATATCTCTTCGACTTGGGAGGGACAAATCCCATCTCGATACATACAACCCAACAAGTACTTTCCGATCACCTGAGAGACACCTTTATGATCACCCTCTCATAGGATGACGTTTGATGACCTCAAAGCTTTCTTCCGATACCAGGGAGTTGCATTATCTCATGGTCTAAGGAATACAATATTTGACATAAGAAAAAGCTTCGCAAAGATGAACACGATGACACAATCTAATTGCTCTGCTTGATTTGGGTCTGTCCATCATATCATTCTCCCGATGATATGATCTCATTATTAATCGACAACTCATGTCTATGGTTAGGAAACCTTAACCATCATTAATCAATGAGCTAGTCCATAGAGGCGTACTAGGGACACGGTGTTGTACATAAACCACAAAAGTATCAAAGTTTCCGCTTAATACAATTCTAGCATGGAATATAAACTTTATCATGAACAAGAATTATTATAATAACATCTTTATTATTGCCTCTAGGGGATAATTCCAACACAAAAGTACTAGAGGAAGTATATGATACATTGTTAGAGCAATAATGCACGAAATGTAATTCATCACGAGATATAGCATGGTTGTGAGAGGATGAATTACAAGGACTAGCACATGGTAATATAACATTTGGAGTAGATATAGTGCTAATGTCCACATGAGGCCCACTAGATGTTACCTTTGACACGATGGCCTCATGAGCTAACTTTAGCCTATCATGGGAGACTAGAAGATCCTCATGCGAGCTTGAGAGCTTAATATGACTTTCTTCTAATTTCCCATAGTTGCTAGTTAGCAAAGCAAGTTGAGCATTTAGCTCAACATTCTCCTTCAAAATAGATACTTCACAATAAATAGAGTTAGTAGCACAAGCATCATCATAATTAGCAAGAGGTGAGGGAAACTTGGCAAGCTCTTTTGAATATGAAGCTTTAAGTTGCTCATGTGACTCAGTGAGTTTGATGAGCTCACCCTTTATGACCCTAGAGCCATTTTTGAGGTGCTCAAAATCCTCAAGGAGTTTAGCATAAGCAAATTGAATCTCATCATTTTTACTTTTGAGATCACTTGCCATCTCAAGATTTCTATCATGAGATTCCTTTACTCTAGACAAATCTAAAGCAAAGGTCTCCTCAAGAGATTCCTTAGTGGTTTGTTCCTCTTCAAGAGATTTATTTAGGTTTGCAATTATATTAGCATACTCACGCTCAAGACTACACATTTTATCAAAGTTGTTATCATGCACCTCAATTTGTGTATCTAACTTATCAATATGTTCTTTGCTCTTAATAGCAAAGTCCAAGATTTTAACAAAGTTAGAGCAAGCAATATCATATTTAACAAGGGCACGATAAACAATCTCACCCTTTTCATATAAATTATCAATATCAAGCTCTTCTTCCACATTATCCACATCCTCCTCATCACAAGAGGTAATGGGTTCCAAAGTAGGAGTTACCTTTGAATCCCTAGCCATAAGGCATATATGGGTACCTGAAGAAGGTGAAGATGAGATTGCATTTGTGGATTAATTCAAAACCTTGTCTTGGCCCATAGAATCTTCGTTTTCCTCTACATGGTTAGCAACACAAGCACTAGAGGAAATAGAAGCATTTTTATCATGGCAACAAGACAACACAAGCATATCATCATGAGATTTATTCGAGTCATTTCTACATGATATGCAAGGACTATTAACACAAGCATGTAAGGAGTTTTGAGTGCTAGAAGTGTTAAGGTCCAAATATTGATCATTGCAACTAGAGAGATATGAGGGATTACAAATATTAAGCACACTATCCATATTGCAATTTCTATCACTACTCACCATATCATTACCTTGTGAAAAATCACATGTTGGTGAAGTGGTAGAGGACGAGAACTCATCTCGACCGGAAGTGGAAGCAACACAATCATCCTCAACAATATTGAACACAACATATTTATCTTGAAGTTTTGTCCATAACTCGTGAGGGCTCCAAAAAGGAATGATTGAAGAGGTAACTACATAGCTCAAAGCATTAACAAGAACATTAGAAGCTTGAGCATCGAGATATAAGTTTTTCTCATCCTCACATGATAGATTTTTGAAATCCATAGGAGAAGAAAAACCTATATCTACAATACACTCCAAATTTGGGTCCATGTCCCGAAAATGAATAAGCATACGAGTTTTCCATATATCATAATTTGTGCCATCGAATATGAACATGTCATTGTGCACAACTCCCCTAGCCGACATCTTTACTCTCAAGGCGGTGAAGCCTAAAATGAGAGAGCGGGCTCTGATACCAATTGAAAGGATACAGATGACGCCTAGATGGGGGTGAATAGGCGGTTTAAAACTTTTCTGAGAGTGTCTCAACAAAGGCGGAATTAAACTAGCGTTTACTTTGTTAAGCACAAAACCTAGAACAATCTAGGGTACACCTATGTTCACCAACAACTTATGCTATGCAAGACAAACAACTATGTGATAGCAAGATATATACTTCAAGCACGAAGGCCATTACAAAGTAAAGTGCATAAGTAAGAGCTTGGGTATAGAGATAACCGAGGCACGCGGGGACGACGATATTTTACCGAGTTCCTCCCAACATGGAGTACATCTCGTTTGGAGAGGGGTGGTATCAAACCACCTACGCCACAAAAGGCCTCCCTTATTCTCCTATGAATCTCACCCCAACGTGATCGATCCATACTTCCACTATCGGTGCACTTGTCGGTGGCAATCCGGAACCTCTCACAAGGTTGGGGCACTTCTCCACAACTTAATTGGAGGCTCCCAACAAACACCACCAAGGCCACAGAACCGTCTAGGGTTCCAAGAACCCAAGATTAAAAAGCTTCTCAACTTTCACTCACCAAATCCTCCGAGGAGAACTCAAACCGATTCACTAAATGCAAGAGGCAAGAACACCACAAAGATGCTCCAATCCCTCACTCTCAAGTTCCAACAAAGCTACTAAAGCTATTGGTGGAACAAGAGAGGAACAACACAAAGAGGGACACAAAATTCCCCAAAATCTAGATCCCAAAGATACACTCACAAAGAGATGTTTTGGTTTGGTCAAAACGTGGATCTAGATCTCCTCTCTCTTCCACTCAAATATGGGCAAGAATCATTGGAGGGGTTGAGGGGAAGCAAGCTCAAGAAGGTCAACAATGGAGGGGAAAACTTGCAAGAATGGTTGGGGAACCATTAGGGAAGAAGGCCCCTTAAATAGGTCCCCCCCAAAATCCAACCGTTGAAGCCCAAAAACACGAATTCCGGTCCTACCGGACTTTTTCCTGGTACTACCGGACATTCCCGGTACTACCGAACATTCCCTGGGGATCCCAGGACGCCAAAAGCACCTTATTCAGTACCAACCGGTACTAAGGGGCGGTACTACCGGACGTCCGGTACTAGCGGACCCTGGTTCGGTACCACTACAAGAAATCTGGCTATATATGACCCTCCATTTTCGTCACAAAATCGTCATAGTAGTCTGTTTATGACGATTTTATGACGATTTTGAGATCGTCGAAAGCTGAGCGCAAATGAACTATAACGACGTTTTTGGTAAAATCGTCATAACCGTCTATGACGATATTGGATCGTCATAACATCTATGACGATCCAATATCGTCACGGGCCATCTAGCTTGGCCAAGTCAGATCCTACGTGGCAAAATTATGACGAAATTAAACTGTCTTAAATCAAATTCAGCCCAGTCCAGTTTGGTCGCTTATATGGGCTCAGCCCAGTATTTTTGGCAGTTTTTAATATTTCAGCCTTATTTATTTTCTAGGCCTTGGCCTTCTTACAATCCAATTATTTTCGAATTTCGGCCTTTTTATCAAATGGGTCTCAATTGTCAGTTTCCTGTAGAAATTGGGCTCTAGTTGTCAGATTCTTCATATAGCTAATTAATTAATATCCAATATAACAATCTAACGTGAGATAAAAGCATGACAATATTTAAATAAATGTCAAAATCAATTCATTACAACAATATGACAGTCGAACAGATTGAACACGTGAAATTCCACTCTAGTTCACATCACTACTAGTTCAACCAAAAAATCTTGGACACCCCAAATCTACAAACAAAACTCTCATAAAGTATAAACGCTAGCTACTCTGATGATACTCTCGAACTTCTTCAGGAACTTCAGCTTGTGGCCTTGATCTTCTCGTCGATGTACTCTCAGCCTTGGTGTTGTGAAGACTAGCGAGCCTTCTCCTACAACTCAAACAGAATAGTAAGCAAAAGGTTAGGCATATAAATGAATACCATCAGCATAAGAGCAAACACCAAAATAAGCATGTACAACATCAACTATTCAATCTAAAGCTATGGAGGTGGCAGAATTTAAACCAGTGGATACATTTGTAAGAACCCACCACAAATTCAAAACAACAACATACAAACAAAGTAGAAACCAGAGTAGCACATTAGCTTTGGAAAACTGACATTAAGCACAATAGCTTCGAAAATCATGCAGGACTGCTGCTCTATATAATAAGGCCGATGTTCCAGACTTAGAACACATCACCTAATAAAACAACATCCTACACTGGCCTATACATGCCTACATCAACTACAGAAATGTGACCAAAAAGAAATTGGTGAAAGTACAGACTTGATTCCAACACTGTGCTAAGAAACCTGTGACAATCAGGGAACAAATCACAAATATTGAGACATTGTAGATTACAGCAAGCCAAATTTAGGATTAGGAAAAGTAATTTATAGCTCCAACATAACATGTCTACCTTACATGAACATATAGTTGATTCTAGGGCAAAACAAACATGCACATATCCTAGGGCTGGATCCCTGTGTAAGAAATCAGGAAGTATGACAACACATTACCATACTCGAGCCAGTCCAGCATTCCAGCATACTGTGTTGGTCATTCCAGCAGTCCAGTATGTAGACACACCATGTCCCATTGGAACTAACAAGCAAGAGAGAGAGAGCAAAAAGAATCAGAGTGTAACAGAGAGGCATTCATTTTGAGAAACTAAAAGCAAAAGAAGACACGAATAGATCAATGGGTATTGGTTCAAAGACCAAAACCACACAAGTTGAACATGGGTTCATGGTGTCAGTAATCTTCAACAAAAGTGACAGCAAAAGTGATATTTGACTTGCACGACTACTTATTTTACCAAACATGTGTACCACAATATAGTGCTAAGTGAAGCATGGTAATCAGCTAAAATGATAGATCAGTACTATCTTATCTAAATAAGAGTGCAAGAACCAAACTGAGCATATACCAGGAACATGAGTATAAGCTCCAAGAGGACAGCAACAAGGTCATGTATTAATTCTGTACATTAGACCAACCTAAAACTAAAAAACATTACCAATTTTGAATCATAGTAGCAGCAGGGTGAGGCGCACGGCGGAAGAAGAGGAAGAGGAGTACTCGGACTATGGGCGTGGCCTTGGCCCCCATGCTGAGGCCGTAGCACGAGCAGATGGCCTGCGGCATGATCTGCGACAGATTACATGCACCAAATCAGGTAGCTAGCTGGGGTGATAGATTACAGCAGTCGAGCCCACAACAACCTCCATGTTTATGCCTACCCCATGAGATGCTACAACAATGTTGAATTGGTGTTGACACACATTACCGATGCAATTAGTTGGATCAGGGGAAAATGTACTGCACCTACCAGGAAAGCTTACAGCTATGTCTAGGTCAGTTTTTCAGCAGATTAAATGGCGAAGGGAAATAGTGTGCTAACTGCCGGTGACTCTCACATTTGATGTTTAGTTCATTGCTCTCAGCAACTAGTATCAGTAATTAACTAAGAGGAAAAGAGATCAAAGAGGTACATGTGCACTGGTCGCCGCTTGGCCAGAGAACAGGTGGGACTGGATCTGACAAGCGGAGATGTGCGTGGTGTGGCGGCGGGGAGAGATAAGGTTAGGGTTAGAGAAAATGATGGACACCTGAAATGATGCAGCCGCCAAGCGGAGGAAGCTCAGTCGCCTACTAGAAAATAGAAAACAAGGCGGCGGCACCAATCATCCCCTTCTTCCAACTTCAGCTTGGAGCTCATGTAAAAGAGAAAATGATGGACACCTGAGTCAAAATGAAAGCATATCTTCTAACAATAACATAGGAATAGAAGATCTCAACTAGAAACACAATAAATAATAGAATTATAAGAAGAGAACTCCAAATTAACAGATTAAGTACCATAGGAATAGAAGATATCAAACTAATTGCTACTGGAACTTAAATTACACACATGTAGTTTAGAAAATGCACGACTTGGACACTACAAGTACCAAATAGAACAAAAAATGTACTACGGCACAAACTAGTACAAACAACGGAAATTAACGTCAGATATGACCAAGTAATGCACTTGTACTTTCAAATTTTCTTGGCAACAAAAGCATACATTTCTCATTAACAACATCAATAAACAGAATGTCTTGTAGAAACAATATCAAAATCAATGAATAACTTACTTAGTTGCTGCAACTATCAGGGCAGTAAAGATAAGAGGCGTAACAGATTAGACGGAAGAAACACGGAGCACAGGAAAAAGTTCTCTCGCCAAAACATCTTACAGATTGACAGTAGCAGGTATCCATTAGGCTAGCAGTTGTCATGTAGCCCCTTGCAATTATCTACCGCAGAAGCCACTCGATGTCTGTTGTCATCTGACTAGGGAAGCAGTTGTAGGGTTTCGTAGCATGGAAAACAAAAAATTTCTATCGCATACAAACAAACAAGCCAATATCTATCTACTAGATTGTAGCAACGAGTCGATGGAATAACTCACCCTCGAAGATTCCAAAGTGTTTAACGAGAGCAGATGCTCGTGGGTGATGTAGTCGTACTCTTCCCGATCTCAAGATCGCGTAGACGATCCTTCCGGCGCTGCGTTCCGGCAGCGCTCCCATAGTCGGTCACACGTTCGGTACTCGACGAAGACCTTCCTCTCCCTTGTTCCAGCAGGCAGCGGAGGTTGTAGCACTCTCCTCGCGATTCCGGCAGCACAACGGCGTGGTACCGGAAGTAGAGGGGAGATCTCGCAGGGCTTCGCCTTAAGCCGGAGCGAGTATGGTGGAGTATGAGAGAGTCCTCGGTGTTCTAGGGTTTAGACACACCAAGGAGGGAACAAGGCGGCGGCTAGGGTTTAGCTAGGCGGCGGCGAGTTGGTGCCCTAGGGGCCGGCGGCGGCTTGGAGGCGGTGGCGGCTTGGGGCTAGGGTTTAGAGGAGTAGGAGTTGTGTGTCCCTAGGAGGGAGCCCTGCCCCTCCTTATATAGGTGGAGGGGCCGGCCGGCCAAGGGGAGGGAGAGGAGTCCCTCCCCAACTCGGCTTGGAGGTGGGCCGCCGGTTGGAGGAGGGAACTCCTCCCCAACTCGGTTTCCACCTCTCCTCCTCTTTCCAAAAACTGCCGTTTGACTTTTCAAACTAGGATTTGAATAAACCCTTTATTTTGGACAGCGAAGACACTTAGTACATGATGCAATCATTCCAACTTGTATTGACACATTCATGTACCCCTTCCCCCCCGGAGTGTCGGACATTCCGGAACCTTCTAGAACATTCCCGATGAAAACACCGGAACCATTCTCCAACTCCGAAACGGGACTTTCCTTATATGAATCTTATTATCCGGACCATTCCGGATCTCCTCGTGATATCCCGAATCCCATTCGAGACTCCGAACAACATTCGGTCTCTTTCTCATCATTCCATAACTACTCAAACAACGTCGAATCCTTAAGTGTGTCTCCCTACGGTTCGTGAATTATGCGGACATGATCGAGACACTTCTCCGATCAATAACCAATAGAGGAATCTGGAAATTCATATGGCTCCCACATATTTCTACGATTACTTTGCGATCAAATGAACCACTTACATACGATATCAATGTCCCTTTGTCTCACGATAGTTTACTTATCCGAGGTTATGATCGTCGGTATCTCTGCATACCTAGTTCAACCTCGTTACCGATAAGTACTCTTTTCTCGTTCCCGTGATATGTGATCCCTTGTGAGCCAGTCACATGCTTGCAAGCTAATTGGATGACATTTCACCGAGAGGGCCCAGAGTATATCTATCCGTCATATGGATGGACAAATCCCACTCTTGATCCATGTGTTTCAACCAATACTTTCCGAACACTCAATGCCACCTTTATAGCCACCCAGTTACGGTGTGGTGTTTGATGTCATCAAAGCATCCATCCGGTAAAGGTGATATGCATGATCTCATGGTCGAAGGAATTATATTACTATGTATCAGAAAGCATATAGCAATTGAACTATTAAAATGACTTGATCTTTATGCTACGCTTATCTATAGGAGTATGTCCACCATATCATTCTCCTAACGATATGATCTTGTTGTTGATAACATCTCAATGTTCATGATAGGGAAACCACAATCATTTATCAACCAACAAGCTAGTGATGTATAGAGGCTTTACTAGGGACTTCAATTTAAGTTTACAAATCACACAAGTATCAATGTTTCCTCGTTAATACTATTATAGCATGAATGTAAACATTTATCATAAACACAAAGATATAATAATAACTACATTTATTATTGCCTCTAGGGCATATCTCCAACAACAGTGCCCAAGCGATACCATTGTGCAATATATGTGCATCCCAGTTATCAGGAGGCAGAACAAAGGCGAAGAATGCAAAATCTACAGAAAGAGTGCACCTCACGTGTGTGGTGGTATTTGTTGTGCGTGTGTGTGTACCCTGAGTTTTTTGTGCAAGTTGAAAACCCATGCTACATGTTGTTCTAGAAATAATTTAGTAAGAGACATAGTGTGCATCCAACATGTCAGAAAATTTTCAATTACAGCATGCTATGCCTTTTTTGCAGTGCTAATGGGCCAAATTCATAGCCCAACTGGGTATGGAGACATAGCATACATCTAACATGTTTAACTCACAGCTTGAGAAACGAAAATTTATTTGTTGCCAATTATTTGCGATGCAGCAAACTAAATTTGACCAAACTAGTTAACAATAAAATGCATAAAGTTTCCACAATACAAGATGATGAACTTAGAAGTAAAAGCACATGAGACACCATCTCTTTGGTCAACTAGATAGTGGTACATGGTCAAGTAGATAGTGCAAAATACCAGTCCCCTTCACACTACAGGGTTCATACCTCTTCACACCCCAGGGTTCCTACCACAAGGTTCCTATGACAAAATACCAGACACAGTGTGCAATTTCAGGAACATACTATGACAAAATACCAGACATATTGGAATATACCAGACACAGTGTGCAATTTCAGGAACATACAATGACAAAATACAATAAGTCCACAAAGGATATTTGCAAAGAAGTTACTAGTTTCAGTGGAGCAAGACATAGATGTTAACAACCAGGATTTGCTACCCTTAACAAGAATAACTAGAAATAAACCAGACGACGAGTCATCACCGATCCAGAGGCGATAAGGCCGGCGCGTACATGGTGGTAGGGAGGTCGTGGGCGACAGGATCTAGCGGCAGTAGCGACAATGACGGCCTGCCGCTGCCGCTCGATGTGGTCGGAGATGTGGAAGTGGAAGACCTTTCGCTTGTGGGAGGAGAGCTCGTTGCAGATTTGTTGGAGGAGAGCTCGACGATGAAGGCCTCCTTCGCCTTGCCCTCCAGGTCCCGACCAAGCCTCCCCAGCCAGGACGACGTCACGGGAGAGGGAGCAGCCGTCGACCCACATGCACGGAGAGGAAAATCGAATCAACATCAACGGGAGGGAATCAGGGGATGTGATGTGAGGGGAGGATGCATTCGTGCTCACCAGCAATTTGTTGGAGGAGAGCAGCCACAAGTCCAGTAGGTTGTCGACCTTCTTCATCCGGCGGCGGTGCATCTGGATGAGGAACATGTCACCTTCCTTCTGTCAGACAAGCACCTGAGTAGGTTCTGCGTGGCGTGTAGGAGGGAGGCCTGAGGCAGTTCGTCGTGGTGGAACGAGGCGAGCGAGTCCTCCACACGACGGCCTCTGTCTTCGTCGTGAGGCCGGGATGGTTGGACATCGACGCTGGCAAGATAGGGTTCATGCGCGGCGGCGCGATTTGAGGCACGAGATGGGGGCGTCGGTAGGTAATTGATTGGAGAGGGGCAGTGTCTGTAAGTGGTGGTGCTAGGAAACGCCGACGTGGTTGGGGATGTAGCGTAGGATTCGCCGGACGGTGGGTGGTTGGGGATCTGGAGAGAGGCGGCGGGTCAGGGTTGGGGAGAGGAGGTCTCGCGTGTGAGGGTTATGGTTTGGGGTGGATGCATTTGGGTGGATGTACCTCTCGGTCACGATCTGGACGACTAAAAAATGACACATAGGCGTAATTGCTGACGTGGCCGACTACAAGTTTCAACTTATCTTAATTTGGACATCATGACGATTTTAAATCGTCGTAATAAGGTAAAAATAACGTCGAAAGGTACATCCGTCAGGTTATGACGATTTGAGCTAATGAAAATATGACGTTCCTGTGCAAAATCGTCATGATTTTTTAAGGTTTTGGACCTCCCGAACAGCTTACGACCATCTGGTGCAAAATCGTCATAACTCTATGACGATTTTTTCCACGGTCACTATGAGAAGGTCATAGAATAACACATTCCTTGTATCCCTGAACGAAAACGACCATAACTTTTGTATCCGGACTCCGATTTTGATGATCTTGGGCTTGTTTCGAAGAGGACAAAAAGCTCTACAAGATCATGCAAAGAAACATCATAGTCCAGCAAGGGAGGATAGATCCAAATGACGGAAGGTTTAACCTCTCTCAAAAAGACGAACCGATAAAACCTCCAACATCGAAAACGTAATAGAAAATGCATATAAAATCCGTTTTCGATGAACTAGAGCTTGTCATGGAGATTAACACAAGCTCTAAATCCTCACATGAGTAAGAATCAAATAATGGAAGGTTTTACCTATCTCTAAAATACAAACCAGTAAAACCTCCAAGATCAAAGCGCAATAAGATACAAAAGGGAAATCCGTTTTTGTTGAACTAGAGCTTATTATGAATATTACCACAAGCTCTAGAACCTTACATGGATAAGATCAAAATAACAACCAAGAAAGGATGATGCTGAGTATGCAAAGGTTTGAGCTCTCTTCGAAAGATATGATCGAGTTACTCACTTTGGAGCCCCTCTTGATAGTACGGTTGTCTATCTTATAAACCAGTCTCCCACTAACAACGTGAGACCGGCAAAACGGAAAACCTATCAAGATTATACCTTTTACTGGAGCATTCCACTTGAGCTTGATGTAGACAAACTTTACCTTCTCAAGATGGAACGCCTTTCTTGATTCCTCATCATCGATCCATGATCCCGAGGATGGAAAGCATCAAACATGAGATCTACTAGATGGCGCATTTTGTGCTTGAACATCACATCTTCTTATCATTTCATTGACCTAGAAGCCAATCAATGCTCCAAGCAATGCCAATGGACAAATCATACAAGTGCAACTTAATACACACATTAGTCCATAAAGATTGTCATTAATTACCAAAACCACACATGGGTGCCCACATGTTTTTTCAGTAGTAACAACAATTATAGGCCTTATCCTCCTAATAATGGAAATACCTATGGAAACTCCTACAACAATGCTAGAAGTGCCCCCTCTGAACTTGAAGTCATGCGCAAAGACTTTATTAGTAAAAAAACCATTTTCAACAAGACTGTGGAGGAAAATCTTTTGAATGTAGAGAAAAATATTTCCTCTTTGTCTGAAGCACATGCCTCTTTGATTAATAAAATGACTGCTAAACCTAAAACCATGGAAAGTACCTTTGCTGCTACTCATGCCATACAAGTTACTATTGATGAAAATGTTAGATTGTTAGCCCAAGTTCATGCTAAGTGGGAAAGAGAAGATGAAATTGCGAGAAACAATAGTGTGTGCACCATCACCACCCATATGGATGCCACTAAACCACAAGAAGTCCCTATTCCTCCTCCAACAATTCCTAGGACCAATGAGTCTACTACTAGTGATGCTAAGTTTGATTTTGATCTTGATGGTTGCAATATTTCTGAAGTGATTATGTTCCTGCAAAAGCTTGCTAGAAGTCCTGATGCTAGTGATAGGCATGTTGCTTTCAACAAACACATTAGAGATGCTCTTGTTAAAATTAAGGAAGAGAAGTTGAAACACAAAGCTTCTATTCCTAGGAAAGTAGAAGATAGCTAGGAACCCATTATTAATATGCAAGTGAATGATTTTGATCTCAAAGCTTCATGTGATCTTGGTTCTAGTGTCTTTATTATGCCTAGGAAGATTTATGAAATGCTTGATTTGCCACATTTGGAAGATTGTTATTTGGATGTCCCACTTAATGATAATGCTAAGAAGAAACTCATGGGGAGTGTTAATGATGTTCTCATTATGGTTAACAATGCTTATGTCCCTGTTGATTTCTATGTCTTGGATGTTAAATACTATGCTTCTTGTCCTATTACTTTGGGAAGACCTTTTCTTAGAACTATAGGTGCCATCATTGATACGAAAGAAGGCACCATTATATATCAATTTCCATTCAAGAAAGGTAATGAACACTTACCTATGAGGACAGAGAAGTTGCTTTTTTCTCCTCCTTTGAAAGCAAGGTTTGATGTTAATGCTTCTTCATTTTAAAACACTTGATTTCTTGCTTCTTGTGCCTAACTTAAAGGCGTTAAAGAAAAGTACTTGTTGAGAGCTAACCCAAGAGTTTTCTTGAGTTTTGGAAGTTATTACTTCAGTAATGACCTCTCCTTATCCTTTTTGTTTGCTTTTTGTGCCAAGAATGAACTCTAGTGAGAGGGAAGTAGGATTTGGGGAGTTGCTGTCTCAAAACAGATTTTTGTGCTCCACCATAAAAAATCATGAGGAGGCTCTGTAAGTTGTATTGATCTGCAAATTTACGAATAAACCTCCCAGTATATTATCTAACTTTCGTTAGTTCAACACTTTTTGATTTGAGCAACATAAGTTCTTCGAAAAAATTGTTTTCTACCTGTTGGTCTGTTTTGACAGATTTCTGCCATTATTTGCATTTGCTTCTTATTGATTCCTTTTTGGGTTCTTTTTGGGAAATTGAGATTTTTGAGGGAATTTCTACAGTATCTTGTGTTTTTAGTGAAAGTTTTCCTGTTCTAAAGCTAAACCCAAGGGTCTATTATCTTTTGAGTACACTAATGTTGCTAATGAAGATTGTGTGAAGTTTTGTATGAAGGAAAAATTTCAGGTGTGGAGAAAGAATGATGTAATGAGATGAAGAATGGACAAAAGCTCAAGCTTGGGTATGCCACCCCAGTGTCACCCCAAGAAATATCCAAGAGGTACAAGCGTCAGAGCTTGGGGATGCCCAAGGCATCCCCTTCTTCATCAATAAAAAGCTCAGGTCTTTCTAGCACTGTTCTGTTGTTCTTGGAGCGTCTTAGTTTTCGTTTGCTTTGCTTAGTTTGTTTAGTTTGCTTGAATAAAGTAGTTTGGACCCCCGTTCTCTCTGTGTTGTTTCAAATAAGTTGATTGGTGTTGGAAAGGAGTAGAAAGTTCTTGCTTGAATAGTGCAAGAGGAGCTTGCTTTGACTGTGACTTAGACTTTAGCATGTCATGCTAGGTGTTGTTTTGAACTTATGCTTAGTGATTATTGTTGTAGCATGACTTGTTCCAAACAATTGGGATTGCTTAATGTGCCTTGAAGGAATCATGTGTTGTTTTAGCATACAAAAGTATAGTATTGCGGTATTCTCCTTTGATGCTTTGTTTGGGTTGACTTGGCACATGCTCACACCATGTTATGACTATGAACAAGTCACCATAGACTCTATGATCATTTAGTCCTTGACTTGTAGTACCACTCTATGCTTTGATTAGTAATGTTTTGACGCTCTGCATGATTATGGCCATTATTGCTCTTTTAGTTGGTCACTCCCAGTATTTTGCTAGCCTCCACTTGTATGAGTAAGTTCTACTCATGCTTCCAACTCCCAAGAAACCAAGTTATTCCAAAGTGTCCACTATAAATTCCTATGCGTGGTGTGTTACATCATTCCAAGTATATTCTTGTTTTCTGCTATCTTCCAATTAAAAACTATTTTGTTATGTGAAAACTTAGTGATTAAAGCTCTCACAAACTTGATGGCACACTTTATTTTCCTTGCCCCTAATAAACTTGAACCATTGTGTCATCTATGTTGTATATGCTTGCACTTATACATTGGAATTATCAAAACCGTGCTGTCACGGGGAACACTTTCAACATTGCACTTGTACTTTGTACACATTTGATATCATGTTCTTTTGTCTATGGATGTCGTCGGTGTGAAATAAAAGGGGAGCTTGTAAGTCCATGGAGTTATGTATTTTGTGTTAGAGAAACGCCTGGGCCGCTAGCCTAAGCCATGCCTTATCATGGTGAAAATTTGTAGCATCACTATAATGAGCAATCTGTGAAACATCCTCAATAAAAACCTATGCAAATGGCAAATAAAAAGATCGCTGAGATGCTCATTGTCTGCTTGCCTTGTCATTTTGGTTATGGGATAGCTCCTGTACCATGTGCAAGGGGTACCCGGTTGGCGGTTCTCTATGATACACATGTACTTACTAGGACAAGAACTTACAGGTGACTAAAGTTGAGTAGCATGAGGAGCGGCCATCATATTCAAGAGACATGAGATTGCCAACTTATACTTTGTCAAGCATATACTCCATAGTTTGTTCACTTTAACCTTAATCACTTCAAGATGCTTATGATAGGGGCAATTAGGGCTCAAAGCTAACAAGTACCATAATTTTTGGAAGCTCTTTTTGAAACTTGAAATCCCTGCTCCCCTTTGAAGGGACTTTCTTCCACCATTATTTTGATTCTCCACTTTCTACCTTTAGGCACCAGTTAAGAGAGCATAGTTGTCATTCTTAGTTCTATGTGCATTATCCCAAAACTTATTGATTGATGCATATTGTTGATATTTCTTGTTCTTGTGCTATTTGTATCTACTCACTCTTATGGACTTTGAAGGTGTCCTATGCATCTATTTGCTACTCCATGAGGGACAAGCTGAATGCCACTATGCTATGTTTCCTGTATGTGAAACAAACAAACGTTTTTCAATGCATGTTATTCATGATCTTTGTATGTAGCCTTTCACGTTGCATGCATAGTTACTTTGCCTTACTGTTAGAAATCCATCTTTCATGCTCATGTTTAGAGTTCTTTGATCCCAGCTTTCAATGCTTGCAAATGGTTTGATCTTGGTTTTGATGGTGCATGTCACCTCAAAAATTATTCTTTTTATCACTTACCTACTCGAGGACGAGCAGGAGATAAGCTTGGGGATGCTTGATACGTCGGAAACGTATCTATAATTTTTGATGTTCCATGTTTGTTTAGTATCTACTTTGCTTTGCTTTGTCCACACTTTGAGGTGTTTTTATATGTTTTCTGATACTAACCTATTAACAAGTTGCCACAGTGCCAGTTGCCTGTTTTCTGTTGTTTTTGGTTCCAGAAAAGCTAGTAAGGAAATATTCTCGGAATTGGACGGGACAAAAGACAAAGTCAATATTTCACCGAGGAGAACACGGAGTCCAGAGGAGATACGGAGGGGAGCCACAGGGCGGCTGCACCCCCTAGGTGCGGGACCACCCTAGGCCGCACCTGGGCAGGGTGTGGGCCCCTGGCCGACCTCCCGCCTCGCCTCTTTGCCTATAAGAAGCCCCCGATGCCTAAACCCTAAGTACCCGATCAATATTCCACGAAACCGTTTGTAGCCGCCTCCACCATCATCCCTAGATCGGGGGATCTGAAGCTCTTCCCGGCACCCTGCCAGAGGGGAGATCATCCCGGAGGCCTTCTTCTTCATCATGCCAGCCTCCGGTATGAAGCGTGAGTAGTTCCAGCTTGGACTACAGGTCCATGTAGTAGTTGGATGGTTGTATCTCCTCCTTTGTGCTTTCATGTCTAGATCTTGTGAGCTCCGTTCATGATCAAGATCTCATCTATTTGTAATCATGCATGTTGTTTTTGCGGGGATCCAATGGATATTGAGATTACTATGTCAGATTGATTAATGGTTTTGTCTTATTGATTCTATCATGTCTGTGTTGTTTGTGATCTTGCATGCTCTCCATTGTTAGTAGCTATCTTGGCCAAGTAGTTGATAGTGACTCCAAGAGGGGGTATTTATGCTCGATATTGGGTTCATGCCTCTATTTAATCTAAGGGAAGTGACAGATATCTCTAAGGTTGTAGATGTGTTGTTGCTACTAGGGAGAAAACAACGGTCTCTTGTTCATGGAACAAGTGGATTGTTTACCTTACACACTTTGCTTAAAGCAGTTGTCTGTTGCTGGCAACTTAATACTGGAGGGGGTTCGGATGATAACCCAAAGGTGAACTTCTAGTCATAGATGCAGTTGGATGGCGGTCTATGTATCTTGTTGTATTTACCAATCGAATCTCATAGGATCTTGATGTCTAGTATTGCATTGTTATGCCTTGCTTAGTCCTGTCAATTGCCCTACTGTAATTTGTTTACCCTGCATGCCATGTTTGTTTATCTAAGGAGAACAACTCTAGTGAACTATAGACCCCGGTCCAATATTTACCATTGATACATCTTCCACTGTTACCGTTTACTTTTTGCAAACCACTGTTACCTTCCACACCATACAGTTAATCCTTTGTTACAGCAAACCGGTGAGATTAACAACCTCACTGTTCGTTGGGGCAAAGTGTTGAGTTTATGTTGTGCAGGTCTCCAAGTTGCTAGCAACACCTTTGAGTCGTTTCCTTCCTCCTACTAGTTCGATAACCTCGGTTTCTTACTAAGGGAAAAATTGCTGCTGTAAGAAACCGCCGCAGCCACCGCCCATTGCGTAGTAGATAAGTACAGCATAAATTTTTCCCTCAGTAAGAAACAAAGGTTATCGAACTAGTAGGAGGAAGGAAACGACTCAGGTGTTGCTAACAACTTGGAAACCTGCACAACACAAACTCAAGACTTTGCCCCAACGAACAGTGAGGTTGTCAATCTCACCGGTTTGCTGAAAACAGAGGATTAGACATATGGTGTGGAAGGTAATGGTGGCTTGCAGAAAGTAAACAGTAATAATGGAAGATGTATCAATGGTAAAGATTGGACCAGTATCCACAATTCACTAGAGGTGTTCTCCTTAAGATAAACAACATAACATGCTAGGTAAATAAATTACAGCGGGGCAATTGACAGGACAAAGCAAGGCATAATAATACAATACTAGACATTCATGATCCTATGAGATTTGATTGGGCATTACAATAATATACATAGACCGCCATCCAACTGCATCTATGACTAGTAATCCACCTTCAGGTTATCATCCGAACCCCCTCTAGTATTAAGTTGCAAGCAACGGATAACTGCTTTAAGCAATGTGTGTAAAGTAAACAATACAATTGTTCCCTGAACAAGAGATTGTTGTTTTCTCCCTAGTAGCAACATCACATCTACAACCTTAGAGATTTCTGTCACTTCCCAGATTCAATAGAGGCATGCACCACTATCTTGCATAAATACTCCCTCTTGGAGTCACTAGCATCTACTTGGCCAAGATAGCTACTAGAAACGGAGAGCATGCAAGATCTCAAACAACACAGACATGATAGAATCAATAAGACAGAACCATTAATCAATCTGACATAGTAATCTCAATATCCATCGGATCCCCGCAAACACATCATGCATGATTACAAATAGATGATCTTGATCATGAACGGATCTCACAAGGTCTAAACATGTAGCACAAAGGAGGAGAAACAACCATCTATCTACTGTATGGACCCATAGTCCAAGGTGGAACTACTCACGCATCATACCGGAGGCTGGCATGGTGATGAAGAAGGGCTCCGAGATGATCACTCCCCTCCGACAGGGTGCCGGGAAGAGCTTTAGATCCCCCTCGATCTAGGGACGATGGTGGCGGCGGCTACGGACTATTTCGTGGAGATCTGATCGGGTACTTAGGGTTTTGGCATCGGGGCCTTCTTATAGGCGAAGGGGCGAGGCAGGATGGCTCCGGGGGCCCACGCCCTACCCAGGCGCGGCCTAGGGTGGGCCCACGCATGGGGGGGGGGGTGCGGCCACCCCGTTCCTCCCCTCCAGTCGCCCTTCAGGCTGTGCTAACCAAATCGAAGTAATCAAAGCAAGGAACAAGCTCACCAAGTTTAGAGCCAATCCAAACACGTTTGAGCCAAAAAAAACACCAGCTCAAAGACAGATCGATCAAATCTCAGAAATCTGGACAGAAATCACCTCTCCTTCTTCTTCCTCTCTTCTCACTAGGTTGTGATGTTCTTGTGTGTTCTCTCACCCTCTCTATTGCTCATCCCACTCTCTATTGAGACACACACAACCACCAAGGGTGGCTAGGGTTTTCTTTTCTACTCCTCTTTGAAGGAGCATCTCAGCCGTTGGATACAAACGTCAATCAATGGTTGAACGTGTTGGACTTTCACGGGCTGATGTTGGGCTACCAACACACCTCCATGTGGAGGGACATGGCCCAACACAATTGTGAACCGTGAGTCACGTGTCCAATGTACATTCGGTGAGATTTGTTGGATTTATCACAGATCTTCACCTGTTACTCGTGTGTAATAAACAAACCACACTAAGCATGCATATGTGGTGCTTTGAAATTGTATACTCTCTCGATCTCAAAATAAATGATTTGTGTTTATCTAGATACATATATATATCTATATACTAAAACACGTTTAGATACATGTGAATTTAGACAAACTTAAATCACTTATTTTGAAAAAGAGGAGGGGTGTACGTGTTGGAGATATGCCCAAGAGGCAATAATAAAGTGGTTATTATCATATCTTCATACTTATGATAAATGTTTACATACCATGCTATAATTGTATTAACCGGAAACATTAATACTTGTGTGATTTGTAAACATAAAAGAGTCCCTAGTAAAGCCTCTTGTCAAACTAGCTTGTTGGTTAATATATGATCATGGTTTCCTGATCATGAACATAGAGATGTTATTAACAACAGGGTCATATCATTAGGAGAATGATGTGATGGACATACTCCTATAGTTAAGCGTAGCATAAAGATCAAGTCATTTAATATAGTTCATTTGCTATAAGCTTTCTGATACATAGTAACCTAATTCCTTCGACCATGAGATCATGCTTATCACCATCACCGGAAGGATGCTTTGATGACATCAAACACCACACCGTAACTGGGTGGCTATAAAGGTGGCATTGAGTGTTCGGAAAGTATGGGTTGAAACACATGGATCAAGAGTGGGATTTGTCCATCCATATGACGGATAGATATACTCTGGGCCCTCTCGGTGGAATGTCATCCAATTAGCTTGCAAGCATGTGACTGGCTCACAAGGGATCACATACCACGGGAACGAGAAAAGAGTACTTATCGGTAACGAGGTTGAACTAGGTATGCAGAGATACTGACGATCATAACCTCGGATAAGTAAACTTTCGTGAGACAAAGGGAAATTGGTATCGTATGTAAGTGGTTCATTCGATCACAAAGTAATCGTAGAAATATGTGGGAGCCATATGAATTTCCAGATTCCTCTATTGGTTATTGTTCGGAGAAGTGTCTCGATCATGTCCGCATAATTCACGAACCGTAGGGAGACACACTTAAGGATTCGACGTTGTTTGAGTAGTTATGGAATGATGAGAAAGAGACTGAATGTTGTTCGGCGTCTCGGATGGGATTCGGGATATCACGAGGAGATCCGGAATGGTCCCGAGAATAAGATTCATATAAGGAAAGTCCTGTTTCGGGGTTGGAGAATGGTTCCGATGTTTTCATCGGGAATGTTCTAGAAGGTTCCGGAATGTCCGGCACTCCGGAGGGGAAGGGTACATGAATGTGTCATAACAAGTTGGAATGATTGCATCATGTACTAGGTGTCATCGCTGAAAAAAATAAAGGGTTTAATCAAATCCTAGTTTGAAAAGTCAAACGCCAATTTGAAAAGTCAAACGGCTATTTTGGGAAGTGGAGGGAGAGAAGGAAACCTGGGAAGAGAAGGTTTCCCTTCTCTCCTCCAAACCGCCGGCCAGCAAGGGAGTTGGGGGAGGACTCGGCTAGACCTAGCCGCCCCTCCCACCTATAAAAGAAAGGGAGGGGGTGCCCCCTCTCCCTACACCTTGCCCCTTAGCCGACGCCCCTCTAAACCCTAGGCCAGCCGCCGCCCCCCTTCTAGATGCGGCTGCTCTAGATCTCTTATAAACCACCGTCTAGCTAATCCCTAGCTGCTGGTTGCTCTAAACCCCTTGGTGCCTCTAAACCCTAGACCACCAAGGCCTCTCTCATAGTCCACCATACTCGCTCCGGCTTAAGGCGAAGCCCTGCGAGATCTCCCCTCTACTTCAGGTACCACGCCGTCGTGCTGCCGGAATCGCGAGGAGAGTGCTACAACCTCCGCTGCCTGCTGGAACTAGGGAGAGGAAGGTCTTCATCGAGTACCGAACGTGTGACCGACTGCGGAAGCGCTGCCGGAACGCAGCGCCGGAAGGATCGTCTACGCGATCTTGAGATCGGAAGTGTACGACTACATCACCCACGAGAATCTGCTCTCGTTAACCGCTTTGGAATCTTCGAGGGTGAGTTCCTCTATCGACTCATTGCTACAATCTAGTAGATAGATCTTGGCTTGTTTGTTTGTATGCGGTAGAAATTTTTTGTTTTCCAGGCTACGAACCCCTACAGTGGTATCAGAGCCGTGTCTATAGTAGATCTGTTGCACGAGTAGAACACAATGGTCATTGTGGGCATTGATGCTTTTGTTGTCGATTGCTTCTTGTGTACTTTGCATCTTGCGGGATGGTGGGATGAAGCGGTCCAGGCTAACCTTACATGACATCGTTCATGAGACTTGCTCCACGCTTGACATGCAACTTGTATTGCATAAGTGGCTTTGCGGGTGCCTGTTTCTCCCAACATAGTTAAGATTCAATTTGCAACGGGTGATTGACAATACTAGTATCAATGTTGTGGTTCTTGTTCGTAAGTTAGAACGACACTTATTGAAAGCCCCAAACCACGTAAAACATGCAAAGAAAATTAGAGGCGTCTAACTTTGTTTGGCAGGGGTGTGCTGTGATATGATATGGCCATGATTGTGATTATATTTGATGTATGCAATGTAACTTATTGTAAGTTGGCAACCGGCAGGAGCCATATGGTTGTCTTTAAATTCTGTTAAGACCCGTGTGTCTATTCAAAGTAGTTGTAATAGTTGAAGCTGGTGGACGACAACCATGGAGCGGTATCATTGACCTTGATGCAATGCCGGTGATGATGGAGATCATGTTCGTGCTTGAAGATGGAGATCGGAAGCACAAAGAGGAAAGGCCATATCATATCACATATGATGAATTGCATGTGATGTTAATCCTTTTATGCATCTTGTATTGCTTATTTTACGATGGTAGAATTATAAGATGATCCCTCAATCACACAATTTCATGTTTTAAAGTGTTCATCCTTAGTAAGCACCGTTGCTAAAGCTCGTTGTTTCGAAGCACCACGTGATGATCGGGTGTGTTAGATGCTGCGAGTGTATACAACGTGAGCAAGCCAGATTTGCTCATGCGGAAGCTAAGGTTTGATCTTGACGAGCCTAGCATGTACAGACATGGTCTCGGAACACGGATCACCGAAAGGTAAAGCATGAGTCATATAGTAGATATGATGAACATGTTGATTGTTCGCCATTGAAGCTACATCAACTCTCGTGATGATCGGTTTTGATGTGGTGGATTTGGTTCGTGTGATCACTAAAACAATGTGAGGGATATTGTTTTGAGTGGGAGTTCAACAGCAATATGATTAAAAGTTGAACACTATTTATCATAAATTAAATCAAAGTGAATTTGCATAATTTTTGTAGTCATTGGCATCCGTTTACCACCTTGCGCTTAGTTATAATTGAGATGATAGAACTATAGAATTCTGGTTAGTTACTTTACGAACTGGTATCGTATTGTTTTGAAGTGTTAATCTAAAGTTTAAAAGTCCTATTGCAAACTTTCAGTAAGTTCCGGTTACTCCATGAAGTTTAATAACTGGTATTAAATCGAGAGTGAAAATTCCAAGAGTTAGTGTATGAGTATCATGTTTGTCTCCATGATTCTTGATATTCAAAGAGTTGTCTTAATATCAAGGTTATCTAGGATCTGAAAGAGTTGTTTTAGAAACCATGATGTGTGGAAGATATTGTGATATCTGAAACGAAGTTTTGGGTGCAACATGATAGAGTATAATATGGCAAAAGTCATGTTCTCATATTTGATGAGAATTTGCAAAGGGCTGGAGACACTAGTTGTCCTAATCCACCAAAAGGTTTTGGAGAGCAAAATTATACTCGCGATTCATCTTTATAAGCTAAAGGTAGCTTGATCATGAATAATTCCATGATAAGGGTGAATATTTGATGTAGGTAAAATATTTACCACACCAAGAGATTACTAAAGAATGGAATTTGAAAGCACACCAAACATTTGATGATGGTGATCTACTTCAAAGTGCAAGTCCAAAGACATTGGTGTTTAATTATACATGCTTTGGACTATGTGTCATATGTATGACTCCACTATTGATGTTGATAGATTCTTTCAAACAGAAAAGGAAATACTGAAAGAGAATATCATAAATATATGGCAGAAAAGAGAAGACTAGAATTGTCCAGTTTAAGTATATAGATGATATACATGTTATGGCTATATTCTTTGCTTATTAAACAATGTGGTTCTTAAGTATTTGATACTGAATTTGTTGGTGTGAATCGTCATACGAAACAACACAATTCATGAACTACAATGGCCTAAGTAACTAGCAAAAGAATATGTGATGATGTTCATCGAGAACAAATAAAGGGTAATTGTGTTGCTCGTTAAACATCAAAGCTTGCCTTCAAGATTTGTTATATCAGGTATTATGAGAACAAAAGGGTTGTTCAAATAATTGCCGTAATCCATAAAAGATGGATGATTCACAAATCTCGTTGGAGAAATCACATCCATAAAACTAGTGCTAAAAATGTCGAAAGACAAATTGATTGAAAGATCACTTAGGAAGTGACATCGCCATTTAAATTATATTGGAAAGAAAACATGAAGAAACTCCATGCAGATGGAATTTTGGAGTCTTTTGATTTTTGATCACATGACGCTTGTGAAACTTTCCTAGAGATAATTAAAACTTCATTCATAGGCCAAAAAGGGAACGAATGACTATCTTATTGGAACTTGTACATATTGTTGTACGAAGTCCATTATGTGTAGTCAAGAGCGATGGATTTCAACTTCATATGATTTCTCCGAAAATTTGAGTGAATATATGAATATTTACTTAATAAAGATGAAGTATGAAACATTTGAAAAGTTCAAAGACTTTCAAGATGAAGTGCAAAATCATTGTAACAAGAATACAAATAGTTTATGATAAGATCATAAAGGAAGATATTTGAGTTACAAGTTTAGCATAATACCTAAGATTTAAGGAATCGTTCCGTGGATTTGCATTTCCCGAAACACCATAAGAGTATGGAGCGTTCGAGATATGTAATTAAACCTTGTTTGACATGGTAAGATCGAAGGTGTAATTCATAAAACTGCCATTATATTTTAAAGATTAAAAGCTTTAGAGACTACCGTTTTCCACTGAAAAGAGCTCCATCATAATCCGTTGAAATGACACCATATAAAGTTATGGTTTGGGATAAAACCCAAGTTGTCCTTTCTTAAACATTGGTATGCTATGCATAAGAAAGATGTTTGCAACCAAAGTCAGATGAACCTGTCTTTGTATGTTATTTCGAATAACTGTTAAGTAATCCTCCATAACATCAGAGACAAAAGTGTTTGTCACTTAGAACGTCAAGTTTCTTTGAGAAGGAATTTTTCGTGAAAAGATAAGTGGGAGGACAATAGAACTTTGATAAAGTTAAAAGAACCTTAGCTATATGTGCAAAGTTGCGCAGCGCCGAAAAGTGTTTCGGAGGCAGCAACAATGCTCATGGCTCACGTGCCTCAAAGGTTGTGGTTACGAAGGTCAAATTTTCTATTGAACCAAGTAGGTCAAGTAAGCAATCAAATACCAAGATTTGAGGGTTGAATCATTATTTGAGAATAATGAACGCACTACATGCAAAGAAGCAATGATGGGCCCTGACTCCGTAAAATGGCTTGAAGCCATAAAATCCGTGATAGTCCCATACACGAGAAATCAAGTTTTGAACTTGAAGGACCCTCGAGAAAGGTGTAAGACCTTACAGTTGTGTTTGGATCTATAAAGAAATAGACATGGATGTTTCGCATCTATGAAATAGTCGACATGTTGGGAAAGAGTTCACAAGAATGTTCAAAGGTTGACTATGACAAGATTTGATCTTTCATAGCGATATTTAGTCTAGACGGATTAATGTAGCAACCACTACATATAATTTTGTTATGTGGTAGTTGAATAAACAAAACAAGTTCTTCTAATAGAATTGTTACCTAGGACATGTGCTTAACACGGTCCATAGGGTTTTGTTAATTCAAAGGATGCTAAAAGCATATGCAAACTTCAATGGTTGAAGTAAGCATTGCGGAGTTGGAATCTTCACTATGATGAAACTGTTAAAGTAGTTTAATTTCATCAGAGACGATGAAGATGCTTGCATTTGCAAGAAATTAAGTGGGAGCGCTAAGACATGTTTTTAATACATTATGTGGAAGACATATTGTTGATTGGAAATGATGTATCTTTTATTAACACATATTAAGAATTTCATCCTGATGAAAGACTTAGGCAAAACCCAAATATTTGGCATCAATAGACGCTAATATGGTTGTGCCAAAAGTACATAGATGATATATTGAATGAGTTCAATATAGAAACTACAAGAAAGGTTCTTGTTGCACAGAAAGGATTGAATGAGTTCAATATTGATGATATATTCAAGTGTATTGACACTTGGTAAGTGAAACAAAGATTCAAGTATAGATTGATACTTTATGTATGAAATCACAAGGAGTATTTATATCAATCATACTGTGATATGTACAAATCCAGATATGTCCTATGCTCTAAATGTTATGAGCATATATCAGAATGATTCATAAGATAATCATTGGACGATAGTAAAGATATTCTTATGATCTTGTAAAAGAACTAAGAATATATTATTTTGTAGAAATGACAAATAGATGGTTAGTTCATTGTAAATGAATTACATTGATACTAGTTTTGTCACAAAGTACAAATTAAGTTTATCTCAATCTAAACTAAGTGTGGCACAATATAATGGAAAGTAAGTTCCATAATGGATTTGGATGAATTCCAAAGTTAGGACATTATGACAGATACTACAACAAAAGGCTAAGTATATGACTGCTATTATAGCAGCTAAAGAGGGCATTTGTGTCAAGTAGTTTGTTATCAAACTAGGTGTAGTTCACAGCGGGATAATACTATGAAGATATATTGCACGACAATATTATCAACATGTTTTAACCCCAAAGAACTAAAGGTCTCACCAAAGGACCAAATTTATACAAAGCCATCTCATTAGAGAATGAGTGATGCGTAGAGACGCAAAGACATGCAATTACACACGGACCTGGAAGTGTCAGATCCGGAGATCAGTTGACCACTAGAAATCGTGTACATACAACACCAGAAAGCCATAGGTGTTGAATACACAAAGGTTTGAAACTAGATTATTGATTCTAGTGCAAGTGGGAGACTGTTGGAGATATGCCCAAGAGGCAATAATAAAGTGGTTATTATCATATCTTCATACTTATGATAAATGTTTACATACCATGCTATAATTGTATTAACCGGAAACATTAATACTTGTGTGATTTGTAAACATAAAAGAGTCCCTAGTAAAGCCTCTTGTCAAACTAGCTTGTTGGTTAATATATGATCATGGTTTCCTGATCATGAACATAGAGATGTTATTAACAACAGGGTCATATCATTAGGAGAATGATGTGATGGACATACTCCTATAGTTAAGCGTAGCATAAAGATCAAGTCATTTAATATAGTTCATTTGCTATAAGCTTTCTGATACATAGTAACCTAATTCCTTCGACCATGAGATCATGCTTATCACCATCACCGGAAGGATGCTTTGATGACATCAAACACCACACCGTAACTGGGTGGCTATAAAGGTGGCATTGAGTGTTCGGAAAGTATGGGTTGAAACACATGGATCAAGAGTGGGATTTGTCCATCCATATGACGGATAGATATACTCTGGGCCCTCTCGGTGGAATCTCATCCAATTAGCTTGCAAGCATGTGACTGGCTCACAAGGGATCACATACCACGGGAACGAGAAAAGAGTACTTATCGGTAACGAGGTTGAACTAGGTATGCAGAGATACCGACGATCATAACCTCGGATAAGTAAACTATCGTGAGACAAAGGGAAATTGGTATCGTATGTAAGTGGTTCATTCGATCATATAGTAATCGTAGAAATATGTGGGAGCCATATGAATTTCCAGATTCCTCTATTGGTTATTGTTCGGAGAAGTGTCTCGATCATGTCCGCATAATTCACGAACCGTAGGGAGACACACTTAAGTATTCGACGTTGTTTGAGTAGTTATGGAATGATGAGAAAGAGACCGAATGTTGTTCGGAGTCTCGGATGGGATTCGGGATATCACGAGGAGATCCGGAATGGTCCCGAGAATAAGATTCATATAAGGAAAGTCCTGTTTCGGGGTTGGAGAATGGTTCCGATGTTTTCATCGGGAATGTTCTAGAAGGTTCCGGAATGTCCGGCACTCCGGAGGGGAAGGGTACATGAATGTGCCATAAGAAGTTGGAATGATTGCATCATGTACTAGGTGTCATCGCTGAACAAAATAAAGGGTTTAATCAAATCCTAGTTTGAAAAGTCAAACGCCAATTTGAAAAGTCAAACGACTATTTTGGGAAGTGGAGGGAGAGAAGGAAACCTGGGAAGAGAAGGTTTCCCTTCTCTCCTCAAAACCGCCGGCTAGCAAGGGAGTTGGGTGAGGACTCGGCTAGCCCTAGCCGCCCCTCCCACCTATAAAAGAAAGGGAGGGGGCGCCCCCTCTCCCTACACCTTGCCCCTTAGCCGGCGCCCCTCTAAACCCTAGGCCAGCCGCCGCCCCCCTTCTAGATGCGGCTGCTCTAGATCTCTTCTAAACCACCGTCTAGATAATCCCTAGCTGCTGGTTGCTCTAAACCCCTTGGTGCCTCTAAACCCTAGACCACCAAGGCCTCTCTCATAGTCCACCATACTCGCTCCGGCTTAAGGCGAAGCCCTGCGAGATCTCCCCTCTACTTCCGGTACCACGCCGTCGTGCTGCCGGAATCGCGAGGAGAGTGCTACAACCTCAGCTGCCTGCTGGAACAAGGGAGAGGAAGGTCTTCATCGAGTACCGAACGTGTGACCGACAGCGGAAGCGCTGCCGGAACGCAGCGCCGGAAGGATCGTCTACGCGATCTTGAGATCGGAAGTGTACGACTACATCACCCACGAGAATCTGCTCTCGTTAACCGCTTTGGAATCTTTGAGGGTGAGTTCCTCTATCGACTCGTTGCTACAATCTAGTAGATAGATCTTGGCTTGTTTGTTTGTATGCGGTAGAAATTTTTTGTTTTCCATGCTACGAACCCCTACAGTACGTGTATTCAGGGTATCCGCTCCCTTTTGTAATTAGTTTTCCTACCTGGGACTCAGACCGGCGCGGCGTGGTGACTTCGGTGTGGTAGCGCTTGTGGAAGACTGTTCCCTTTTTTTTGGTTTGGCAAATCTTTTCTTTACAGCGGGCTGCACATGCTACACCTTTTCTCTTTAAGTGCTACTAGGGCGTGTTTGGTTACTTGGATCGGAATTTCACATTTTTGCAACTTGGCCCAGAGGATGCTGCATAGGGGAGATTGACCTAGGGCAGTTTATTTGGTTGATTGTTTTTCCGTTTCCTCGCTTTGAGAGCCCATATGGCCACTTTGTTTGGTTTTCCAAATTGGGCTCGGCTGGTGAAAAGTTGCATGTTTGGGAGCCCGCATCTGGCCCGATATGGTTACCTCGCATGACAAAATGGTGAACTTACCAACTACTCATCAGGGTTTAATGACTTACATGATCGTTCACATGATTCAGAGTAACTGGTAGTAGACAATCTACATGATCCGGCCGACAATGATGATGTCTTTGATCATACTTGCACCGTCTATAGGTGGAAACTGCTCATGTCGACTGATGGCGCCCAGTACTTGTCGTGAGACGCTTCGTTAAAAACCCCAAGAGAAAGGTATGAAGCAGCACATCAGCAAGTTTCCCTCAGTAAAAAACCGAGGTTATCGAACCAGTAGGAGGAAGGAAATGTCACACAGGTGTTTCAAGCAACACGGAGACCTGCACAACACAAACTCAAGACTTTGCCCCAACGAATCAGTGAGGTTGTCAAGCTCACCGGTTTGCTGTAACAAAGGATTAAACTTATGGTGTGGAAGATAATGGTGGTTTGTAGCAAGTAAACAGGTAACATTGGAAGATGTATCAATGGTAAAGATTGGACCGGGGTCCATAGTTCACTAGAGGTACTCTCCTTAGATAAACAACATGGCATGAAGGGTAAACAAATTCCAGCGGGGCAATTGGCAGGAACTAAGCAAGGCATAACAATGCAATTACTAGACAGAAAGATCCTATGAGGCTGATTGGGCAACACAACAATATACATAGACCGCCATCCAACTGCATCTATGACTAGAAGTCCACCTTCAGGTTATCATCCGAACCCCCTCCAGTATTAAGTTGCAAGCAACAGACAACTGCTTTAAGCAAAGTGTGTAAGGTAAATAGTCCACATATTCCATGAACAAGATACCGTTGTTTTCTCCCTAGTAGCAACATCACATCAACAACCGAAGAGATTTCTATCACTTCCCTTGGAAACTAGAGGCATGAACCCACTATCGAGCATAAATACCCCCTCTTGGAGTCACTAACAACTACTTGGCCAAGATAGCTACTAACAACAAAGAGCATGCAAGATCACAAACAACACAGACATGATAGAATCATAAAGATAAAACCATTAATCAAACCAACATAATAATCTCAATATCCATCGGATCCCCGCAAACACAACATGCATGATTACAAATAGATTAGATCTTGATCATGAACGGAGCTCACGAGATCTATACATGAAAGCACAAAGGAGGAGATACAACCATCTGGCTACTACATGGACCCATAGTCCAAGGTGGAACTACTCACGCATCATACCGGAGAGAAGGCCTCCGGGATGATCTCCCCTCCGGTAGGGTGTTGGGAAGAACTTCAGATACCCCCGATCTAGGGATGATGGTGGTAGTGGCTATAGACGGTTTCGTGGATTTTTGATCGGGTACCCAGGGTTTCTGCATCGGGGGCTTCTTATAGGCGCATGGGCGAGACCGGGAGGCGGCCAGGGCCACTAAACCCTAGCCAGGCGTGGGCCCACCTGCCCCCGCGCCTGGGGTGGGTATGCCCCTCCTGGCTGGCCCCTCCGGCTCTCCTCTGGACTTCTTGTTCCCCATGGAAAGTAATTGACTTTGTCCTTTGTCCTGTCCAATTCCGAGATTATTTCTTTACTAACTTTTCTGACACCAAAAACAGCAGAAAACAGGCATCTGGCACTGTTGCAACTTAGTAATAGGTTAGTACCAGAAAACATGTAAAAAGCACCTCAAAGTGTGGACAAGTAAAGCAAAGTAGATACAAAACAAGCATGGAGCATAAAAAATTATAGATATGTTTCCAACGTATCAACATCCCCAAGCTTAACTCCTGCTCGTCCTCGAGTAGGTAAGTGATAAAAGAATAATTTTTGAGGTGGCATGCACCCTCACAATAAATATCAAACCATTTGCAAGCATTGAAAACTGGGATCAAAGAACTCTAAACATGTGCATGAAAGATGGAGTTCTAACAATAGGACATAGTAACTATGCATGCAACATGGCAAGCTACAAACAAAGATCATGAATAACATGTATTAAAAACGTTTGTTTGTTTCACATGCAGAAAACATAGCATGGTGGCAATTAGCTTGTCCCTCATAGAGTAGCAATATAGATGCATAGGACACCTACAAAGTTCACAAGGGTGACTAGAAACAAGTAGCACAAGAACAAGTAATAACATAATATGCATCAATTAATAAGCTTTGGAACACTGCACACAGAATGCCAACTATGCTCTCTTAATGTTGCCTAAAGGTAGAAGGTGGAGACTCAATAGTGGTGGAATAAGGGCCTTTTTGTAAAGGAAGCAGGGATTACAAGTTTCAAAAAGAGCTTCCAAAAATTATGGTACTTGTTAGCTTTCAGCCCTCATTGCCCCTATCATAAGCATCTTGAAGTGGTTAAGGTTAAAGTGGCAAAGCTAGAGTATATGCTTGACGAAGTATAAGTTGGCAATCTCATGCCCCTTGAATACGAGGGCCACACCTCATGCATACTCAACTTTGGGTCCAGGTAAGTTCTTGTCACTGTAAGTATTTGCATATCATTGAGAACCGCCAACGGGGTACCCCTTGCACATGGTACAAGAGCTTTCCCATAACCAAAATGACAAGGCAAGCAGACAATGAGCATCTCAGCAATCTTTTTATTTACCATATGCATAGATTTTTATTGAGGATGCTTCATAGATAGCTCACTATGGTGATGCTGCAAGTTTCCACCATGATTAGGCATGGCTTAGGCTAGCAGCCCAGGCGTTTCTCTAACACAGAATACAAACTCCATGGAAGTTCCCTCTTTATTTCACACCGGTGACATCCATAGACAAAATAACATGATATCAACTGAGTACAACAAGGTACAAGTGCAATGTTGAAAACATTCCTCGTGACAACACGGTTCTGCTAATTCCACCTTATAAGTGCAAGCATATACAACAAAGTTGTCACAATGGTTCAAGTTTATTAGGGGCAAAGAATAAAGTGTGCCATCAAGTTCATGAGGGCTTTTAATCACTAAGTTTTCACATAACAAAATAGTTTTTAATTGGAAGATAGTTGAAAGCAAGAATATACTTGGAATCGTGTAACACACCATGCATAGGAGTTTATAGTGGACACTTTGGAATAACTTGTTTTCTTGGGAGTTGGAAGCATGAGTATAGCTTACTCATACAAGTGGAGGCTAGCAAAAGACTAGGAGCAACCAACTAAGAGAGCAATAATGGCCATAATCATGCAATGCAACAAAGCAAACTAATCAAAGGAAAGAGTGGTACTACAAGTCAAGGACTAAATGATCATAGAGGTGTAACACCCTCAGAGTCGGCCCTATGCAGGTCTTAGCGATTCCCGCCAAACCCGCATAGAAACGATTCAAAGGCGCCCACCAGGCACTTGCGTGCGGGTGGAAAACAAAGTAATATCATTACACAATAGTCCACGACGGAACCCACAGAACATATATATACAACAACGACTCCATGAGTCAAGAATACAGATATACAATACAAAGGTCCAAATCACCTTGATAACGATACAACGTCCGACTACAGACAAGATGCAAATGGGTCTAAGAGCCCTGAAGAATAACCAATGGCATCCATAACCCTGCCCAGGCCAAGCCGGAAGGGTAACCCTGCTAACAACGTCGATCTCAAAACCTGCTAAAACAAAAGGGGTGCTGGCAAAGGGCAAAGGAAAAAGAGAGCGGTCAGTACTGAGGCCAGTGCGAATATTGGTCCCACATGGCGAATAGTGCGAATATTCAAAGAACAGGTATCAAGTACTCGGGGTCCTACGGGACACAAGTGGACGGTTAAAAACCAAATAACATCTATTGCCCACCTGTGCCTCTGCATTATTTACCTACTTCAATTTTAGTTATTAAGCAGTAATTAAAGCCATGATCATCTCCAACATTAAACATGCGGCATACTCCAACAACTATGGAAGATCGACGATGCTACACATCACCTGCGCAAGAACTACGACTCGCAGGGCCGACTATCTACCAAACAACAGGTAATAGGATGTGTCCATGGCAATATAAGGGCTGCAGGGAAGTATAACGGGGTACGGAATCTATAGCATCGCAACACAAATAGCAATAGATCAACTGGAGGAAATAAAGACTATAAATGTAAAATAGGTAGAAAGGGGGAGAATGCTCGCCTGAAAACATTGTCGAAGGTTCATCCGAAGATCGGGGCGAAGCTCACATCAACTCAACGGCTTTATTCGCAAAGAAGCAATATACTAGAAGAAACACCGAATGCACTGTTTAATACTACGACAAAAGATCGAGAATGATGCATGTATGATGTATGACATGGCAAAGGTGCGATGCAACTAGGCAATATTAAACGGAACCGGGGTCCCGACAATTAATTAGAAGGTTCATGTTGTTTAGTTACCCCGCAAGTTTAAATGTTGTCTTAATAGGGCAAAATATGTCACCGGTTTGATGCACAAATTTAAATGGGACTAATATTAGACTAGAAAAGCCCACATATGGCCTCCATATTTAATTATGAGGTCCACCGGCTTCTCCATGGTTGTCGTCCACCGGCTTCAACTATTACAACTACTTTGAATAGACACGCGGGTCTTAACATAAATTAAAGACAACCATATGGCTCCTGCCGGTTGCCAACTTACAATAAGGAACATTGCATACATCAAATATAATCACAATCATGGCCATATCACATCACAACACACCCCTGCAAAAAAAAGTTAGACGCCTCTACTTTCTTTGCATATTTTACGTGGTTTGGGGCTTTCAGTAAGTGTCGTTCTAACTTACGAACAGGAACCACAACATTGATACTAGTATTGTTAATCACCCGTTGTAAATTGGATCTTAACTATGCTAGGAGAAACAGGCACCCGCAAAGCCACTTATGCAATACAAGTTGCATGTCAAGTGTGGAGCAAGTCTCATGAACGATGTCATGTAAGGTTAGCCTGGGCCGCTTCATCACAACATACCGCAAGATGCAAAGTACACAAGAAGCAATCGACAATAAAAGCATCAACGCCCACAATGACCATTGTGTTCTACTCGTGCAACAGATCTACATATAGACACGGCTCTGATACCACTGTAGGATTTCGTAGCATGGAAAACAAAAAATTTCTATCGCATACAAACAAACAAGCCAAGATCTATCTACTAGATTGTAGCAACGAGTCGATGGAATAACTCACCCTCGAAGATTCCAAAGTGTTTAACGAGAGCAGATTCTCGTGGGTGATGTAGTCGTACTCTTCTCGATCTCAAGATCGCGTAGACGATCCTTCCGGCGCTGCGTTCCGGCAGCGCTCCCGCAGTCGGTCACACGTTCGGTACTCGACAAAGACCTTCCTCTCCCTTGTTCCAGCAGGAAGCGGAGGTTGTAGCACTCTCCTCGCGATTCCGGCAGCACAACGGTGTGGTACCGGAAGTAGAGGGGAGATCTCGCAGGGCTTCGCCTTAAGCCGGAGCGAGTATGGTGGAGTATGAGAGAGTCCTCGGTGTTCTAGGGTTTAGACACACCAAGGAGGGGACAAGGCGGCGGCTAGGGTTTAGCTAGGCGGCGGCGAGTTGGTGCCCTAGGGGCCGGCGGCGGCTTGGAGGCGGTGGCGGCTTGGGGCTAGGGTTTAGAGGAGTAGGAGTTGTGTGTCCCTAGGAGGGAGCCTTGCCCCTCCTTATATAGGTGGAGGGGCCGGCCGGCCAAGGGGAGGGAGAGGAGTCCCTCCCCAACTCGGCTTGGAGGTGGGCCGCCGGTTGGAGGAGGGAACTCCGCCCCAACTCGGTTTCCACCTCTCCTCCTCTTTCCAAAAACTGCCGTTTGACTTTTCAAACTAGGATTTGAATAAACCCTTTATTTTGGACAGCGAAGACACTTAGTACATGATGCAATCATTCCAACTTGTATTGACACATTCATGTACCTCTTCCCCCCCGGAGTGTCGGACATTTCGGAACCTTCTAGAACATTCCCGATGAAAACACCGGAACCATTCTCCAACTCCGAAACGGGACTTTCCTTATATGAATCTTATTATCCGGACCATTCCGGATCTCCTCGTGATATCCCGAATCCCATTCGAGACTCCGAACAACATTCGGTCTCTTTCTCATCATTCCATAACTACTCAAACAACATCGAATCCTTAAGTGTGTCTCCCTACGGTTCGTGAATTATGCGGACATGATCGAGACACTTCTCCGATCAATAACCAATAGAGGAATCTGGAAATTCATATGGCTCCCACATATTTCTACGATTACTTTGCGATCAAATGAACCACTTACATACGATATCAATGTCCCTTTGTCTCACGATAGTTTACTTATCCGAGGTTATGATCGTCGGTATCTCTGCATACCTAGTTCAACCTCGTTACCGATAAGTACTCTTTTATCGTTCCCGTGATATGTGATCCCTTGTGAGCCAGTCACATGCTTGCAAGCTAATTGGATGACATTTCACCGAGAGGGCCCAGAGTATATCTATCCGTCATATGGATGGACAAATCCCACTCTTGATCCATGTGTTTCAACCAATACTTTCCGAACACTCAATGCCACCTTTATAGCCACCCAGTTACGGTGTGGTGTTTGATGTCATCAAAGCATCCATCCGGTAAAGGTGATATGCATGATCTCATGGTCGAAGGAATTATATTACTATGTATCAGAAAGCATATAGCAATTGAACTATTAAAATGACTTGATCTTTATGCTACGCTTATCTATAGGAGTATGTCCACCATATCATTCTCCTAACGATATGATCTTGTTGTTGATAACATCTCAATGTTCATGATAGGGAAACCACAATCATTTATCAACCAACAAGCTAGTGATGTATAGAGGCTTTACTAGGGACTTCAATTTAAGTTTACAAATCACACAAGTATCAATGTTTCCTCGTTAATACTATTATAGCATGAATGTAAACATTTATCATAAACACAAAGATATAATAATAACTACATTTATTATTGCCTCTAGGGCATATCTCCAACAACAGTGCCCAAGCGATACCATTGTGCAATATATGTGCATCCCAGTTATCAGGAGGCAGAACAAAGGCGAAGAATGCAAAATCTACAGAAAGAGTGCACCTCACGTGTGTGGTGGTATTTGTTGTGCGTGTGTGTGTACCCTGAGTTTTTTGTGCAAGTTGAAAACCCATGCTACATGATGTTCTAGAAATAATTTAGTAAGAGACATAGTGTGCATCCAACATGTCAGAAAATTTTCAATTACAGCATGCTATGCCTTTTTTGCAGTGCTAATGGGCCAAATTCATAGCCCAACTGGGTATGGAGACATAGCATACATCTAACATGTTTAACTCACAGCTTGAGAAACGAAAATTTATTTGTTGCCAATTATTTGCGATGCAGCAAACTAAATTTGACCAAACTAGTTAACAATAAAATGCATAAAGTTTCCACAATACAAGATGGTGAACTTAGAAGTAAAAGCACATGAGACACCATCTCTTTGGTCAACTAGATAGTGGTACATGGTCAAGTAGATAGTGCAATATACCAGTCCCCTTCACACTACAGGGTTCATACCTCTTCACACCCCAGGGTTCCTACCACAAGGTTCCTATGACAAAATACCAGACACAGTGTGCAATTTCAGGAACATACTATGACAAAATACCAGACATATTGGAATATACCAGACACAGTGTGCAATTTCAGGAACATACTATGACAAAATACAATAAGTCCACAAAGGATATTTGCAAAGAAGTTACTAGTTTCAGTGGAGCAAGACATAGATGTTAACAACCAGGATTTGCTACCCTTAACAAGAATAACTAGAAATAAACCAGACGACGAGTCATCACCGATCCAGAGGCGATAAGGCCGGCACGTACATGGTGGTAGGGAGGTCGTGGGCGACAGGATCTAGCGGCAGTAGCGACAATGACGGCCTGCCGCTGCCGCTCGATGTGGTCGGAGATGTGGAAGTGGAAGACCTTTCGCTTGTGGGAGGAGAGCTCGTTGCAAATTTGTTGGAGGAGAGCTCGACGATGAAGGCCTCCTTCGCCTTGCCCTCCAGGTCCCGACCACGTCTCCCCAGCCAGGACGACGTCACGGGAGAGGGAGCAGCCGTCGACCCACATGCACGGAGAGGAAAATCGAATCAACATCAACGGGAGGGAATCAGGGGATGTGATGTGAGGGGAGGATGCATTCGTGCTCACCAGCAATTTGTTGGAGGAGAGCAGCCACAAGTCCAGTAGGTTGTCGACCTTCTTCATCCGGCGGCGGTGCATCTGGATGAGGAACATGTCACCTTCCTTCTGTCAGACAAGCACCTGAGTAGGTTCTGCATGGCGTGTAGGAGGGAGGCCTGAGGCAGTTCGTCGTGGTGGAACGAGGCGAGCGAGTCCTCCACACGACGGCCTCTGTCTTCGTCGTGAGGCCGGGATGGTTGGACATCGACGCTGGCAAGATAGGGTTCATGCGCGGCGGCGCGATTTGAGGCACGAGATGGGGGCGTCGGTAGGTAATTGATTGGAGAGGGGCAGTGTCTGCAAGTGGTGGTGCTAGGAAACGCCGACGTGGTTGGGGATGTAGCGTAGGATTCGCCGGACGGTGGGTGGTTGGGGATCTGGAGAGAGGCGGCGGGTCAGGGTTGGGGAGAGGAGGTCTCACGTGTGAGGGTTAGGGTTTGGGGTGGATGCATTTGGGTGGATGTACCTCTAGGTCACGATCTGGACGACTAAAAAATGACACATAGGCGTAATTGCTGACGTGGCCGACTACAAGTTTCAACTTATCTTAATTTGGACATCATGACGATTTTAAATCGTCGTAATAAGGTAAAAATAACGTCGAAAGGTACATCCGTCAGGTTATGACGATTTGAGCTAATGAAAATATGACGTTCCTGTGCAAAATCGTCATGATTTTTTAAGGTTTTGGACCTCCCGAACAGCTTACGACCATCTGGTGCAAAATCGTCATAACTCTATGACGATTTTTTCCACGGTCACTATGAGAAGGTCATAGAATAACACATTCCTTGTATCCCTGAACGAAAACGACCATAACTTTTGTATCCGGACTCCGATTTTGATGATCTTGGGCTTGTTTCGAGGAGGACAAAAAGCTCTACAAGATCATGCAAAGAAACATCATAGTCCAGCAAGGGAGGATAGATCCAAATGACGGAAGGTTTAACCTCTCTCAAAAAGACGAACCGATAAAACCTCCAACATCGAAAACGTAATAGAAAATGCATATAAAATCCGTTTTCGATGAACTAGAGCTTGTCATGGAGATTAACACAAGATCTAAATCCTCACATGAGTAAGAATCAAATAATGGAAGGTTTTACCTATCTCTAAAATACAAACCAGTAAAACCTCCAAGATCAAAGCGCAATAAGATACAAAAGGGAAATCCGTTTTTGTTGAACTAGAGCTTATTATGAATATTACCACAAGCTCTAGAACCTTACATGGATAAGATCAAAATAACAACCAAGAAAGGATGATGTTGAGTATGCAAAGGTTTGAGCTCTCTTCGAAAGATATGATCGAGTTACTCACTTTGGAGCCCCTCTTGATAGTACGGTTGTCTATCTTATAAACCAGTCTCCCACTAACAACGTGAGACCGGCAAAACGGAAAACCTATCAAGATTATACCTTTTCCTGGAGCATTCCACTTGAGCTTGATGTAGACAAACTTTACCTTCTCAAGATGGAACGCCTTTCTTGATTCCTCATCATCGATCCATGATCCCGAGGATGGAAAGCATCAAACATGAGATCTACTAGATGGCGCATTTTGTGCTTGAACAACACATCTTCTTATCATTTCATTGACCTAGAAGCCAATCAATGCTCCAAGCAATGCCAATGGACAAATCATACAAGTGCAACTTAATACACACATTAGTCCATAAAGATTGTCATTAATTACCAAAACCACACATGGGTGCCCACATGTTTTTTCAGTAGTAACAACAATTATAGGCCTTATCCTCCTAATAATGGAAATACCTATGGAAACTCCTACAACAATGCTAGAAGTGCCCCCTCTGAACTTGAAGTCATGCGCAAAGACTTTATTAGTAAAAAAACCATTTTCAACAAGACTGTGGAGGAAAATCTTTTGAATGTAGAGAAAAATATTTCCTCTTTGTCTGAAGCACATGCCTCTTTGATTAATAAAATGACTGCTAAACCTAAAACCATGGAAAGTACCTTTGCTGCTACTCATGCCATACAAGTTACTATTGATGAAAATGTTAGATTGTTAGCCCAAGTTCATGCTAAGTGGGAAAGAGAAGATGAAATTGCGAGAAACAATAGTGTGTGCACCATCACCACCCATATGGATGCCACTAAACCACAAGAAGTCCCTATTCCTCCTCCAACAATTCCTAGGACCAATGAGTCTACTACTAGTGATGCTAAGTTTGATTTTGATCTTGATGGTTGCAATATTTCTGAAGTGATTATGTTCCTGCAAAAGCTTGCTAGAAGTCCTGATGCTAGTGATAGGCATGTTGCTTTCAACAAACACATTAGAGATGCTCTTGTTAAAATTAAGGAAGAGAAGTTGAAACACAAAGCTTCTATTCCTAGGAAAGTAGAAGATAGCTAGGAACCCATTATTAATATGCAAGTGAATGATTTTGATCTCAAAGCTTCATGTGATCTTGGTTCTAGTGTCTTTATTATGCCTAGGAAGATTTATGAAATGCTTGATTTGCCACATTTGGAAGATTGTTATTTGGATGTCCCACTTAATGATAATGCTAAGAAGAAACTCATGGGGAGTGTTAATGATGTTCTCATTATGGTTAACAATGCTTATGTCCCTGTTGATTTCTATGTCTTGGATGTTAAATACTATGCTTCTTGTCCTATTACTTTGGGAAGACCTTTTCTTAGAACTATAGGTGCCATCATTGATACGAAAGAAGGCACCATTATATATCAATTTCCATTCAAGAAAGGTAATGAACACTTCCCTATGAGGACAGAGAAGTTGCTTTTTTCTCCTCCTTTGAAAGCAAGGTTTGATGTTAATGCTTCTTCATTTTAAAACACTTGATTTCTTGCTTCTTGTGCCTAACTTAAAGGCGTTAAAGAAAAGTACTTGTTGAGAGCTAACCCAAGAGTTTTCTTGAGTTTTGGAAGTTATTACTTCAGTAATGACCTCTCCTTATCCTTTTTGTTTGCTTTTTGTGCCAAGAATGAACTCTAATGAGAGGGAAGTAGGATTTGGGGAGTTGCTGTCTCAAAACAGATTTTTGTGCTCCACCATAAAAAATCATGAGGAGGCCCTGTAAGTTGTATTGATCTGCAAATTTACGAATAAACCTCCCAGTATATTATCTAACTTTCGTTAGTTCAACACTTTTTGATTTGAGCAACATAAGTTCTTCGAAAAAATTGTTTTCTACCTGTTGGTCTGTTTTGACAGATTTCTGCCATTATTTGCATTTGCTTCTTATTGATTCCTTTTTGGGTTCTTTTTGGGAAATTGAGATTTTTGAGGGAATTTCTACAGTATCTTGTGTTTTTAGTGAAAGTTTTCCTGTTCTAAAGCTAAACCCAAGGGTCTATTATCTTTTGAGTACACTAATGTTGCTAATGAAGATTGTGTGAAGTTTTGTATGAAGGAAAAATTTCAGGTGTGGAGAAAGAATGATGTAATGAGATGAAGAATGGACAAAAGCTCAAGCTTGGGTATGCCACCCCAGTGTCACCCCAAGAAATATCCAAGAGGTACAAGCGTCAAAGCTTGGGGATGCCCAAGGCATCCCCTTCTTCATCAATAAAAAGCTCAGGTCTTTCTAGCACTGTTCTGTTGTTCTTGGAGCGTCTTAGTTTTCGTTTGCTTTGCTTAGTTTGTTTAGTTTGCTTGAATAAAGTAGTTTGGACCCCCGTTCTCTCTGTGTTGTTTCAAATAAGTTGATTGGTGTTGGAAAGGAGTAGAAAGTTCTTGCTTGAATAGTGCAAGAGGAGCTTGCTTTGACTGTGACTTAGACTTTAGCATGTCATGCTAGGTGTTGTTTTGAACTTATGCTTAGTGATTATTGCTGTAGCATGACTTGTTCCAAACAATTGGGATTGCTTAATGTGCCTTGAAGGAATCATGTGTTGTTTTAGCATACAAAAGTATAGTATTGCGGTATTCTCCTTTGATGCTTTGTTTGGGTTGACTTGGCACATGCTCACACCATGTTATGACTATGAACAAGTCACCATAGACTCTATGATCATTTAGTCCTTGACTTGTAGTACCACTCTATGCTTTGATTAGTAATGTTTTGACGCTCTGCATGATTATGGCCATTATTGCTCTTTTAGTTGGTCACTCCCAGTATTTTGCTAGCCTCCACTTGTATGAGTAAGTTCTACTCATGCTTCCAACTCCCAAGAAACCAAGTTATTCCAAAGTGTCCACTATAAATTCCTATGCGTGGTGTGTTACATCATTCCAAGTATATTCTTGTTTTCTGCTATCTTCCAATTAAAAACTATTTTGTTATGTGAAAACTTAGTGATTAAAGCTCTCACAAACTTGATGGCACACTTTATTTTCCTTGCCCCTAATAAACTTGAACCATTGTGTCATCTATGTTGTATATGCTTGCACTTATACATTGGAATTATCAAAACCGTGCTGTCACGGGGAACACTTTCAACATTGCACTTGTACTTTGTACACATTTGATATCATGTTCTTTTGTCTATGGATGTCGTCGGTGTGAAATAAAAGGGGAGCTTGTAAGTCCATGGAGTTATGTATTTTGTGTTAGAGAAACGCCTGGGCCGCTAGCCTAAGCCATGCCTTATCATGGTGAAAATTTGTAGCATCACTATAATGAGCAATCTGTGAAACATCCTCAATAAAAACCTATGCAAATGGCAAATAAAAAGATCGCTGAGATGCTCATTGTCTGCTTGCCTTGTCATTTTGGTTATGGGATAGCTCCTGTACCATGTGCAAGGGGTACCCGGTTGGCGGTTCTCTATGATACACATGTACTTACTAGGACAAGAACTTACAGGTGACTAAAGTTGAGTAGCATGAGGAGCGGCCATCATATTCAAGAGACATGAGATTGCCAACTTATACTTTGTCAAGCATATACTCCATAGTTTGTTCACTTTAACCTTAATCACTTCAAGATGCTTATGATAGGGGCAATTAGGGCTCAAAGCTAACAAGTACCATAATTTTTGGAAGCTCTTTTTGAAACTTGAAATCCCTGCTCCCCTTTGAAGGGACTTTCTTCCACCATTATTTTGATTCTCCACTTTCTACCTTTAGGCACCAGTTAAGAGAGCATAGTTGTCATTCTTAGTTCTATGTGCATTATCCCAAAACTTATTGATTGATGCATATTGTTGATATTTCTTGTTCTTGTGCTATTTGTATCTACTCACTCTTATGGACTTTGAAGGTGTCCTATGCATCTATTTGCTACTCCATGAGGGACAAGCTGAATGCCACTATGCTATGTTTCCTGTATGTGAAACAAACAAACGTTTTTCAATGCATGTTATTCATGATCTTTGTATGTAGCCTTTCACGTTGCATGCATAGTTACTTTGCCTTACTGTTAGAAATCCATCTTTCATGCTCATGTTTAGAGTTCTTTGATCCCAGCTTTCAATGCTTGCAAATGGTTTGATCTTGGTTTTGATGGTGCATGTCACCTCAAAAATTATTCTTTTTATCACTTACCTACTCGAGGACGAGCAGGAGATAAGCTTGGGGATGCTTGATACGTCGGAAACGTATCTATAATTTTTGATGTTCCATGTTTGTTTAGTATCTACTTTGCTTTGCTTTGTCCACACTTTGAGGTGTTTTTATATGTTTTCTGATACTAACCTATTAACAAGTTGCCACAGTGCCAGTTGCCTGTTTTCTGTTGTTTTTGGTTCCAGAAAAGCTAGTAAGGAAATATTCTCGGAATTGGACGGGACAAAAGACAAAGTCAATATTTCACCGAGGAGAACACGGAGTCCAAAGGAGATACGGAGGGGAGCCACAGGGCGGCTGCACCCCCTAGGTGCGGGACCACCCTAGGCCGCACCTGGGCAGGGTGTGGGCCCCTGGCCGACCTCCTGCCTCGCCTCTTTGCCTATAAGAAGCCCCCGATGCCTAAACCCTAAGTACCCGATCAATATTCCACGAAACCGTTTGTAGCCGCCTCCACCATCATCCCTAGATCGGGGGATCTGAAGCTCTTCCCGGCACCCTGCCAGAGGGGAGATCATCCCGGAGGCCTTCTTCTTCATCATGCCAGCCTCCGGTATGAAGCGTGAGTAGTTCCAGCTTGGACTACAGGTCCATGTAGTAGTTGGATGGTTGTATCTCCTCCTTTGTGCTTTCATGTCTAGATCTTGTGAGCTCCGTTCATGATCAAGATCTCATCTATTTGTAATCATGCATGTTGTTTTTGCGGGGATCCAATGGATATTGAGATTACTATGTCAGATTGATTAATGGTTTTGTCTTATTGATTCTATCATGTCTGTGTTGTTTGTGATCTTGCATGCTCTCCATTGTTAGTAGCTATCTTGGCCAAGTAGTTGATAGTGACTCCAAGAGGGGGTATTTATGCTCGATATTGGGTTCATGCCTCTATTTAATCTAAGGGAAGTGACAGATATCTCTAAGGTTGTAGATGTGTTGTTGCTACTAGGGAGAAAACAACGGTCTCTTGTTCATGGAACAAGTGGATTGTTTACCTTACACACTTTGCTTAAAGCAGTTGTCTGTTGCTTGCAACTTAATACTGGAGGGGGTTCGGATGATAACCCAAAGGTGAACTTCTAGTCATAGATGCAGTTGGATGGCGGTCTATGTATCTTGTTGTATTTACCAATCGAATCTCATAGGATCTTGATGTCTAGTATTGCATTGTTATGCCTTGCTTAGTCCTGTCAATTTCCCTACTGTAATTTGTTTACCCTGCATGCCATGTTTGTTTATCTAAGGAGAACAACTCTAGTGAACTATAGACCCCGGTCCAATATTTACCATTGATACATCTTCCACTGTTACCGTTTACTTTTTGCAAACCACTGTTACCTTCCACACCATACAGTTAATCCTTTGTTACAGCAAACCGGTGAGATTAACAACCTCACTGTTCGTTGGGGCAAAGTGTTGAGTTTATGTTGTGCAGGTCTCCAAGTTGCTAGCAACACCTTTGAGTCGTTTCCTTCCTCCTACTAGTTCGATAACCTCGGTTTCTTACTAAGGGAAAAATTGCTGCTGTAAGAAACCGCCGCAGCCACCGCCCATTGTGTAGTAGATAAGTACAGCATAAATTTTTCCCTCAGTAAGAAACAGAGGTTATCGAACTAGTAGGAGGAAGGAAACGACTCAGGTGTTGCTAACAACTTGGAAACCTGCACAACACAAACTCAAGACTTTGCCCCAACGAACAGTGAGGTTGTCAATCTCACCGGTTTGCTGAAAACAGAGGATTAGACATATGGTGTGGAAGGTAATGGTGGCTTGCAGAAAGTAAACAGTTAATGGAAGAGTATCAATGGTAAAGATTGGACCGGTATCCACAATTCACTAGAGGTGTTCTTTAAATTCACATAACAGCTTGTAAATAAATTAAGCGGGGTTGACAGGACAAAGCATGGCATAATAATACAATTAGACATTCATGCAATCCTATGAGATTGATTGGGCATTTCAATAATATACATAGACCGCCATCCAACTGCACTAAGACTAGTAAACCTTCATATCATATCACATATAGTATGAAGTTGCAAGCAACGGATAATGCTTTAAGCATGTGTGTAAAGTAAACAATACAATTGTTCCATGAACAAGAGATTGTTGTTTTCTCCCTAGTAGCAACATCACATCTACAACCTTAGAGATTTCTGTCACTTCCCAGATTCAATAGAGGCATGCACCACTATCTTGCATAAATACTCTCTTGGAGTCACTAGCATCTACTTGGCCAAGATAGCTACTAGAAACGGAGAGCATGCAAGATCTCAAACAACACAGACATGATAGAATCAATAAGACAGAACCATTAATCAATCTGACATAGTAATCTCAATATCCATCGGATCCCCGCAAACACATCATGCATGATTACAAATAGATGATCTTGATCATGAACGGATCTCACAAGGTCTAAACATGTAGCACAAAGGAGGAGATACAACCAACATCTTGTATGTTCCCATAGTCCAAGGTGGAACTACTCACGCATCATACCGGAGGCTGGCATGTGGTGAAGAAGGGCTCCGAGATGATCACTCCCCTCCGACAGGGTGCCGGGATATTGTTTTGAGTGGGAGATCAAGGCTATGATTAAAAGTGGAACACTTTATCATAATTGATCAAAGTGAATTTGCATAATTGTTGTAGGCATTGGCATCCGTTTACCACCTTGCGCTTATATAATTGAGATGGTAGAACTATAGAATTCTGGTTAGTTGCTTTACGAACTGGTATCGTATTGTTTTGCAAGTGTTAATCTCAAAGTTTAAAGTCCTATTGCAAACTTTCAGTAAGTTCCGGTTACTCCATGAAGTTTAATAACTGGTATTAAATCGAGAGTGAAAATTCCAAGAGTTAGTGTATGAGTATCATGTTTGTCTCCATGATTCTTGATATTCAAAGAGTTGTCTTAATATCAAGGTTATCTAGGATCTGAAAGAGTTTTTTTAGAAACCATGATGTGTGGAGATATTGTTGATACTGAAACGAAGTTTGGTTGCAACATGATAGAGTATAATATGGCAAAAGTCATGTTCTCATATTTGATGAGACATTTGCAAAGGGCTGGAGACACTAGTTGTCCTAATCCACCAAAAGGTTTTGGAGAGCAAATTATACTCGCGATTCATCTTTATAAGCTAAAGGTAGCTTGATCATGAATATTCTCGATGATAAGGGTGAATATTTGATGTAGGTAAATATTTACCACACCAAGAGATTACTAAATAATGGAATTTGAAAGCACACCAAACATTTGATGATGGTGATCTACTTCAAAGTGCAAGTCCAAGACATTGGTGTTTAATTATACATGCTTTGGACTATGTGTCATATGTATGACTCCACTATTGATGTTGATAGATTCTTTCAAACAGAAAAGGAAATACTGAAAGAGAATATCATAATATATGGCAGAAAAGAGAAGACTAGAATTGTCCAGTTTAAGTATATAGATGATATACATGTTATGGCTATATTCTTTGCTTATTAAACAATGTGGTTCTTAAGTATTTGATACTGAATTTGTTGGTGTGAATCGTCATACGAAACAACACAATTCATGAACTACAATGGCCTAAGTAACTAGCAAAAGAATATGTGATGATGTTCATCGAGAACAAATAAAGGGTAATTGTGTTGCTCGTTAAACATCAAAGCTTGCCTTCAAGATTTGTTATATCAGGTATTATGAGAACAAAAGGGTTGTTCAAATAATTGCCGTAATCCATAAAAGATGGATGATTCACAAATCTCGTTGGAGAAATCACATCCATAAAACTAGTGCTAAAAATGTCGAAAGACAAATTGATTGAAAGATCACTTAGGAAGTGACATCGCCATTTAAATTATATTGGAAAGAAAACATGAAGAAACTCCATGCAGATGGAATTTTGGAGTATTTTGATTTTTGATCACATGACGCTTGTGAAACTTTCCTAGAGATAATTAAAACTTCATTCATAGGCCAAAAAGGGAACGAATGACTATCTTATTGGAACTTGTACATATTGTTGTACGAAGTCCATTATGTGTAGTCAAGAGCGATGGATTTCAACTTCATATGATTTCTCCGAAAATTTGAGTGAATATATGAATATTTACTTAATAAAGATGAAGTATGAAACATTTGAAAAGTTCAAAGACTTTCAAGATGAAGTGCAAATCATTGTAACAAGAATACAAATAGTTTATGATAAGATCATAAAGGAAGATATTTGAGTTACAAGTTTAGCATAATACCTAAGATTTAAGGAATCGTTCCGTGGATTTGCATTTCCCGAAACACCATAAGAGTATGGAGCGTTCGAGATATGTAATTAAACCTTGTTTGACATGGTAAGATCGAAGGTGTAATTCATAAAACTGCCATTATATTTTAAAGATTAAAAGCTTTAGAGACTACCGTTTTCCACTGAAAAGAGCTCCATCATAATCCGTTGAAATGACACCATATAAAGTTATGGTTTGGGATAAAACCCAAGTTGTCCTTTCTTAAACATTGGTATGCTATGCATAAGAAAGATGTTTGCAACCAAAGTCAGATGAACCTGTCTTTGTATGTTATTTCGAATAACTGTTAAGTAATCCTCCATAACATCAGAGACAAAAGTGTTTGTCACTTAGAACGTCAAGTTTCTTTGAGAAGGAATTTTTCGTGAAAAGATAAGTGGGAGGACAATAGAACTTTGATAAAGTTAAAAGAACCTTAGCTATATGTGCAAAGTTGCGCAGCGCCGAAAAGTGTTTCGGAGGCAGCAACAATGCTCATGGCTCACGTGCCTCAAGGTTGTGGTTACGAAGGTCAAATTTTCTATTGAACCAAGTAGGTCAAGTAAGCAATCAAATACCAAGATTTGAGGGTTGAATCATTATTTGAGAATAATGAACGCACTACATGCAAAGAAGCAATGATGGGCCCTGACTCCGTAAAATGGCTTGAAGCCATAAAATCCGTGATAGTCCCATACACGAGAAATCAAGTTTTGAACTTGAAGGACCCTCGAGAAAGGTGTAAGACCTTACAGTTGTGTTTGGATCTATAAAGAAATAGACATGGATGTTTCGCATCTATGAAATAGTCGACATGTTGGGAAAGAGTTCACAAGAATGTTCAAAGGTTGACTATGACAAGATTTGATCTTTCATAGCGATATTTAGTCTAGACGGATTAATGTAGCAACCACTACATATAATTTTGTTATGTGGTAGTTGAATAAACAAAACAAGTTCTTCTAATAGAATTGTTACCTAGGACATGTGCTTAACACGGTCCATAGGGTTTTGTTAATTCAAAGGATGCTAAAAGCATATGCAAACTTCAATGGTTGAAGTAAGCATTGCGGAGTTGGAATCTTCACTATGATGAAACTGTTAAAGTAGTTTAATTTCATCAGAGACGATGAAGATGCTTGCATTTGCAAGAAATTAAGTGGGAGCGCTAAGACATGTTTTTAATACATTATGTGGAAGACATATTGTTGATTGGAAATGATGTATCTTTTATTAACACATATTAAGAATTTCATCCTGATGAAAGACTTAGGCAAAACCCAAATATTTGGCATCAATAGACGCTAATATGGTTGTGCCAAAAGTACATAGATGATATATTGAATGAGTTCAATATAGAAACTACAAGAAAGGTTCTTGTTGCACAGAAAGGATTGAATGAGTTCAATATTGATGATATATTCAAGTGTATTGACACTTGGTAAGTGAAACAAAGATTCAAGTATAGATTGATACTTTATGTATGAAATCACAAGGAGTATTTATATCAATCATACTGTGATATGTACAAATCCAGATATGTCCTATGCTCTAAATGTTATGAGCATATATCAGAATGATTCATAAGATAATCATTGGACGATAGTAAAGATATTCTTATGATCTTGTAAAAGAACTAAGAATATATTATTTTGTAGAAATGACAAATAGATGGTTAGTTCATTGTAAATGAATTACATTGATACTAGTTTTATCACAAAGTACAAATTAAGTTTATCTCAATCTAAACTAAGTGTGGCACAATATAATGGAAAGTAAGTTCCATAATGGATTTGGATGAATTCCAAAGTTAGGACATTATGACAGATACTACAACAAAAGGCTAAGTATATGACTGCTATTATAGCAGCTAAAGAGGGCATTTGTGTCAAGTAGTTTGTTATCAAACTAGGTGTAGTTCACAGCGGGATAATACTATGAAGATATATTGCACGACAATATTATCAACATGTTTTAACCCAAAGAACTAAAGGTCTCACCAAAGGACCAAATTTATACAAAGCCATCTCATTAGAGAATGAGTGATGCGTAGAGACGCAAAGACATGCAATTACACACGGACCTGGAAGTGTCAGATCCGGAGATCAGTTGACCACTAGAAATCGTGTACATACAACACCAGAAAGCCATAGGTGTTGAATACACAAAGGTTTGAAACTAGATTATTGATTCTAGTGCAAGTGGGAGACTGTTGGAGATATGCCCAAGAGGCAATAATAAAGTGGTTATTATCATATCTTCATACTTATGATAAATGTTTACATACCATGCTATAATTGTATTAACCGGAAACATTAATACTTGTGTGATTTGTAAACATAAAAGAGTCCCTAGTAAAGCCTCTTGTCAAACTAGCTTGTTGGTTAATATATGATCATGGTTTCCTGATCATGAACATAGAGATGTTATTAACAACAGGGTCATATCATTAGGAGAATGATGTGATGGACATACTCCTATAGTTAAGCGTAGCATAAAGATCAAGTCATTTAATATAGTTCATTTGCTATAAGCTTTCTGATACATAGTAACCTAATTCCTTCGACCATGAGATCATGCTTATCACCATCACCGGAAGGATGCTTTGATGACATCAAACACCACACCGTAACTGGGTGGCTATAAAGGTGGCATTGAGTGTTCGGAAAGTATGGGTTGAAACACATGGATCAAGAGTGGGATTTGTCCATCCATATGACGGATAGATATACTCTGGGCCCTCTCGGTGGAATGTCATCCAATTAGCTTGCAAGCATGTGACTGGCTCACAAGGGATCACATACCACGGGAACGAGAAAAGAGTACTTATCGGTAACGAGGTTGAACTAGGTATGCAGAGATACCGACGATCATAACCTCGGATAAGTAAACTATCGTGAGACAAAGGGAAATTGGTATCGTATGTAAGTGGTTCATTCGATCATATAGTAATCGTAGAAATATGTGGGAGCCATATGAATTTCCAGATTCCTCTATTGGTTATTGTTCGGAGAAGTGTCTCGATCATGTCCGCATAATTCACGAACCGTAGGGAGACACACTTAAGTATTCGACGTTGTTTGAGTAGTTATGGAATGATGAGAAAGAGACCGAATGTTGTTCGGAGTCTCGGATGGGATTCGGGATATCACGAGGAGATCCGGAATGGTCCCGAGAATAAGATTCATATAAGGAAAGTCCTGTTTCGGGGTTGGAGAATGGTTCCGATGTTTTCATCGGGAATGTTCTAGAAGGTTCCGGAATGTCCGGCACTCCGGAGGGGAAGGGTACATGAATGTGCCATAAGAAGTTGGAATGATTGCATCATGTACTAGGTGTCATCGCTGAACAAAATAAAGGGTTTAATCAAATCCTAGTTTGAAAAGTCAAACGCCAATTTGAAAAGTCAAACGGCTATTTTGGGAAGTGGAGGGAGAGAAGGAAACCTGGGAAGAGAAGGTTTCCCTTCTCTCCTCAAAACCGCCGGCTAGCAAGGGAGTTGGGTGAGGACTCGGCTAGCCCTAGCCGCCCCTCCCACCTATAAAAGAAAGGGAGGGGGCGCCCCCTCTCCCTACACCTTGCCCCTTAGCCGGCGCCCCTCTAAACCCTAGGCCAGCCGCCGCCCCCCTTCTAGATGCGGCTGCTCTAGATCTCTTCTAAACCACCGTCTAGATAATCCCTAGCTGCTGGTTGCTCTAAACCCCTTGGTGCCTCTAAACCCTAGACCACCAAGGCCTCTCTCATAGTCCACCATACTCGCTCCGGCTTAAGGCGAAGCCCTGCGAGATCTCCCCTCTACTTCCGGTACCACGCCGTCGTGCTGCCGGAATCGCGAGGAGAGTGCTACAACCTCAGCTGCCTGCTGGAACAAGGGAGAGGAAGGTCTTCATCGAGTACCGAACGTGTGACCGACAGCGGAAGCGCTGCCGGAACGCAGCGCCGGAAGGATCGTCTACGCGATCTTGAGATCGGAAGTGTATGACTACATCACCCACGAGAATCTGCTCTCGTTAACCGCTTTGGAATCTTTGAGGGTGAGTTCCTCTATCGACTCGTTGCTACAATCTAGTAGATAGATCTTGGCTTGTTTGTTTGTATGCGGTAGAAATTTTTTGTTTTCCATGCTACGAACCCCTACAGTACGTGTATTCAGGGTATCCGCTCCCTTTTGTAATTAGTTTTCCTACCTGGGACTCAGACCGGCGCGGCGTGGTGACTTCGGTGTGGTAGCGCTTGTGGAAGACTGTTCCCTTTTTTTTGGTTTGGCAAATCTTTTCTTTACAGCGGGCTGCACATGCTACACCTTTTCTCTTTAAGTGCTACTAGGGCGTGTTTGGTTACTTGGATCGGAATTTCACATTTTTGCAACTTGGCCCAGAGGATGCTGCATAGGGGAGATTGACCTAGGGCAGTTTATTTGGTTGATTGTTTTTCCGTTTCCTCGCTTTGAGAGCCCATATGGCCACTTTGTTTGGTTTTCCAAATTGGGCTCGGCTGGTGAAAAGTTGCATGTTTGGGAGCCCGCATCTGGCCCGATATGGTTACCTCGCATGACAAAATGGTGAACTTACCAACTACTCATCAGGGTTTAATGACTTACATGATCGTTCACATGATTCAGAGTAACTGGTAGTAGACAATCTACATGATCCGGCCGACAATGATGATGTCTTTGATCATACTTGCACCGTCTATAGGTGGAAACTGCTCATGTCGACTGATGGCGCCCAGTACTTGTCGTGAGACGCTTCGTTAAAAACCCCAAGAGAAAGGTATGAAGCAGCACATCAGCAAGTTTCCCTCAGTAAAAAACCGAGGTTATCGAACCAGTAGGAGGAAGGAAATGTCACGCAGGTGTTTCAAGCAACACGGAGACCTGCACAACACAAACTCAAGACTTTGCCCCAACGAATCAGTGAGGTTGTCAAGCTCACCGGTTTGCTGTAACAAAGGATTAAACTTATGGTGTGGAAGATAATGGTGGTTTGTAGCAAGTAAACAGGTAACATTGGAAGATGTATCAATGGTAAAGATTGGACCGGGGTCCATAGTTCACTAGAGGTACTCTCCTTAGATAAACAACATGGCATGAAGGGTAAACAAATTCCAGCGGGGCAATTGGCAGGAACTAAGCAAGGCATAACAATGCAATTACTAGACAGAAAGATCATATGAGGCTGATTGGGCAACACAACAATATACATAGACCGCCATCCAACTGCATCTATGACTAGAAGTCCACCTTCAGGTTATCATCCGAACCCCCTCCAGTATTAAGTTGCAAGCAACAGACAACTGCTTTAAGCAAAGTGTGTAAGGTAAATAGTCCACATATTCCATGAACAAGATACCGTTGTTTTCTCCCTAGTAGCAACATCACATCAACAACCGAAGAGATTTCTATCACTTCCCTTGGAAACTAGAGGCATGAACCCACTATCGAGCATAAATACCCCCTCTTGGAGTCACTAACAACTACTTGGCCAAGATAGCTACTAACAACAAAGAGCATGCAAGATCACAAACAACACAGACATGATAGAATCATAAAGATAAAACCATTAATCAAACCAACATAATAATCTCAATATCCATCGGATCCCCGCAAACACAACATGCATGATTACAAATAGATTAGATCTTGATCATGAACGGAGCTCACAAGATCTATACATGAAAGCACAAAGGAGGAGATACAACCATCTAGCTACTACATGGACCCATAGTCCAAGGTGGAACTACTCACGCATCATACCGGAGAGAAGGCCTCCGGGATGATCTCCCCTCCGGTAGGGTGTTGGGAAGAACTTCAGATACCCCCGATCTAGGGATGATGGTGGTAGTGGCTATAGATGGTTTCGTGGATTTTTGATCGGGTACCCAGGGTTTCTGCATCGGGGGCTTCTTATAGGCGCATGGGCGAGACCGGGAGGCGGCCAGGGCCACTAAACCCTAGCCAGGCGTGGGCCCACCTGCCCCCGCGCCTGGGGTGGGTATGCCCCTCCTGGCTGGCCCCTCCGGCTCTCCTCTGGACTTCTTGTTCCCCATGGAAAGTAATTGACTTTGTCCTTTGTCCTGTCCAATTCCGAGATTATTTCTTTACTAACTTTTCTGACACCAAAAACAGCAGAAAACAGGCATCTGACACTGTTGCAACTTAGTAATAGGTTAGTACCAGAAAACATGTAAAAAGCACCTCAAAGTGTGGACAAGTAAAGCAAAGTAGATACAAAATAAGCATGGAGCATAAAAAATTATAGATATGTTTCCAACGTATCAACATCCCCAAGCTTAACTCCTGCTCGTCCTCGAGTAGGTAAGTGATAAAAGAATAATTTTTGAGGTGGCATGCACCCTCACAATAAAGATCAAACCATTTGCAAGCATTGAAAACTGGGATCAAAGAACTCTAAACATGTGCATGAAAGATGGAGTTCTAACAATAGGACATAGTAACTATGCATGCAACATGGCAAGCTACAAACAAAGATCATGAATAACATGTATTAAAAACGTTTGTTTGTTTCACATGCAGAAAACATAGCATGGTGGCAATTAGCTTGTCCCTCATAGAGTAGCAATATAGATGCATAGGACACCTACAAAGTTCACAAGGGTGACTAGAAACAAGTAGCACAAGAACAAGTAATAACACAATATGCATCAATTAATAAGCTTTGGAACACTGCACACAGAATGCCAACTATGCTCTCTTAATGTTGCCTAAAGGTAGAAGGTGGAGACTCAATAGTGGTGGAAGAAGGGCCTTTTTGTAAAGGAAGCAGGGATTACAAGTTTCAAAAAGAGCTTCCAAAAATTATGGTACTTGTTAGCTTTCAGCCCTCATTGCCCCTATCATAAGCATCTTGAAGTGGTTAAGGTTAAAGTGGCAAAGCTAGAGTATATGCTTGACGAAGTATAAGTTGGCAATCTCATGCCCCTTGAATACGAGGGCCACACCTCATGCATACTCAACTTTGGGTCCAGGTAAGTTCTTGTCACTGTAAGTATTTGCATATCATTGAGAACCGCCAACGGGGTACCCCTTGCACATGGTACAAGAGCTTTCCCATAACCAAAATGACAAGGCAAGCAGACAATGAGCATCTCAGCAATCTTTTTATTTACCATATGCATAGATTTTTATTGAGGATGCTTCATAGATAGCTCACTATGGTGATGCTGCAAGTTTCCACCATGATTAGGCATGGCTTAGGCTAGCAGCCCAGGCGTTTCTCTAACACAGAATACAAACTCCATGGAAGTTCCCTCTTTATTTCACACCGGTGACATCCATAGACAAAATAACATGATATCAACTGAGTACAACAAGGTACAAGTGCAATGTTGAAAACATTCCTCGTGACAACACGGTTCTGCTAATTCCACCTTATAAGTGCAAGCATATACAACAAAGTTGTCACAATGGTTCAAGTTTATTAGGGGCAAAGAATAAAGTGTGCCATCAAGTTCATGAGGGCTTTTAATCACTAAGTTTTCACATAACAAAATAGTTTTTAATTGGAAGATAGTTGAAAGCAAGAATATACTTGGAATCGTGTAACACACCATGCATAGGAGTTTATAGTGGACACTTTGGAATAACTTGTTTTCTTGGGAGTTGGAAGCATGAGTATAGCTTACTCATACAAGTGGAGGCTAGCAAAAGACTAGGAGCAACCAACTAAGAGAGCAATAATGGCCATAATCATGCAATGCAACAAAGCAAACTAATCAAAGGAAAGAGTGGTACTACAAGTCAAGGAATAAATGATCATAGAGGTGTAACACCCTCAGAGTCGGCCCTATGCAGGTCTTAGCGATTCCCGCCAAACCCGCATAGAAACGATTCAAAGGCGCCCACCAGGCACTTGCGTGCGGGTGGAAAACAAAGTAATATCATTACACAATAGTCCACGACGGAACCCACAGAACATATATATACAACAACGACTCCATGAGTCAAGAATACAGATATACAATACAAAGGTCCAAATCACCTTGATAACGATACAACGTCCGACTACAGACAAGATGCAAATGGGTCTAAGAGCCCTGAAGAATAACCAATGGCATCCATAACCCTGCCCAGGCCAAGCCGGAAGGGTAACCCTGCTAACAACGTCGATCTCAAAACCTGCTAAAACAAAAGGAGTGCTGGCAAAGGGCAAAGGAAAAAGAGAGCGGTCAGTACTGAGGCCAGTGCGAATATTGGTCCCACATGGCGAATAGTGCGAATATTCAAAGAACAGGTATCAAGTACTCGGGGTCCTACGGGACACAAGTGGACGGTTAAAAACCAAATAACATCTATTGCCCACCTGTGCCTCTGCATTATTTACCTACTTCAATTTTAGTTATTAAGCAGTAATTAAAGCCATGATCATCTCCAACATTAAACATGCGGCATACTCCAACAACTATGGAAGATCGACGATGCTACACATCACCTGCGCAAGACCTACGACTCGCCGGGCCGACTATCTACCAAACAACAGGTAATAGGATGTGTCCATGGCAATATAAGGGCTGCAGGGAAGTATAACGGGGTACGGAATCTATAGCATCGCAACACAAATAGCAATAGATCAACTGGAGGAAATAAAGACTATAAATGTAAAATAGGTAGAAAGGGGGAGAATGCTCGCCTGAAAACATTGTCGAAGGTTCATCCGAAGATCGGGGCGAAGCTCACATCAACTCAACGGCTTTATTCGCAAAGAAGCAATATACTAGAAGAAACACCGAATGCACTGTTTAATACTACGACAAAAGATCGAGAATGATGCATGTATGATGTATGACATGGCAAAGGTGCGATGCAACTAGGCAATATTAAACGGAACCGGGGTCCCGACAATTAATTAGAAGGTTCATGTTGTTTAGTTACCCCGCAAGTTTAAATGTTGTCTTAATAGGGCAAAATATGTCACCGGTTTGATGCACAAATTTAAATGGGACTAATATTAGACTAGAAAAGCCCACATATGGCCTCCATATTTAATTATGAGGTGAATCGGCATAAGGCCCCCAAACCAATATGTATGCGACATGAATAATTTAAGATGCACAAGTTTATATTACATTTTATAAAATAGGGCTCGGGAAGGGGATCACACATGGGGTCGGCGATCTTGGAGTTCCGTTCGACGGGTTCGGTCTCGCCGGGATCGGTCTTGGGGGACTTGGCGCTCTATGAAGAAGAGCTTTGGATCATCGGCTTCGGTGGAAGTTCTCGGCGTTCCATGTACATCGGACTCTCTATACACTTGATGATCTTGGCGAGATGCTTGCCTAACTCGTTGAACTTGTACGACGAGAGGTAGCCGGAACCACAACATCGCCACCAATCCATCTTCACATGGTCACCACATCATTAGCACACGTCCACCACCATACCAACACCACATCAGAGTAGACAGCGACAACAACTTGGGTACGCGCGGACAAGCTTGTTCCCACCTGTGCACACAAAAGCCCATACTCGAGCAGAGCTTGCATCGAAAGGGATGAGCGGTTGCTTCCCTTCTAGTGCTGAAGAAGGGGCACGCACGCGGTCGGGTACAAGGCATGCAGTAGGAACGCCGCAAGAGAGGCAGCGGAGGCTCGGCCTCGGGGCGAGCTCTGGCGCAGGGCGGCTGGGACCGATGGCGCCAATGAGGAGCAGGGCCAGAGATGAAGGGGAGGAGTGCCCGCAGCGGCTTTGTAGGGCCACGACAGGGCAGGCAGTGGCCTTGGTGGCGAAGGAAGGGGTTGCGCCAAGAGGAGAGTTCGACGGCGGCGCCCAGCGAGGATGGCGGCGGGGTTTGCAGGAGGCAGGAGAGGAGCGGGGGGGGGGGGTTATTCTGGGTGGGGCCACGCGGAAGCGAGGAGAGGGAGGAGCGGGGCAGGCCTGGTCGGTGGGGCAGGGTGCATGCGAGGCCAGGGGTGCGGCAGCGAGCGAGAGTCGAGGGCGGTAAGGTGATGCTTGCGTTCGTGCCTGGGTGGGTCGCAGGGGCCACGTGAGTGAGGGAGTGGCCGAGTCGGGTGGGTTGGACCGGGTCAGTGTGCATGCGTCGCGCGCGTGTTTTGACCAGAGGGTGGCGGCGGCGGGTGGGATGTGTAGAGGTTGGGTCTAGGGTTTGGGGATACTAGGGTTTGGGGTAGATTGGAATTAGGGTTTAGTTTAGATGGGCCGGGTGGTAGGTAGTCTGGTCCAGTTGGGCCTCTGGCCTGACCGGCTAGACTGCCTCCCCGGTCAAAAATTATTTTACAATTTGCTTTTTTATAAAACCTTTTGCAAATAGTATTTAGATAAATAGAAGATTTGGACAGATCTAGGGTTTTGGTTGAAATAAAGAGGAACATATCTAGAGAAAAAAATATTCTTTAGAAAAATAGTTTTCAGCAAATTATATGCATGCAAATATGACGATTCTCAAATGCAATGTGGCATGATGACACGAGCATGCGATCATGATGATGCACAAAACAAAAACACGGCGATTTTCTAGTAGTGGTTTTACCCGGGGTTCTTGTTAGACCCCTCCTTTATAAAGGATAGGATCCCTGTGATTGCAATGCTAGTCCCTGGATCAATGCTAGCATCCACAGTTTTAGATGAAGTACACAGATACAAAGGTCGTTTATTACATTCATTCCAGAGATAAAACATAGTCTTTTACAACTCAAGGCCAAAAGCCTAATACAAGAGTTTATGGAATAAGTAAATAAACACAAGTCTTCATATTCATGTGCCACAGGCAAGCATGTTGAGTGTAGACTCATGACTCCTAATCATCATCGGAGTAACCTGCAACATCACAAGTTACAGCCACAGAGGGTCAATACTTTGGAATAGTATTGGCAAGTGATACCTTAGTATATTTTAAGTGGACTATTTTACTATATGCATTTTGGCTAAGTGTAGCTTGGCTTGCTTTGCTTAAAATAGATTTTTCCTATTAGTTGAAACTCTAAGTTTTTCTTTGTCAAAAACTTTCCCAAGGAAACCACCAATAGACATTGGGATCCTTCACCCTTGTTCACCCACAAAATTTTATTGTAGAAGTTGGAGTGATGAGATTCTTGTAGCTTCCGTGTCTTGATGCTCAAAAGTGTCCATTTCCTTGGACTAGGCTAAGTACTTAGGTTTTCCATCTGCAGAGTTTGTGCACTTTCCCCACCAGACTTGGTTTCCCAAGACATGACCTTTCAGAAGCTTTTCCTTAGTCAAATGGACGCGTTCCAACCTATCATCCCATCTACCACCAACTCTCCAAAAGACTAAGTTCTAGCAACCTATATGATCAAGGCAGAGCCCATTTTGCCAAGTGGTTGCACTGTAAGCTTTCTCAACACTTGGCCTCCAAATACCTTTGTGCCTGGGTGGCATACCACAAGTGAGATACACAACCCAAGTCCATGGCCTTGTGTAACCACTCAACATAACCCAAACATTCCATTCCACCCAGGAGGTTCATTTAATTTGGTTGTTTTATTAAGAAAACATAAGTCTCTTGACTTAGAATATTTTATCATAAACTATATAGATGTCACCACCCTTGTTTGCTAAGTAGCTAGACTAAGCAGAATATGGCAACCTACCATAGGATGATTTCCTTAGCATTTCTACTATTCCATTCTACTTAGGATTTCCCATCTTAGCACTTGGCAAAATATCATGCAATAAATTCTAGCAAAATAACTAATGCTAGTACAAAACATAGGACAGACATATTGATGAAAATATCACTTGCCTTGGTAGTGGGGAGAGTAGCACTCTTCACAATCACAATCACTAGCAAAATCTACACAAGAAATCATAGCATACAATTACTCACAATTTATATACATACAAAAATAATATGAATGCATGCATGCAAGAATTTACTAAGTGTGATTTTTGAAAATTCTACCAAGTATGCTCATGAGTTCAGAAACTTAACAAGTCATAAATTTGCCAACTAAACTTATTTGGCATCCACATAATTTACCAACATAATTTCCATTTAAAATGGTCCCAAAACATGTTCTACAATTAAAATAATTTTTAACTGTTACTATATGCTAAATAAAGTGGATATTCTGAAAGGTCTTGTTTCACTGAATCCAACGGTATAAAGTTTGCAAAAATCTAACGTGGCATTCAAAAGTTATAAGCATTTGAAGTTTGAATCTAAATCAGGTTTTAAATTCTGTTTTTAATCTAAACCTTGCCACGCGTCGCGTTATTACTGGCACGTACCGGTTCGCACCGGATCACCCTTCTGTGCCGTTGGATCTAACTAACGCTGCACGGCTCAGATCTGTCCATACCCCTTCGTTAAGTGAAATGTTTCTACGCGTAGGATTCAGATCTGACGGCTAAAAATCTCCTAACAAAAAACGAGCGGCGCTACCGGCGTTGACTGGCGGCGGCGCGTCTGACTACGGCGGCGCCTGCGTTCTAGGTCGCTCGGGGAGAAAAGGGCATGCTTACCAGAACCGCAAGGTCGAGGCGAAGCTCAACGTGGAGGTGGCTTGGCAAGGGGCGCACGGGGTCGTCGGGGATTCCTCGCCGGAGTTCGCGAATGCGTCAGCCACGGTCAGTCGTCGTCGTTGGCGAGGTTCCTCGTCACGCTAAGCCAAAATAGGGGTACTGTCAGATGCGCAAGACGATGAGGATTCTAGGCGTATCAGTCAGAGGGCAAGGGGCGGTGGCTACTTACGGAGGGAGGTCGCCGGAGTTCGTGCAGGAGATGGTGGCGGCCAGTCGTCGACGTTTCCGAAGCTAGGGGTCATGCGAAGGCAAACGGAGAGTGTCAGAAGATGCACAGAGGTTCACTGAACAAGATAGCGTGAACGCGAGACTGGGGGGAACTCGAGACTCACCGGAATTCGCCGACGCAGTCGTCGGAGACGGCGGGGTTGCAGAGAGAAATGCGCGCAGCCTGGGGGCGTTCTGTGCTTGGGGTTTGGGGGGAAAGAGAGAGGGGACAAAGGGGGTTTATATAGCCTGGCCAAGCGCGAGAATTACTCGGCCATTGATTCGAATTGACGCCGCGATTATCACACAGGAAACGGCTGCGTTGATTGGGGACGAACAGGTCGTGCGGGTGGAGACGACGCTGGCGTGGAGATGGCCCGCTTGTCAGCGAGGTGCGCGGAGTTTGGGTGGGGTCTGCTTGTCAGCGTCTGTTTGCGTGTGCTCGCGCGTGTGAGAAGGAAAGGAGATCCCCGGGTGGGCTTGCTGGGCTCGTTCTTCTGCTGGGCCAGATTCTGGCCGCGTGGCCTTTTTCTATTGAAGTGCTCTTTTCTTTTTCTAAATTCATTTTCTGGTATGAATTTTGATATGAATTCAAATCCTTTTGAAATCAAACTGCCTTGGGAATTTTTGCAGGGTTTTGTGGATTCAAAAACAGTCATAAAACTAAGTGGTTACTTTGCAAGACTTGGTCAAGCTTGGTTTTCAAAGTAATCAGAGATTAGTTCTAATTTGCAAATATTTGAAAGGGATTTGAAATTATTTCTAAATTTGAAATCTTGGGTTAAACATTTCACCTAAACTTTCCATCAATGGAGGCAAGCAAACAAGTACTTAAACATTCAAATTTCAAAGGGTGATAGTTATTTGGGATAGTTTGATCACATGAAATCATAGCTCAAATTCTATCTCAAAGTGATTTTTGAGAAAACCCTAAATGAATGAATGATGCAAAAGATGATATGAATGAGTTTTGAAACTATGATTTTTGGGATGTTACAGTGCTACAATTCGACACCACTAACAATGGATATCGCCCTCGAGATCCGCCTCATGGTACGGGGAAGAAGGCCGACGGTCTGAATCTTCTCGCTTCATGTAGATCTTCGCGACACCACTAACAAGGGTTCTTTCTCCGTCTTGAAATTATTGACACCACCAACAAGGTATGTTGCTCATGTTCGTCGGGAGAACACTCCGGCAAAACACAGACGAAGGCAGAGGTCTCCAAAAGGGTAAGGCTGAAGGGAATATGCCCGAGAGGCAATAATAAAGTGGTTATTATCGTATTCCTTATTTATGATAAATGTTTATTTTACATGCTATAATTGTATTAATACGGAAAAGTTAATACATGTGTGTTTAATAAACAAAAAGGAAGTTCCTAGTTATGACTCTCTCATAAACTAGCTCGTTGATTAACAAGATGATCAAGGTTTCCTGATCATAGACATTGGATGTTGTTAATAACGGGATCACAACATTAGTGTAATGGTGTTATGAACATTCATCCGAAGTATAGCATTACGATCAAAGTCATTGAGTTTATATTGCTATAACAACTTACGAAGTGATCCTAATCCTTAGACCATGAGATCATGTCAATCACTAACACCGGAAGAGTTTCTTGATAACATCAAACGTCACACCGTAACAGGGTGATTATAAAGATGGATTCAGAACTAATAAAGTGTTATGTTGAGGCCCATGGATCGAGAGTGGAATTTGTTCATCCCGATGACGGATAGATATACTCTGGGCCCTCTCGGTGATATCACATTGATTAGCTTGCAAGCAAGTGATTTGATCACTAGAATGTTATATCACGGGAACGAGAAAAGAGTGCATGTCAGTAACGAGATAAAACTAGGTATGGAGATACCGATTATCGAATCTCGGACATGTAATATATCGTGAAAAAAAGGGATTAAGATACTAGCATAAAAGGTTCCGACGATCACAAGAAATTCATCATTGAATGTGTGGGAGTCAGTATGGGTCTCCAGATCCCGCTTCTGATTATTGATCCGAGAGGGGTCTCGATCATGTCCGCATTATTCACGAACCGTAGGGTGACACACTTAAGAGACACCGACACCCAATTGGAGCAAAAGTTTCATGTCGAAAGAATGAACAAGCGCAAGAATTTATTTCACTAGATACCGAAACAGGTTTTCGGGTGAAATTGCATAAAGTGGTTATGCATGTGAAATAGAATTCTAGCAAGGGGCTATTTGTGAATGTTTGTCAAGTAATTGACAAAATTCTGAATAAAATAAAATAGTTTTATTTTATGAGAGTTTGCATTAAATTTGGTGGAAATTTAATGGGAATTTGAGTGGGTTTTTGAGTGGAGAAAATTGAAGGGCCATTTTGTGAGTGGAGTGTCCACCCACATGAATGAGGGAGAGGTGGGGGCACCCTCCATGGCCAGCGTCCATGCCCCCTTGGGCTGCCCCCCTCCCCTATATAAGGAGCCCCTCCTCTCACTTCTCACTCACACCTCCTCGTGAAGGATCTCTCTCCCCCTCTAGAATTTATCCCCCATGGTCTCGGACTAGCGAGATACATGTTCCCGGTGGCTATTCGGCAAGAAAGAGTTGTGCTTCCACTGCATCGCTGGAGCGAGGAGGCGGAGGTAGCTCGGTGCCTCGAACGTGTGTGCGAGCACGGATGTGCTGCTGTTTTGCGGCGCTAGGACTTCCTCTCGATCTTGAGATCGGCAAGAGATCGTCTACATCAACCACGAGTTTGGACTTGTTAAGTTTTGTCGGTCTTCAAGGGTATGTTATCTACGGATATACATCCGCCCGTTGTTTGTATCTAGTAGATAGATCTTGGTACATAGTTGTTTCCATCATAGGAAATTTTTTGTTTTCTATGCTGCGAACCCTACAGTGGTATCAGAGCCGGATCTATGCGTAGATGCTTTGCACGGGTAGTACACATATGAGTATGTGGGCGATGATGATCATTTTATTGCTTCTTAGTTGTACTTTGGATATTGGTGCCATAGTGGGATGAAGAGGCCCGGACAAACTTTACATGTCCTCGCACATGAGACATGTTCCACGCTTGACATGAAACTAGTTTTGCATAAGTGGCTAGCGGGTGTCTGTCTCTCCTACTATATTCAATATCTAATTTGCAACGAGTTGTCAACAATTTGGTTATCCTCGTTGTGGTTCATGTTCGTAGGTAAGAACGGTTCTATCTTCGAAAGCCCTAAGCCACGTAAAACTTGCAATGGATAAATTAGAGGCGTCTAGTTTAGATTGTTGTTGGGCTAGTGTTATGATATGGTGATGTTGTAAGTAGAAGTATGAGATGATACTCCTACAACACATATAGAGTGTAAGTTCCATAGACCTTGGCCTTACACATAAAGGTAAGATAGAGATCATACCACGGTGCACATGATGGAGATCGTATGCGGGAACCATATCATTTCACTTATAAACATGTGATGTTTTGATTGCATCTTATATTGCTTGTTTGGTGTTTTATTAGCATAATAAGATGATCCCTCATTTAGATATCAAGATAAAAATGTGTTCTTCCTTAAGTATGCACCGACAATGTTTTGTCGCTTCAAGACATCACGTGATGATCGGGTGTACTTGAATCCATGAGCATATCTCGGGTGTAAGACAGTTACACACGCGCATACTAAGGTTCTTACTTGGTGAGCCTAGCATGTACAGACATGGCCTCGGAACACGTACCGAAAGGTTAAGCATGAGTCATATATTTTGATATGATGACCATATGGATGCTCGCCTTTGAAGCTACACCGACTCACGTGATGATCGGACTTGGTGTAGTGGATTTGGTTCATGTAATCACCAAAAAGACACGAGGGATGTCGTTTTTGAGTGGGAGTTCATTTCTAATTTGGATTAGTAGAACTCAATTTATCATAAATTAAATCAAAGTGAATTTGCATAATTTGTTGTAGTCATTGGCATTTGTTCACCACCTTATGCATAGTTGTAATTGAGATAATAGAACTATAGAATTCTGGATATATACTTTACGAACTGGTATCGTATTGTGTTGTGTGTCAATCTAAAGTTTAAAGTCCTATTGCAAACTTTCAGCAAACTCTATTTACTCCGTGAAATTTAATAATTGGTATTAAATCGATAGTAACAATTCCAGTGTTAGTATCTTAAGTATCATGTTTGCCTCTATGATTCTTGATTGTTTTAATATCAAGTTTATCTAGGAGCTGAAAGAATTGTTTCAGAAACCATCATGTGTGATAGATATAACGATATCTGAAACAATGTTTTGGTTGTAATATGAAAGAGTATAATATATGTTCTCATATTCGATGAGAATTTACAAAGGTTGGAGATGCTAGACATCCTAATCATCCAAAAGGGTTTTGGAAAGTAATGTTATACTCACGATTCACCTTTATAAGCTACATTAGCTTGATCATGAAAGTCGTCATGATAAGGATGAATAGAAGATGTATGTAAAGTGTTTACTATACTAAAAGATTACTAAAGAATGGATTTTGAAAGAACGCCGATCATTTGATGATGGTGATATACTTCAAAGTGCAAGTCCAAAGGTATTATTATTTGAATATACACGCTTTGGACTATGTGTCATGTATATGGCGCCACTTTTGATGTTGATAGATTCTTTTAAAAAGTAAAAGGAAATGCTGAAAGAGAATCTATAAAAATATATTTGGCAGAAAAGAAAAGATTGGAAATATCCAATTTAGGTATATATATGATATACATGTTATGGTTGTATTCTTTGCTTGTTAAACAATGTGGTTCTTGGGTATTGGATACCGAATTGGTTGGTATGAAATTTCATATAGAATGACGCAATTCATGAACCACAATGGCCTAAGTAACTAGCAAGAGAATATGTGATGATTTTCATCGAAAACAAACAAACCGTTGTTTGTATTTCTCGTTGACATCAAAGCTTGACTTCAAGATTTGTTTTAATAATTGTTATTTGAATCAGGTATTATGAGAACAAAGGTTGTTCAAATAATTACCGTATTCCATATAAGATGGATGATTTACAAATATAGTTGAAGTAATCACATCCATAAAGCCTAATGCTAAAATTTCGCAAGACAAATGATTGGAAGATCACTTACGAAGTGACATCGCCGTTTAAATTATATTGGAAAGAAAACATGAAGAAACTCCATTTTCATGGATTTTTGGAGTCTTTGATTTGATCAAGTGACGCTTGTGAGACTTTCCTCGGGATAATTAAAACTTTGTTCAAAGGCCAAAGAAGAACGAACGACTAAATTATTGGAATTTATACATATCGATGTATGTAGTCCATTAAGTATAGTCATAAGCGATGGATATCAACTTCATATGCTTTCTCCGGAAATTTGAGTGAATGTTCACTTAATGAGAAAGAAGTATGCAATATTTGAAAACGTTCAAAGAATTTCAAGATGAAGCGAAAATCATTGTGACAAGAAAATAAATGGTTTATGATTTTATCGTAAGGGATTTATTTGAGTTACAAGTGTAACAAGAAAAATAAATAAATTATGATTTATCATAAAGGGATTTATTTGAGTTGCAAGTTTAGCAAAACACCTAGATTTACATTTCCCGAAACACCATAGCAGTATGGAGTGTTTGAGATTTGTAATGAAACCTTGTTTGACATGGTTGGATCAAAGGTGTTATTTATAAAACTGCCATTATGTTTTAAAAAGATTAAAGCTTTAGAGACTACCGCTTTTACACTGAAAAGAGCTCCATCTTGATCCATTGAAATGACACCATATGAGTTATAGTTTGGGGTAAAACCCAAGTTGTCATTTCTTAAATTTTGGTATGCTAAACATAAGTAAGATGTTTACAACCGAAGTCGGATAAGCATGTCTTTGTAGGTTATTTCGAATAAAAATTGGGTATTCCTCCATAACACCAAGGACAAAAGGGTTTGTCGCTTGAAATGTGAAGTTTCTTAAAAAAGGAATTTTTCGCAAAAGTTAAGTGGGAGGACAATAGAACTTTGATAAGGTTAACAAACCTTAGCTAAATGTGCTGAGTTGCGCAGCGCCGAAATCGTTCCGGAGGCTGCCATAATGCTCATAGCTTATGTGCCTCAAAGGTTGCGGTGACGGAGGTCTAAAGTTCCTATTGAACCAAGAAGGTCGGATAAACAATCAAATGATTGAGATTTGAGAGTAAATCATTATTGTTTGACAATGATGAACCGACTACATGCAAAGAAGTGATGATGGGCCCTGACTCCGTCAAATGGCTTGAAGCCATAAAATCCGTGATAGTTCCATACACGAGAAATCAAGTTTTGAACTTGGAAGACCCTCCGGAAAGGTGTAAAAACCTATCAGTCGTATGTGGATCTATAAAGAAACAAACATGGATGTTTCACATCTATGAAATAGTCAACATGTCGTAAAGTATTTTATGACAATGTTCAAGGAGTTGACTATGACAAGATTTGATCTTTCATAGCGATATTTAGTCTGGACGGATTAAAGTAGCAACCACTACATATAATTTGGTATATGGTAGATGAATAAACAAAACAAAGTTCTTCTAATAGAATGGTTACCTAAGACGTGTACATGACACGGTCCAAAGGGTTTTGTTAAATTCAAAGGATGCTAAAAAGGGCATGCAAACTTCAATGGTTGAAGTAAGCATCGCGGAGTTGGAATTCACCGTGATGAAAAGGAGTTTTCATCAGGAGACGATGAAGATGCTTGCAGTTGCAAGAAATTAAGTGGGAGCGCTGAGACACATTTCTAATACATTATGTGGATGACATCTTGTTGATTAGAAATGATGTAATTTTTATTGACAAAGGTTAAGAATTTAATTTCGATGAAAAACTTAGGCAAAACCCGAATATTTAGCATGAATGTCTATAGTGGATAGACTGTGACGCTAATATGGTTGTGCTAAACGTACATATATGAGATATTGAAGGAGTTCAATATAGAAACAATAAGAAACGGTTCTTGTCGCGTGGAAAGGAATTGAATCAAGATTCAAGTGTATCGACACTTGATAAGTGAAACAAGATTCAAGTGCTTTGACACTTGATGAGTGAAATCACAAGGATGTTTTGATCAATCATACCATGATATGTACACATCCAGATATGTCCTATGCTCTAAGTGTTATGAGCATATACCAGAGTGAATCATAAAATGATCATTGGACGATAGTGAGGATATTCTTATGATCTTTTGGAAGAACTAAGAATATATTTGTGTAGAGGTGACAAACAATTACAAATAGTTCATTGTAAAGCGTTACATTGATACTAGTTTTGTCACAAGATACAAATTAAATTTATCTCAATTTAAACTATGGATGGCACAATGAAATGGAAAGAAAGTTTCCATGATGGATTTGGAAGAGTTCCAAAGTTAAGACATTGTGACGGATACTACAACAAAATGCTAAGTATATGACTGCTATAGTAGCAGCAAAGGAGGGAATTTGTGTCAAGTAGTTTGAAATCAAACTAAGGTGTGGTTCGCAACGGGCTAACACTAAATATATATTGTATGACAATAGTATCAACATGGTTTAACCCCAAGGAACTAAAGGTCTCACCGAAAGACCAAATTTATACAATGCCATCTCATTGGAGAATGAGTGATGCGTGGAGACACAAAGATATGCAAATACACACGGACCTAAAAGTGTCAGATCCGTAGATTATGTTAACCACTTACAATCGCGTATATGGAACACCGGAAAGCCATAAGTGTTCAATACGCAAAGTTTTCAAACTAGAGTATTGTCTCTAGTGCAAGTGGGAGACTGAAGGGAATATGCCCGAGAGGCAATAATAAAGTGGTTATTATCATATTCCTTATTTATGATAAATGTTTATTTTACATGCTATAATTTTATTAATACGGAAACGTTAATACATATGTGTTTAATAAACAAAAAGGAAGTTCCTAGTTATGCCTCTCTCATAAACTAGCTCGTTGATTAACAAGATGATCAAGGTTTCCTGATCATAGACATTGGATGTTGTTAATAACGGGATCACAACATTAGTGTAATGGTGTGATGAACATTCATCCGAAGTATAGCATTACGATCAAAGTCATTGAGTTTATATTTCTATAACAACTTACGAAGTGATCCTAATCCTTAGACCATGATATCATGTCAATCACTAACACCGGAAGAGTTTCTTGATAACATCAAACGTCACACCGTAACAGGGTGATTATAAAGATGGATTCAGAACTAATAAAGTGTTATGTTGAGGCCCATGGATCGAGAGTGGAATTTGTTCATCCCGATGATGGATAGATATACTCTGGACCCTCTCGGTGATATCACATTGATTAGCTTGCAAGCAAGTGATTTTATCACTAGAATATTATATCACGGGAACGAGAAAAGAGTGCATGTCAGTAACGAGATCAAACTAGGTATGGAGATACCGATGATCGAATCTCGGACATGTAATATATCGTGAAAAAAAGGGATTAAGATACTAGCATAAAAGGTTCTGACGATCACAAGAAAGTCATCGTTGAATGTGTGGGAGTCAGTATGGGTCTCTAGATCCCGCTTCTGATTATTGATCCGAGAGGGGTCTCGATCATGTCCGCATTATTCACGAACCGTAGGGTGACACACTTAAGAGACACCGACATCCAATTCGAGCAAAAGTTTCATGTCGAAAGAATGAACAAGCGCGGGAATTTATTTCTCTAGATACCGAAACAGGTTTTCGGGTGAAATTGCATAAAGTGGTTATGCATGTGAAATAGAATTCTAGCAAGGGGCTATTTGTGAATGTTTGTCAAGTAATTGACAAAATTCTGAATAAAATAAAAGAGTTTTATTTAATGAGAGTTTGCATTAAATTTGGTGGAAATTTAATGGGAATTTGAGTGGGTTTTTGAGTGGAGAAAATTGAAGGGCCATTTTGTGAGTGGAGTGTCCACCCACATGAATGAGGGAGAGGTGGGGGCACCCTCCATGGCCGGCGTCCATGCCCCCTTGGGCTGCCCCCCTCCCCTATATAAGGAGCCCCTCCTCTCACTTCTCACTCACACCTCCTCGTGAACGATCTCTCTCCCCCTCTAGAATTTATCCCCCATGGTCTCGGACTAGCGAGATACATGTTCCCGGTGGCTATTCGGCAAGAAAGAGTTGTGCTTCCGCTGCATCGCTGGAGCGAGGAGGCGGAGGTTGCTCGGTGCCTCGAACGTGTGTGCGAGCACGGATGCGCTTCTGTTTTGCGGCGCTAGGACTTCCTCTCGATCTTGAGATCGGCAAGAGATCGTCTACATCAACCACGAGTTTAGACTCGTTAAGCTTTGTCGGTCTTCAAGGGTATGTTCTCTACGGATATACATCCGCCCGTTGTTTTTATCTAGTAGATAGATCTTGGTACATAGTTGTTCCCATCATAGGAAATTTTTTGTTTTCTATGCTGCGAACCCTACAGTGGTATCAGAGCCGGATCTATGCGTAGATGCTTTGCACGGGTAGTACACATATGAGTATGTGGGCGATGATGATCATTTTATTGCTTCTTAGTTGTACTTTGGATATTGGTGGCATAGTGGGATGAAGAGGCCCGGACAAACTTTACATGTCCTCGCACATGAGACCTGTTCCACGCTTGACATGCAACTAGTTTTGCATAAATGGCTAGCGGGTGTCTGTCTCTCCTACTATAGTCAATATCTAATTTGCAACGAGTTGTCAACAATTTGGTTATCCTCGTTGTGGTTCATGTTCGTAGGTAAGAACGGTTCTATCTTCGAAAGCCCTAAGCCACGTAAAACTTGCAATGGATAAATTAGAGGCGTCTAGTTTAGATTGTTGCTAGGCTAGTGTTATGATATGGTGATGTTGTAAGTAGAAGTATGAGATGATACTCCTACAACACATATAGCGTGTAAGTTCCATAGACCTTGGCCTTACACATAAAGGTATGATAGAGATCATACCACGGTGCACATGATGGAGATCGTATGCGGGAACCATATCATTTCACTTATAAACATGTGATGTTTTGATTGCATCTTATATTGCTTGTTTGGTGTTTTATTAGCATAATAAGATGATCCCTCATTTAGATATCAAGATAAAAATGTGTTCTTCCTTAAGTATGCACCGACAATGTTTCGTCGCTTCAAGGAGGCACAAATAGCAACACACGCACAATCAACCTCGGAAAAAACCAAATGAAAACCCAACGAGACATCACGACAAAACATTCGCAAGATTCATATTTGATTTCAGGGGGTCACCCCACCAAGCTACCCGTGACGAATTTGGCCGGCTCCGAGACGGACCCAGAGGTTTGTGCCAATTGCTGTAAACGACTGGGAACCCGAAAGTGTGACTGGGCTTGTCGATACCACGGAAACATTCCACATTTCTTCCTAAACAGTACAGGCGCTCCACGCGCAATAGTAATTAAAGCAGTAAATCATGGCATAAGTACAGGATAGTAATAAAGCCCCAAACTACTTTGTGGCCCCAAGGAATTAAATATGACGCAAGCTAGGGTTAGGGGGATTCATGGTCCCACATGCGGATAGTGCGAATATTCAAAGAATAGGTATCAAGTACCCGGGGGCCTACGGGACACAAGTGGACGGTTAAAAACCAAATAACATCTATTGCCCATCTGTGCCTCTGCATTATTTACCTACTTAAATTTTAGTTATTAAGCGGTAATTAAAGCCATGATCATCTCCAACATTAAACATGCGCCATTACTCCAACAACTGTGGAAGATCGACGATGCGACACATCACCTACGCAAGCAACTACGACTCGCAAGGCCGACTATCTACCAAACAATAGGTAATAGGATGTGTCCATGGCAATATAAGGGCTGCAGGGAAGTATAACGGGGTACGGAATCTATAGCATCGCAACACAAATAGGAATAGATCAACAGGAGGAAATAAAGACTATAAATGTAAAATAGGTAGAAAGGGGGAGAATGCTCGCCTGAAAACATTGTTGAAGGTTCATCCGAAGATCGGGGCGAAGCTCACATCAAATCAACGACCTTATCCCTGAAGAAGCAATATACTAGAAGAAACACCGAATGCACTATTTAATACTACGACAGAAGATCGAGCATGATGCATGTATGATGTATGACATGGCAAAGGTGCGATGCAACTAGGCAATATTAAACGGAACCGGGGTCCCGACAATTAATTAGAAGGTTCATGTTGTTTAGTTACCCCACAAATTTAAATGTTGTCTTAATAGGACAAAATATGTCACCGGTTCGATGCACAAATTGAAATGGGACTAATATTAGACTAGAAAAGCCCACATATGACCTCCATATTTAATTATGAGGTGAATCGGCATAAGGCCCCAAACCAATATGTATGCGACATGAATAATTTAAGATGCACAAGTTTATATTACATTTTATAAAATAGGGCTCGGGAAGGGGATCACGCATGGGGTCGGCGATCTTGGAGTTCCGAGGGTTTGACGGGTTCGGTCTCGTCGGGATCGGTCTTGGGGGGGACTTTGCGCTCTATGAAGAAGAGCTTTGGATCATCGGCTTCGGTGGAAGTTCTCGGCGTTTTCCATGTACATCGGACTCTCTGTACACTTGATGATCTTGGCGAGATGCTTGCCCAACTCGTTGAACTTGTACGAGGAGAGGTAGCCGGAACCGCAACATCGCCACCAATCCATCTTCACATGGTCACCACATCATTAGCACACATCCACCACCATACCAACACCACATTAGAGTAGACAGCGACAACAACTTGGGTACGCGCGGACAAGCTTGTTCCCACCTGTGCACATAGAAGCCCGTACTCGAGTAGAGCTTGCAGCGTCAGGGATGTGCGGTTGCTGCCCTTCCAGTGCTGAAGCAGGGGCACACACGCGGTCGGGTACAGGGCCTGCAGCAGGAACGCCACAAGAGAGGCAGCGGAGGCTCGGCCTCGGGGCGAGCTCTGGCACAGGGCAGCTGGTACCGATGGCTCCAACGAGGATAAGGGCCAGAGACAAAGGGGAGGGGCGCCCGCAGCAGCTTTGCAGGGCCACGACAGGGCAGGCAGTGGCCTTGGCAGCGAAGGAAGGGGCCGCACCAAGAGGAGAGTTCGACGGTGGCGCCCAGCGAGGATGGCGGCGGGGTTTGCGGGAGGCAGGAGAGGAGCGGGGGGGTGGGGGTTCCGGGTGGGGCCAGGCGGAAGCGAGGAGAGGGAGGATCAAGGCATGCATGGTCGGTGGGTCAGGGTGCGTGCGAGGCCAGGGGTGCGACAGCGAGCGAGAGTCGAGACAGGGGCGGTACAGTGATGCTTGCGTTCGTGCCTGGGTGAGTCGCAGGGGCCACGTGAGTGAGGGAGTGGTCGAGTCAGGTGGGTTGGACCGGGTCAGTGTGCGTGCGTCGCATGCGTGTTTTGACCAGAGTGTGGCGGCGGGTGGGATGTGTAGAGTTTGGGTCTAGGGTTTGGGGTAGATTGGAATTAGGGTGTAGTTTAGATGGGTCGGGTGGTAGGTAGTCTGGTCCAGTTGGGCCTCTGGCCTGACCGGCTGGACTGCCTCCCCGGTCAAAAATTATTTTACAATTTGCTTTGTTTATCATCGAGATCTAATAGAAATAAACCATTCATCATCGGTGCATGACCATAAAAGATTTCATTCATATAAATGGAACAACCATTGTTCTCGGATTTAAACGAATAACCACTTCGCATCAAACACGATCCATATACAATGTTCATGCTCAGTGCAGGCACCAGATAACATTTATTCAAGTTTATAACTAATCCCTACGGTAAGTGGAGAGGCAGCGTTCCGACGGCGATCACATCAACGCTTGATCCATTGCCGACACACATCTTGACCTCACCCCTTGCTAGCGGTCGCTTGTTCCGTAGCCCCTGATTCGAGTTACAAATATTAGAAACTGAACCGGTATCAAATACCCAGGTGCTACTGCGAGCACTAGTCAACTACACATCAATAACATGTATATCATATATACCTTTGTTTGCCTTGCCGGCCTTCTTGTCTGCCAGATACTTGGGGCAGTTGCGCTTCCAGTGACCAGTCCCCTTACAATAGTAGCACTCGGAATCAGACTTAGGTCCAACTCGGGGTTTCTTCTCAATGTTCCGCCCTTACTTCCCTTCCATTTTCCCTTCTTGTCTTTCTTGAAACTGTTGGAGATATGCCCTAGAGGCAATAATAAATGTAGTTATTATTATATCTTTGTGTTTATGATAAATGTTTACATTCATGCTATAATATTATTAACAAAGAAACATTAATACTTGTGTGATTTGTAAACTTAATTTGAAGTCCCTAGTATAGCCTCTATACTTCACTAGCTTGTTGGTTGATAAATGATTGTGGTTTCCCTATCATGAACATTGAGATGTTATCAACAACAAGATCATATCATTAGGAGAATGATATGGTGGACATACTCCTATAGATAAGCGTAGCATAAAGATCAAGTCATTTCAATAGTTCAATTGCTATATGCTTTCTGATACATAGTAACCTAATTCTTTCGACCATGAGATCATGCATATCACCTTTACCGGATGGATGCTTTGATGACATCAAACACCACACCATAACTGGGTGGCTATAAAGGTGGCATTGAGTGTTCGGAAAGTATTGGTTGAGACACATGGATCAAGAGTGGGATTTGTCCATCCATATGACGGATAGATATACTCTGGGCCCTCTTGGTGGAATGTCATCCAATTAGCTTGCAAGCATGTGACTGGCTCACAAGGGATCACATATCACGGGAACGAGAAAAGAGTACTTATCAGTAACGAGGTTGAACTAGGTATGCAGAGATACCGACGATCATAACCTCGGATAAGTAACATATCGTGAGACAAAGGGAAATTGGTATCGTATGTAAGTGGTTCATTCGATCGCAAAGTAATCGTAGAAATATGTGGGAGCCATATGAATTTCCAGATTCCTCTATTGGTTATTGTTCGGAGAAGTGTCTCGATCATGTCCGCATAATTCACGAACCGTAGGGAGACACACTTAAGGATTCGACGTTGTTTGAGTAGTTATGGTATTATGAGAAAGAGACCGAATGTTGTTCGGAGTCTCAGATGGGATCCGGGATATCACGAGGTGATCCGGAATGGTCCGGAGAATAAGATTCATATAAGGAAAGTCCCGTTTCGGAGTTCGGAAATGATTCCGGTGAATGTTCTAGAAGGTTCCGGAATGTCCGGCACTCCGGGAGGGGGGAGGGGTACATTTATGTGTCATTACATATTGGAATGATTGCATCATGTACTAAGTGTTCTTTCTGTTCCAAATAAAGAATTAAATTGAATCCTAAAACAGAAAAGTCAAATGTCCAGTTTGAAAGTCAAACGGCTAAAACAAGAAACTGTGGGAAACAAGCAAGAGGAGGTTGGAACCGACTTGGGGGAGGAGTCTCCTCCCCAAGCCGGCGCGCCAACCAAGGACGACTTGGGGAGGGACTCCCCTCCCCTTGGCCGCGCCTCCCACCTATAAGAGGAGGGGCAGGGCCTCCTCCTCTATACACACAAGTTCCTATCCTCTAATCTCCGGTTTAGAGCCGTTTTGGTTTAGAGCTTCTAATTGCCCTAGCCTTCGGTTTAGAGCCTTCTAATTGGTGTGGCTAATCCCTAGACCACTAATAGCCCTCTCTCATACTCCACCATACTCGCTCCGGCTTAAGGCGAAGCCCTGCGGGATCTCCCCTCTACTTCCGGTACCACGCCGTTGTGCTGCCGGAATCACGAGGAGAGTGCTACAACCTCCGCTGCCTGCTGGAACAAGGGAGAGGAAGGTCTTCGTCGAGTACCGAACGTGTGACCGACTGCGGGAGCGCTGCCGTAACGCAGCGCCGGAAGGATCGTCTACACGATCTTGAGATCGGGAAGAGTACGACTACATCACCCACGAGAATCCGCTCTCGTTAAACACTTTGGAATCTTCGAGGGTAAGTTATTCCATCGACTCGTTGCTACAATCTAGTAGATAGATCTTGGCTTGTTTGTTTGTATGCGATAGAAATTTTTTGTTTTCCATGCTACGAACCCCTACAATGGTATCAGAGTCGTGTCTATATGTAGATCTATTGCACGAGTAGAACACAATGGTCATTGTGGGCGTTGATGCTTTTATTGTCGATTGCTTCTTGTGTACTTTGCATCTTGCGGTATGTTGGGATGAAGCGGCCCGGGCTAACCTTACATGACATCGTTCATGAGACTTGCTCCACGATTGACATGCAACTTGTATTGCATAAGTGGCTTTGCGGGTGCCTGTTTCTCCTAGCATAGTTAAGATCCAATTTACAACGGGTGATCAACAATGCTAGTATCAATGTTGTGGTTCTTGTTCGTAAGTTAGAACGACACTTATTGAAAGCCCCAAACCACGTAAAATATGCAAAGAAAGTAGAGGCGTCTAACTTTGTTTTGCAGGGGTGTGCAGTGATGTGATATGGCTATGATTGTGATTATATTTTGATGTATGCAATGTTCCTTATTGTAAGTTGGCAACCGGCAGGAGCCATATGGTTGTCTTTAATTTATGTTAAGACCCGCGTGTCTATTCAAAGTAGTTGTAATAGTTGAAGCCGGTGGACGACAACCATGGTGAAGCGTCATTGACCTTGATGCGATGCCGGTGATGATGGAGATCATGTTCGTTCTTGAAGATGGAGATCGGAAGCACAAAGAAGAAAGGCCATATCATATCACATATTATGAATTGCATGTGATGTTAATCCTTTATGCATCTTGTATTGCTTAGTAGACGATGGTAGCATTATAAGATGATCCCTCATGCACATGAATTTCAAGTCAGAAAGTGTTCACCCTTAGTTAGCACCGTTGCTAAAGCTTGTTGTTTCGAAGCACCACGTGATGATCGGGTGTGTTAGATTCTGCAAGTGTATACAACGTGAGCAAGCCAGATTTGCTCATGCGGAAACTAAGGTTTGACCTTGAAGAGCCTAGCATGTACAGACATGGTCTCGGAACACGAATCACCGAAAGGTAAAGCATGAATCATATAGTAGATATGATGAACATGTCGATTGTTCGCCATTGAAACTATGTCAACTCTCGTGATGATCGGTGTTGATGTAGTGGATTTGGTTCGTGTGATCACTAAAACAATGTGAGGGATGTTGTTTTGAGTGGGAGTTCACCTAGTTTAATTACATTAATTAATTTGAACTCAATTTGTCATAAACTTAGTATAAACTATTGCAAATATGTTGTAGATCAATGGCAGCCCCTACCATCAATTTTAATGCGTTCCTAGAGAAAGAAAAGTTCAAAAACAATGGAAGCAACTTCGCGGATTGGTTCCGCAATTTGAGGATTGTCCTCACAGCTGGTAATTTGACCTATGTGCTGGATGCACCGCTGGGTGACCCACCTGCAGATGATGCTCCCGATGAAGTAAAGAATGTTTACCTCGCTCGGAAGAATCAGTACTCCATAGTTCAGTGTGCTATCTTGTATGGTTTGGAATCGGAGCTTCAGAAAAGGTTTGAGGATTCAGACCCATATGATATTGTCGAGGATCTCAAATTGATTTTTGAGACTCATGCGACAATTGAAAGCTATGAGGCTTCTGAAAAGTTCTTTAACTGCAAGATGGAAGAGTGCAGCTCCGTCAGTGATCATGTGCTTAAGATGTCTGGGCACGCAAACAAACTTCAAAGCTTGGGTATAGTGATTCCTAATGCTTTGGGGATTTACCGTGTCCTCCAATCACTACCACCAAGTTACAAGAACTTTGTGATGAACTACAACATGCAGAACATGAACAAGACGTTGCCAGAACTCTTTGCCATGTTGAAATCTGCAGAAGTGGAGATCAAGAAAGAGCACCAAGTGTTGTTGGTCAATAAGACCACCAAATTCAAGAAAGGCAAGTCTAAGCAAAAGGGATACTTCAAGAAGGGTGGTAAGAAAGTTACCACGCCGGCGAAGAAGACCAAGGCTGGACCTAAGCCTGATACTGAGTGCTTTTACTGCAAGGGAGAAGGTCACTGGAAGCGGAATTGCCCAAAGTACTTGGCGGATTTGAAGAACGGCAACATCAAGAAGAAAGGTATATCTGATATACATGTTATTGATGTGTATCTCACTAGTACTCGTAGTAGTGCCTGGGTATTTGATACTGGTTCGGTTGCTCATATTTGTAACTCGAAACAGGTGCTGCAGAATAAACGGAAGCTAGCGAAGAACGAGGTGACGATGCGCGTGGGAAACGGATCAAAGGTTGATGTGATCGCGGTCGGCACGCTACCCCTTCATCTACCATCGGGATTAGTTTTATACTTAAATAATTGTTATTTGGTGCCTGCATTGAGCATGAACATTATATCGGGATCTTGTTTATTGCGAGACGGTTACTTATTTAAATCCGAAAATAATGGTTGTTCGATTTATATGAGTAATATGTTTTACGCACATGCACCTTTAATAGATGGTCTATTCTTATTGAATCTCGATAGTGGAAATACACATATCAACAATATTGAGGCTAAACGCTTGAAATCAAGCGATAATTCGACCTATATGTGGCACTGTCGTCTTGGTCACATTGGAGTGAAGCGTATGAAGAAACTCCATTCCGATGGACTTCTTGAATCACTTGATTTTGAATCACTTGAAAGATGCGAAGCATGTCTGATGGGAAAAATGACTAAGAATCCATTTTCTGGTATGATGGAGCGAGCTACGGACTTGTTGGAAATCATACATACCGATGTGTGTGGTCCAATGAGTGTAGCATCGCGCGGTGGTTATCGTTATGTTCTTACCTTCACGGATGACTTGAGTAGATATGGGTATATCTATTTCATGAAACATAAGTCCGAAACTTTCGAGAAGTTTAAGGAGTTTCAAAGTGAGGTAGAGAATCAACGTAACAAGAAGATTAAATTTCTACGTTCTGATCGTGGAGGTGAATATCTAAGTTACGAGTTTGGCGAGCATTTGAAGAAATGCGGAATACTTTCACAATTGACACCGCCGGGAACACCACAGCGTAATGGTGTGTCCGAACGTTGTAATCGAACTCTCTTAGATATGGTTCGTTCTATGATGTCACTTACAGATTTACCGCTATCATTTTGGGGTTATGCATTAGAAACAGCCGCATTCACTTTAAATAGGGCACCGTCTAAATCCGTTGAAACGACACCGTATGAATTATGGTTTGGGAAGAAACCTAAATTGTCGTTCCTTAAAGTTTGGGGATGCGAAGCCTATGTAAAGAAGTTACAGCCGGGCAAGCTTGAACCCAAAGCGGAAAAATGCGTCTTCATAGGATACCCGAAGGAAACTATTGGGTATACCTTCTATCATAGATCCGAAGGCAAAGTCTTCGTTTCCAAGAATGGATCCTTTATAGAGAAGGAATTTCTCTCGAAAGAAGTGACTGGAAGGAAAGTAGAACTCGACGAGGTTGTCGAACCTTCTCTCGAAATTGCGAGTAGCGCAGCACCGGAAGAAGTTCCTGTGGTGCCTGCACCAATAAGAGAGGGAGCTAATGATGGTGATCATGAAACTTCGGTTGAAGTTGCTACAGAGCCTCGGAGGTCAACGAGAACTCGTACCACTCCAGATTGGTATGATCCCGTTATGAGTGTCATGTTGGTGGACAACACCGATGACCCCGAGACATATGAGGAAGCGATGATGAGCCCAGATTCCAATAAATGGCAAGAAGCCATGAAATCCGAGATTGGATCCATGTATGAAAACCAAGTATGGACTTTGGTGGACTTACCGGATGGCCGAAAGGCTGTCGAGAACAAATGGATTTTCAAGAAGAAAACAGATGCTGATGGTAATGTTACTGTCTATAAAGCTCGACTTGTCGCAAAAGGGTTTCGACAAATTTAAGGAGTTGACTACGATGAGACTTTCTCACCGGTAGCGAAGCTAAAGTCTGTCAGGATTATGTTAGCAATCGCTGCATATTATGATTATGAGATATGGCAGATGGATTTCAAAAAAGCATTCCTCAATGGAGATATTGATGAAGAGTTGTATATGATGCAACCCGAAGGTTTTGTCGATCCTAAAGATGCTAACAAGGTATGCAAACTTCAACGGTCCATCTATGGATTGAAGCAAGCATCCCGAAGTTGGAATCAACGTTTTGATAAGGTAATCAAAAGTTTTGGTTTTTGTACAAACTTATGGAGAAGCTTGTATTTACAAGAAAGTGAGTGGGAGCTCTGTAGCATTCTTAATACTATATGTGGATGACATATTGTTGATTGGGAATGATGTAGACCTTCTTAATAGTGTCAAGGAATATTTGAATAATAGTTTTTCAATGAAGGATCTTGGCGAAGCAGCTTACATATTAGGCATAAAGATTTACAGAGATAGATCGAAACGCCAAATATCATTGTCAAAGAGTACATATTTGGACAAAGTTCTAAAGAGGTTTGGAATGGAAGAAAGCAAGAAAGGGTTCTTGCCCATGTTGCCCAATACGATCTTGAGTAAAACTCAAAGTCCGACATCGGCAGAAGATAGAGAAAGGATGAGTAAGACTCCCTATGCATCAGCCATAGGATCTCTAATGTATGCCATGCTATGTACTAGACCCGACATTGCATATGCTGTTAGTTTAACTAGCAGATATCAAAGTGATCCAGGAGTGGATCATTGGACAGCGGTCAAAAACATCCTTAAGTACTTGAGAAGAACTAAGGATATGGTTCTTTCTTATGGAGGTGATGAACAGCTCGTTGTTAATGGTTACACCGATGCTAGTTGGAACACCGATCCGGATGATTCTAAATCACAATCTGGATACGTATTTATTTTGAATGGTGCAGCAGTTAGCTGGAGGAGTGCAAAGCAAAGTGTTGTGGCGAGATCTTCAACTGAATCGGAATACATGGCTGCTTCGGAGGCTTCACAAGAAGCGATATGGATGAAAGAGTTCATTACAGAGCTGGGTGTGGTTCCTAGTGCGCTGTACCCAATGTCTTTCTATTGTGATAACATGGGTGCCATAGCCAATGCGCAAGAACCAAGGTCACACAAGAAGCTGAAGCATATCAAGCTACGTTTTCACGCTATTCGAGAACATATCCAGGATGGGGATATAAAGATTTGCAAAGTACACACAGATCTGAATGTGGCGGATCCGTTGACTAAACCTCTCCCGAGGGCAAAACATGACCAACACCAAACTGCCATGGGTGTTCGGTATATTACCATGTAATCTAGATTAGATGACTCTAGTGCAAGTGGGAGACTGTTGGAGATATGCCCTAGAGGCAATAATAAATGTAGTTATTATTATATCTTTGTGTTTATGATAAATGTTTACATTCATGCTATAATAGTATTAACAAGGAAACATTAATACTTGTGTGATTTGTAAACTTAATTTGAAGTCCCTAGTATAGCCTCTATACTTCACTAGCTTGATAAATGATTGTGGTTTCCCTATCATGAACATTGAGATGTTATCAACAACAAGATCATATCATTAGGAGAATGATATGGTGGACATACTCCTATATATAAGCATAGCATAAAGATCAAGTCATTTCAATAGTTCAATTGCTATATGCTTTCTGATACATAGTAACCTAATTCCTTCGACCATGAGATCATGCATATCACCTTTACCGGATGGATGCTTTGATGACATCAAACACCACACCGTAACTGGGTGGCTATAAAGGTGGCATTGAGTGTTCGGAAAGTATTGGTTGAGACACATGGATCAAGAGTGGGATTTGTCCATCCATATGACGGATAGATATACTCTGGGCCCTCCCGGTGGAATGTCATCCAATTAGCTTGCAAGCATGTGACTGGCTCACAAGGGATCACATATCACGGGAACGAGAAAAGAGTACTTATCAGTAACGAGGTTGAACTAGGTATGCAGAGATACCGACGATCATAACCTCGGATAAGTAACATATCGTGAGACAAAGGGAAATTGGTATCGTATGTAAGTGGTTCATTCGATCGCAAAGTAATCGTAGAAATATGTGGGAGCCATATGAATTTCCAGATTCCTCTATTGGTTATTGTTCGGAGAAGTGTCTCGATCATGTCCGCATAATTCACGAACCGTAGGGAGACACACTTAAGGATTCGACGTTGTTTGAGTAGTTATGGTATTATGAGAAAGAGACCGAATGTTGTTCGGAGTCTCGGATGGGATCCGGGATATCACGAGGTGATCCGGAATGGTCCGGAGAATAAGATTCATATAAGGAAAGTCCCATTTCGAAGTTCGGAAATGATTCCGGTGAATGTTCTAGAAGGTTCCGGAATGTCCGGCACTCCGGGAGGGGGGAGGGGTACATGAATGTGTCATTACATATTGGAATGATTGCATCATGTACTAAGTGTTCTTGCTGTTCCAAATAAAGGATTAAATTGAATCCTAAAACAGAAAAGTCAAATGTCCAGTTTGAAAGTCAAATGGCTAAAACAAGAAACTGTGGGAAACAAGCAAGAGGAGGTTGGAACCGACTTGGGGGAGGAGTCTCCTCCCCAAGCCGGCGCGCCAACCAAGGCCGACTTGGGGAGGGACTCCCCTCCCCTTGGCCGCGCCTCCCACCTATAAGAAGAGGGGCAGGGCCTCCTCCTCTATACACACAAGTTCCTATCCTCTAATCTCCGGTTTAGAGCCGTTTTGGTTTAGAGCTTCTAATTGCCCTAGCCTTCGGTTTAGAGCCTTCTAATTGGTGTGTCTAATCCCTAGACCACTAATAGCCCTCTCTCATACTCCACCATACTCGCTCCGGCTTAAGGCAAAGCCCTGCGGGATCTCCCCTCTACTTCCGGTACCACGCCGTTGTGCTGCCGGAATCACGAGGAGAGTGCTACAACCTCCGCTGCCTGCTGGAACAAGGGAGAGGAAGGTCTTCGTCGAGTACCGAACGTGTGACCTACTGCGGGAGCTGTAGGGGTTCGTAGCATGGAAAACAAAAATTTTCTATCGCATACAAACAAACAAGCCAAGATCTATCTACTAGATTGTAGCAACGAGTCGATGGTATAACTTACCCTCGAAGATTCCAAAGCGTTTAACGAGAGCGGATTCTCGTGGGTGATGTAGTCGTACTCTTTCCGATCTCAAGATCGTGTAGACGATCCTTCCGGCGCCACGTTCCGGCAGCGCTCCCGCAGTCGGTCACACGTTCGGTACTCGACGAAGACCTTCCTCTCCCTTGTTCCAGCAGGCAGCGGAGGTTGTAGCACTCTCCTCGCGATTCCGGCAGCACAACGGCGTGGTACCGGAAGTAGAGGGGAGATCCCGCAGGGCTTCGCCTTAAGCCGGTGCGAGTATGGTGGAGCTTATGAGAGAGGCTATTAGTGGTCTAGTAATTAGACACACCAATTAGAAGGCTCTAAACCAATTAGAAGGCTCTAAACCGTTGGCTAAAGCAATTAGAAGCTCTAATCCAAAACGGCTCTAAACCGGAGATCTAGAGGTGAAAGTTGTGTGTCTCTAGGAGGAGCCCTGCCCCTCCTTTTATGGGAGGGGGTCTTGGCGCGCCAGGGGAGGGAGGGAGTCCCTCCCCAACTCGGCCTTGGGCTGGGCGCCGGCCTGGAGGAGTCCTACTCCTCCTCCAGGTTGACTCCAACTCCTCTTGCTTGTTTCCCACAGTTTCTTGTTTTGGCAGTTTGACTTTCAAACTGGACATTTGACTTTTCTGTTTTAGGATTCAATTTAATCCTTTATTTGGGACAGCAAGAACACTTAGTACATGATGCAATCATTCCAATAAGTAATGACACATTCATGTACCCCTTCCCCCTCCGGAGTGCCGGACTTTCCGGAACCTTCTAGAATGTTCCCGATGAAAACACCGGAATCATTCCCGAACTCCGAAACGGGACTTTCCTTATATGAATCTTATTCTCCGGACCATTCCGGATCACCTCGTGATATCCCGGATCCCATCCGAGACTCCGAACAACATTCGGTCTCTTTCTCATAACACCATAACTACTCAAACAACGTCGAATCCTTAAGTGTGTCTCCCTACGGTTCGTGAATTATGCGGACATGATCGAGACACTTCTCCGAACAATAACCAATAGAGGAATCTGGAAATTCATATGGCTCCCACATATTTCTACGATTACTTTGCGATCGAATGAACCACTTACATACGATACCAATTTCCCTTTGTCTCACGATATGTTACTTATCCGAGGTTATGATCGTCGGTATCTCTGCATACCTAGTTCAACCTCGTTACTGATAAGTACTCTTTTCTCGTTCCCGTGATATGTGATCCCTTGTGACCAAGTCACATGCTTGCAAGCTAATTGGATGACATTCCACCGAGAGGGCCCAGAGTATATCTATCCGTCATGTGGATGGACAAATCCCACTCTTGATCCATGTGTCTCAACCAAAACTTTCCGAACACTCAATGCCACCTTTATAACCACCCAGTTACGGTGTGGTGTTTGATGTCACCAAAGCATCCATCCGGTAAAGGTGATATGCATGATCTCATGGTCGAAGGAATTAGGTTACTATGTATTAGAAAGCATATAGCAATTGAACTAATGAAATGACTTGATCTTTATGCTACGCTTATCTATAGGAGTATGTCCACCATATCATTCTCCTAACGATATGATCTTGTTGTTGATAACATCTCAATGTTCATGATAGGGAAACCACAATCATCTATCAACCAACAAGCTAGTGAAGTATAGAGGCTATACTAGGGACTTCAAATTAAGTTTACAAATCACACAAGTATCAATGTTTCCTTGTTAATACTATTATAGCATGAATGTAAACATTTATCATAAACACAAAGATATAATAATAACCACATTTATTATTGCCTCTAGGGCATATCTCCAACAGTCTCCCACTTGCACTAGAGTCATCTAATCTAGATTACATGGTAATATACCGAACACCCATGGCAGTTTGGTGTTGGTCATGTTTTGCCCTCGGGAGAGGTTTAGTCAACGGATCCGCCACATTCAGATCTGTGTGTACTTTGCAAATCTTTATATCCCCATCCTGGATATGTTCTTGAATAGCGTGAAAACGCAGCTTGATATGCTTCAGCTTCTTGTGTGACCTTGGTTCTTGCGCATTGGCTATGGCGCCCATGTTATCACAGTAGATAGACATTGGGTCCAGCGCACTAGGAACCACACCCAGCTCTGTAATGAACTCTTTCATCCATATCGCTTCTTGTGAAGCCTCCGAAGTAGCCATGTATTCCGATTCAGTTGAAGATCTCGCCACAACGCTTTGCTTTGCACTCCTCCAGCTAACTGCTGCACCATTCAAAATAAATACGTATCCGGATTGCGATTTAGAATCATCCGGATCTGTGTTCCAACTAGCATCGGTGTAACCATTAACAACGAGCTGTTCATCACCTCCATAAGAAAGAACCATATCCTTAGTTCTTCTCAAGTACTTAAGGATGTTTTTGACCGCTGTCCAATGATCCACTCCTGGATCACTTTGATATCTGCTAGTTAAACTAACAGCATATGCAATGTCGGGTCTAGTACATAGCATGGCATACATTAGAGATCCTATGGCTGAGGCATAGGGAGTCTTACTCATCCTTTCTCTATCTTCTGCCGATGTCGGACTTTGAGTTTTACTCAAGGTCGTATTGGGCAACATGGCAAGAACCCTTTGTTGCTTTCTTCCATTCCAAACCTCTTTAGAACTTTGTCCAAATATGTACTCTGTGACAATGATATTTGGCGTTTCGATCTATCTCTATAAATCTTTATGCCTAATATGTAAGCTGCTTCGCCAAGATCCTTCATTGAAAAACTATTATTCAAATATTCCTTGACACTATTAAGAAGGTCTACATCATTCCCAATCAACAATATGTCATCCACATATAGTATTAAGAACGCTACAGAGCTCCCACTCACTTTCTTGTAAATACAAGCTTCTCCATAAGTTTGTATAAAACCAAAACTTTTGATTACCTTATCAAAACGTTGATTCCAACTTCGGGATGCTTGCTTCAATCCATAGATGGACCGTTGAAGTTTGCATACCTTGTTAGCATCTTTAGGATCGACAAAACCTTTGGGTTGCATCATATACAACTCTTCATCAATGTCTCCATTGAGGAATGCTGTTTTGACATCCATCTGCCATATCTCATAATCATAATATGCAGCGATTGCTAACATAATCCTCACAGACTTTAGCTTCGCTACCGGTGAGAAAGTCTCATCGTAGTCAACTCCTTGAATTTGTCGAAACCCTTTTGCGACAAGTCGAGCTTTATAGACAGTAACATTACTATCAGCATCTGTTTTCTTCTTGAAAATCCATTTGTTCTCGACAGCCTTTCGGCCATCCGGTAAGTCCACCAAAGTCCATACTTGGTTTTCGTACATGGATCCAATCTCGGATTTCATGGCTTCTTGCCATTTATTGGAATCTGGGCTCATCATCGCTTCCTCATATGTCTCGGGGTCATCGGTGTTGTCCACCACCATGACATTCATAACGGAATCATACCAATCTGGAGTGGTACGAGTTCTCGTTGACCTCCGAGGCTCTGTAGCAACTTCAACCGAAGTTTCATGATCATCATCATTAGCTTCCTCTCTTATTGGTGCAGGCACCACAGGAACTTCTTCCGGTGCTGCGCTACTCGCAATTTCGAGAGAAGGTTCGACAACCTCGTCGAGTTCTACTTTCCTTCCAGTCAATTCTTTTGAGAGAAATTCCTTCTCTAGAAAGGATCCATTCTTGGCAACGAAGATTTTGCCTTCGGATCTATGAAGAAGGTATACCCAATAGTTTCCTTCGGGTATCCTATGAAGACGCATTTTTCCGCTTTGGGTTCAAGCTTGTCCGGCTGTAACTTCTTTACATAGGCTTCGCATCCCCAAACTTTAAGGAACGACAATTTAGGTTTCTTCCCAAACCATAATTCATACGGTGTCGTTTCAACGGATTTAGATGGTGCCCTATTTAAAGTGAATGCGGCTGTTTCTAATGCATAACCCCAAAATGATAGCGGTAAATCTGTAAGTGACATCATAGAACGAACCATATCTAAGAGAGTTCGATTACGACGTTCGGACACACCATTACGCTGTGGTGTTCCCGGCGGTGTCAATTGTGAAAGTATTCCGCATTTCTTCAAATGCTCGCCAAACTCGTAACTTAGATATTCACCTCCACGATCAGAACGTAGAAATTTAATCTTCTTGTTACGTTGATTCTCTACCTCACTTTGAAACTCCTTAAACTTCTCGAAAGTTTCGGACTTATGTTTCATGAAATAGATATACCCATATCTACTCAAGTCATCCGTGAAGGTAAGAACATAACGATAACCACTGCGTGATGCTACACTCATTGGACCACACACATCGGTATGTATGATTTCCAATAAGTCTGTAGCTCGCTCCATCATACCAGAAAATGGAGTCTTAGTCATTTTTCCCATCAGACATGCTTCGCATCTTTCAAGTGATTCAAAATCAAGTGATTCAAGAAGTCCATCGGAATGGAGTTTCTTCATACGTTTCACTCCGATGTGACCAAGACGACAGTGCCACATATAGGTCGAATTATCGCTTGATTTCAATCGTTTAGCCTCAATGTTGTTGATATGTGTATTTCCACTATCGAGATTCAATAAGAATAGACCATCTATCAAAGGCGCATGTGCATAAAACATATTACTCATATAAATAGAACAACCATTATTCTCGGATTTAAACAAGTAACCGTCTCGCAATAAACAAGATCCCGATATAATGTTCATGCTCAACGCAGGCACCAAATAACAATTATTTAAGTATAAAACTAATCCCGATGGTAGATGAAGGGGGTAGCGTGCCGACCGCGATCACATCACCTTTGATCCGTTTCCCACGCGCATCGTCACCTCGTTCTTCGCTAGCTTCCGTTTATTCTGCAGCACCTGTTTCGAGTTACAGATATGAGCAACCGAACCAGTATCAAATACCCAGGCACTACTACGAGTACTAGTGAGATACACATCAATAACATGTATATCAAATATACCTTTCTTCTTGATGTTGCCGTTCTTCAAATCCGCCAAGTACTTTGGGCAATTCTGCTTCCAGTGACCTTCTCCCTTGCAGTAAAAGCACTCAGTATCAGGCTTAGGTCCAGCCCTGGTCTTCTTCGTCGGAGTGGTAGCTTTCTTACCACCCTTCTTGAAGTGTCCCTTTTGCTTAGACTTGCCTTTCTTGAATTTGGTGGTCTTATTGACCAACAACACTTGGTGCTCTTTCTTGATCTCCACTTCTGCAGATTTCAACATGGCAAAGAGTTCTGGCAACGTCTTGTTCATGTTCTGCATGTTGTAGTTCATCACAAAGTTCTTGTAACTTGGTGGTAGTGATTGGAGGACACGGTAAATCCCCAAAGCATTAGGAATCACTATACCCAAGCTTTGAAGTTTGTTTGCGTGCCCTGACATCTTAAGCACATGCTCACTGACGGAGCTGCCTTCTTCCATCTTGCAGTTAAAGAACTTTTCAGAAGCTTCATAGCTTTCAATTGCCGCATGAGTCTCAAATCAATTTGAGATCCTCGACAATATCATATGGGTCTGAATCCTCAAACCTTTTCTGAAGCTCCGATTCCAAACCATACAAGATAGCACACTGAACTATGGAGTACTGATTCTTCCGAGCGAGGTAAACATTCTTTACTTCATCGGAAGCATCAGCTGCAGGTGGGTCACCCAGCGGTGCATCCAGCACATAGGTCAAATTACCAGCTGTGAGGACAATCCTCAAATTGCGGAACCAATCGCAAAGTTGCTTCCATTGTTTTTCAACTTTTCTTTCTCTAGGAACGCATTAAAATTGATGGTAGGGGCTGCCATTGATCTACAACATATTTGCAATAGTTTAGACTAAGTTTATGATAAATTGAGTTCAAATTAATTATTCTAATGTATTAAACTAGGTGAACTCCCACTCAAAACACATCCCTCACATTGTTTAGTGATCACATGAACCAAATCCACACAATCAACACCGATCATCACGAGAGTTTTATAGTTTCAATGGCGAACAATCGTCATGTTCATCATATCTACTATATGATTCATGCTTTACCTTTCGGTGATCCGTGTTCCGAGACCATGTCTGTACATGCTAGGCTCGTCAAGATTCAAACCTTAGTTTCCGCATGAGCAAATCTGGCTTGCCACGTTGTATACACTTGCGGAATCTAACACCACCCGATCATCACGTGGTGCTTCGAAACAACAAGCTTTAGCAAACGGTGCTAACTAAGGGTGAACACTTTATGACTTTGAAATTCATGTGCATGAGGATCATCTTATAATGCTACCGTCGTCTACTAAGCAATACAAGATGCATAAAGGATTAACATCACATGCAATTCAATATATATGTGATATGATATGGCCTTTCTTCTTTGTGCTTTGATCTCCATCTTCAAGCACGAACATGATCTCCATCATCACGGCATTGCCATCAAGGTCAATGACGCCTCTCCATGGTTTGTCCCACCGGCTTCAACTATTACAATATTTTGAATAGACACGCGGGTCTTAACATAAATTAAAGACAACCATATGGCCTCCTGCCGGTTGCCGACTTACAATAAGGAACATTGCATACATCAAATATAATCACAATCATGGCCATATCACATCACTGCACACCCCTGCAAAACAAAGTTAGACGCCTCTACTTTCTTTGCATATTTTACGTGGTGTTTGGGGCTTTCAATAAGTGTCGTTCTAACTTATGAACATGAACCACAACGTTGACACAAGTATTGTTAATCACCTGTTGTGTATGGATCTTTACTATGCTAGGAGAACAACAGGCACCCGCAAAGCAACTTATGCAATAAGTTGCATGTCAAGCGTGGAGCAAGTTCATGAACGATGTCATGTAAGGTTAGCCCGGGCCGCTTCATCCCAACATACCGCAAGATGCAAAAGTACACAAGAAGCAATCGACAATAAAACATCAACGCCCACAATGACCATTGTGTTCTACTCGTGCAACAGATCTACATATAGACCGCGCTCTGATACCACTGTAGGGGTTCGTAGCATGGAAAACAAATTTTCTATCGCATACAAACAAACAACCAAGATCTATCTACTAGATTGTAGCCAACGAGTCGATGGTATATACTTACCCTCGAAGATTCCAAAGCGTTTAACGAGAGCGGATTCTCGTGGGTGATGTAGTCGTACTCTTTCCGATCTCAAGATCGTGTAGACGATCCTTCCGCGCGCCACGTTCCGGCAGCGCTCCGCAGTCGGTCACACGTTCGGTACTCGCGAAGACCTTCCTCTCCCTTGTTCAGCAGGCAGCGGAGGTTTGTAGCACTCTCCTCGCGATCCGGCAGCACAACGGCGTCGGTACCGGAAGTAGAGGGGAGATCCCGCAGGGCTTCGCCCTTAAGCCGGTGCGAGTATGGTGGAGCTAGAGAGAGGTATTAGTGGTCTAGTAATTAGACACACCCAATTAGAAGGCTCTAACCCAATTAGAAGGCTCTAACCGTGGCTAAAGCCAATTAGAAGCTCTAATCCAAAACGGCTCTAAACCGGAGATCTAGAGGTAAAGTTGTGTGTGTCTCTAGGGAGGAGCCCTGCCCCTCCTTTTATGGGAGGGGGGTCTTGGCGCGACGGCGAGAGGGGAGGGAGTCCCCCCCAACTCGGCCTTGGGCTGGGCGCCGGCCTGGAGGAGTCCTACTCCTCCTCCAGGTTGACGTCCAACTCCTCTTGCTTGTTTCCCACAGTTTCTTGTTTTGGCAGTTTGACTTCAAACTGGACATTTGACTTTTCTGTTTAGGATTCAATTTAATCCTTTATTGGGACAAGCAAGAACACTTAGTACATGATGCAATCATTCCAATAAGTAATGACACATTCATGTACCCCTTCCCCCTCCGGAGTGCCGGGACTTTTCGGAACCTTCTAGAATGTTCCCGATGAAAACACCGGAATCATTCCCGAAACTCCGAAACGGGACTTTCCTATATGAATCTTTTCTCCGGACCATTCCGGATCACCTCGTGATATCCCGGATCCCATCCGAGACTCCGAACAACATTCGGTCTCTTTCTCATAACACCATAACTACTCAAACAACGTCGAATCCTTAAGTGTGTCTCCCTACGGTTCGTGAATTATGCGGACATGATCGAGACACTTTCTCCGAACAATAACCAATAGAGGAATCTGGAAATTCATATGGCTCCCCCATATTTCTACGATTACTTTGCGATCGAATGAACCACTTACATACGATACCAATTTCCCTTTGTCTCACGATATGTATTATCCGCGGTTATGATCGTCGGTATCTCTGCATACCTAGTTCAACCTCGTTACTGATAAGTACTCTTTTCTCGTTCCCGTGATATGTGATCCCTTGTGACCAAGTCACATGCTTGCAAGCTAATTGGGTGACATTCCACCGAGAGGGCCCAGAGTATATCTATCCGTCATGTGGATGGACAAATCCCACTCTTGATCCATGTGTCTCACCAAAACTTCCGAACACTCAATGCCACCTTTATAACCACCCAGTTACGGTGTGGTGTTTGATGTCACCAAAGCATCCATCCGGTGTAAAGGTGATATGCATGATCTCATGGTCGAAGGAATTAGGTTTACTATGTATTAGAAAGCATATAGCAATTGAAACGAATGAATGAACTTGATCTTTATGCTACGCTTATCTATAGGAGTATGTCCACCA